>JAWWEE010000074.1:45067698-45155095 GCA_035221455.1 Xenops minutus
AGGAAGGAAGGAAGGAAGGAAGGAAGGAAGGAAGGAAGGAAGGAAGGAAGGAAGGAAGGAAGGAAGGAAGGAAGAAGATTCTCAACATTTTAGAGCCACTCTTGAATTTGAAGTTGACTTTCCTGGCCTCTGACACAAACCATCAGACTTTAATCTTCTTATTTATCCACCTGTTCAATTCAAGCCACGCAAGGACATCTTGGATTGCCATGGAGTGTGGGGTCTCACCAGAGCAGGACCTACTCTGTGAGAAGCTCTACATCCATAGAGCCTGGGGCAGTTTTCATCAAGGCTTGTTCCTATGTATTTAATAAGATGTTTTGTGATACTTGAGGTGGGAAAAACCTCCCAACCTCCTCATTTTCTCAAACACTTTGGAGCTGTCTACAGTCATTGACCCCCATCCTGCTCAAGTGAATTTTGCATGCAAAATAAGATGTCTAGAGAACAAGGCTAATGTAATGATTTGGCCAAAGCTGCTTTAAGTACTGCTATCCATCATTATTATTAGTTATTTGATGCTGACAGCTTACTTCACTTGTTTTAAACAAAGAGAAGAAAACATTGAAGAAAACTTCTCCTCCCTTAGGATTTGCTACAGCCACCTCAGTCACCCCAATGTTTTGATTGAGGGCAGCATAAGTAAAGGGAGAATTAGATCCACAGTCATCTTCCCCAAATGGACAAACAACCCAGTTAATAACTGGGCTGGTCAGAAGGAGACAATTTTTGGTTTGCCAGATTGATTAATCTGGTTTCCCCTGCCTCCCTGCTCCCTGCACCCATTTTACACCCTCATCACAGAGGGTGTCTGTGTGTTCCAAGGCACAAAGTCTGTTTGTTCTGCTGACACAAAGAGATAGCCAGGAATGGGACAAAAGTTGGAGCACTCCTGTGCAGTCTGAGTGGACTTGAGACTACAGCACTGCGATGGACTGACAGAGCCTCAGGCATTTTTCCCTGGTTTATCTACAAAGGATACCAGCTTGAGAACCACTGCAGGGATCCACTGTGTGCAGGGCCAGCACATGAGGACTACAATGGATGAAATGTAGGTTTCTGTTTCTTCTGCAGCCACCTGGGTTGTGACCTTGCTTCTTATCCTTGCTCCATTAAAATCATCTCTGTCCTTTCACTGGGATATCTATGTTTCATCTACATATAAGTGCCAAGAAGTACCCATGCCCTTTCCCATCCTATGCCCTACAGCAGGATGACCTTCACAGGAGTCAGGATGGGAGCACTGGACTCATAGTTCAAACTGGAGCTTTAACCTTAATTAGAGCTTTCACCTTAATGCTCCTCAATTTTTTTCCCCAGACATGATGTCCTTGCAGAGGCATGTTTCCTACTGGAAGCTACTTCTCTGGGACAGACAGAAGGAGACAGAGAGATGAGCACTCAGGGCTGCTCCTTGCTTCTTGGCCTGCTCAGGCAAAAATAAATCATCTTGCAAACTGAGAGCTTTTTGTCTGTACTGACTAAAGTTTTTCAATAGTTGTAGAACATCCAGATGAGCAGAAGCAAATTCTGAAAGAGAACAGCAACAACACACACAAAGGACATTCTGAGGATTAGTGGACTGTACTGGACTCAAGGTGATTGGAAATAATGTAGGGCAAGTGCCACTTGATGAAAAATGGTATGGGTTTGACTTTAAATAAGATTTCATAAATCCAGGCTTTGAGAAGTGAGAGAGGAGTAGGAAAATGAATCATTCCAAGCAATTTCAGGGTAGTTTACATAGTCTGACACTTTATGACAAGCCACCCAGCTCTTCTATTTTTAGTACAACCAGAGATGGGTCTGGAATGTGAGGATTAGAGGTAATACTTCCCAGCACTTGCAGATCTTTGGATAGAGATTTTTGGCTCAACTGTCAGCAAAGATTTGTAGAGATTGGAAGCAAATTTTTCTTCCAAGGTTCAGGTTGCATTGTGTTTCAAGGCTTTGGCTCAGTAATGTTTTGAAAAATCAAAACCAGAAGTATCTGAATTGTGAGAACAACAAAGGAAATGAAGATTTCAACATGATGATAGGTTTCCTGTTATTCAGTAAAATGTATCATCATGATTGGAGCTACCACATGAAGGCCAGGGTAAAGAAGCTATTAGCAGTAGACTTATTCTTACTCCATAATTAGGCTGCACTTTTTTACACTGAAAATTTGGAAGAAGAGAAGGATTTTAATAAGTGATGCCAGTTTGCTGAAACATGATTTTATTTCTGTAAAGTTTCAATTGATCAAATCCTCATTACTTTTTCTTGTATTTGGATGGATGTTTCAAGTATTTCAAGCAATACTGATTCTTCTATCAGTAAGCAGATATCATGGCTGATAGCTATGACTGTTATGCCCATAAAGTGACAATATCCTACCTGTGTAAATGAGAAATCCATATTCAAAGACTGGTCCTGGGAGAAACATGTTTTGCTTCCTTTCCATAGACTATGTATGTGTTTTCCTGTGTTTTGGTTGGGGTTATATATTGCTCTGATTGATGTTTTTTGACAGCAGAAAATAAAGGCTGGTGTTCCTGATGCTAAGGCAATTCATGTCATCCAGGATTTTGCTTCGTGGCATTTTCTGTTCCACTTGCTGGGCCAAGGTGGAACAGCACAAACACCATCCCTATCAGGACGGTCACCCTTTCAAGCTGTTCCCAAGCAGCCAGATTTATGTTAGCTATGGAAAGCCAAGCTGTTCTTGCAGCCACTGCAGGGAACAGTACAAGTGTAGGGCAGCAGTTGCTTCTGGATTCTGTGAACCCAAATGACTGGCTTTCTTCCACATGTTTAACTAGAAAAGATGATATTATGGGGCAAGATTATTTTGTGGTATTTCTTGAGCAAGCAGTCAAAAAGAAGGTTGTTTTCTGTAAGGCTTTCAGATAATTTTAAAGCCATTTCAAGTAAAACCAAAGCTGCTCTAACTTTGACTTGATTAGATGGTTTCACTTCAATGACACTATACCCTTAACAAGCATGTGTCAGACCTCCTTATGTTTATGTCCACCAAGTGAAGAATAAGTTCAAATTTATGGAAGTCAATGAATTGCAAGTTAAACAAATGGATGAGGTGAAATAACAGAGGAAACTAAAAGCAGGGGGGGAGCTACTTGGAATTCCAGTTTCTGGTTTTATCTGGGAGTCTCAGGATCTTGTACGTTCATGTGTCTTAAACAGCAAATACTTAATTTGCATAGTAGTTTGGCTTTTGTTTGTGGTTAATACAGGGGAGAGGGAGAATTGTTTTGTTTATGAGGAAGGAATCTATTTTTTGGCATACTGTGAGGCACAGGAGACTTTAGCTGGAAAATTTGCCAGTTAAGAATCAACAGACATAAGTGTCTTTCTAGTACACAGAGGTAGATGTAAAAAAACATCTCCTTCAGTGCATTATTTATCCACTGTTAGACAGTTGATTGAGTTTCCCAGTAAATAGGCAGCACTGTATTCACATTGGGTGCTGTACAGGATGTAAAAAATGCAAATGTTCTAAAAACATTTATTTATTTATTTATAATAAGCTGCTTCCAGGGCTGTTCTTCAGCAGTACACTGGGACCCTCACATGCTTTTCTCACGAGCTGCTTTCCAGCTGGGTGGCCCCTGGGATTCATGAGAAGAAGCCATAAGCAGAAGGAGCTGTTTCCAAGCACAGGCCCTCTTTTACCCCAGGCTACAGTGACCAGTAACACCTCCATCCACCTCTAGGTCCTCACTCCTTGATCTGCCACACTGTCCAATTGCTTACTTGCCAGTGTCTCCCTTTGACTAGTCCCATTCAAAACTGAACGAGCTCTGCTGGGGATATGTCTCCCTGGGAACATCTCCTACCAAGGCAGCACAGAGGAATTTGTGCTGCAATTGGCTACCTGCATTTTACACTGCCCCAAGGTTACCCCAGCAAAATTCTCACAGATAAGCAGTAGCTAACCTGATTTTCATACTATAACAGTCTCCCCCTTTGGTAAGTAGCAATGCAGTCCTCATATTCTTACAGACACTTCAGTTGGAAGAGAACTCTAGAACCAAAACTATAATTGTGCCTCAGAGCTACAGGGGTATCATATGGGGCCCAGAGAAGTTGAATGGTCAAGTGGTAAATGGCACCCATGTGGACAGTGCTTCCTGTTCTGAAGGATCCACCTGCTCCCCCCAGCCTGGACTCCAGGACCTATTCACTGAAGCAATTGTAGTTAGCAAGGCAGTTTAAATAGTAGGAGACCACATAGTCTTATTATAATAACAGTTATTACTGTGATTATTATTAGTTGTTCTCCAACGAAGCAAAGAGAATTCTTCTGATTTATGTCCTTCGGCATCTATTATGAGATGTTTGGCACATTTGACAACAAGGATCTATTCTTTTGCTGTATTTACCAGCCAAAAGATATACAGAATGTTGATATTTAAAACCAATCTTGTAAAACAACCACGATATGTCCAAACCTAAAGTTTAGGTATTTAATGTAGCAAGCATATGCAATCAATAGATCTGAATTCTTGAACTGAATCTGCTGTCTTCTATTGCTGCCCCACAAGATGACTCTACTAGAAGTATAAGGCTTGGTCAATGAAAGGCAGCAGGGTATATTCCTTGTCACTAAATATAGGAAAGTCCATGCCCTAGCAATCCTGTGGCTGAGGCTTGGCATGCTGAAATAAGTCAGGATAATTCAAGGTTATGGTTCCCTCAGCAACTATATTTCAGTCACAGTACATGTATACAATAAGGCATAAAAGTTAGCATTGCATACTGTGATTCAAAATGTTATGCATGCCCAAGGGGCTTTGAGTTATGATTTTTGCAGGAGTTAATTTGGTGTTGTTAGTGCAGTGATTCTTTTAAAGATGCAGTCAAGGTAACATTTTGCATTTAATTTCCCCATTGCCATTTTCTTTGGCCTTGTCAGCTGTAAGAAAAAATCAATGGTGCATAAATTTCTGCTCATGTAACCGGGTAGTAACAGTGGAAGATGTACAGTAGGAAGGGCACAGACACGACTTTATCTACTTCAGACTTCTTGAAGCTTGACAACGTGCTGTCTTAAGGATTCCGGTTTCCTTTCCAGATGCATAACCTCAGTCAGTGGAAAGAAACCAACAGAAAATCATGGTTCAAAATAGAGGCAAGATACTTATCTGCCAAATATAATAATTGTCTTTTTCTGTTATTTTTTTACCATATTACTGGTTTACCTTCAAACAATTTTCCTTTGGAACTCTACACTCCCCAACAAAATAGTGTCCATACAC
Organism: Xenops minutus; assembly: GCA_035221455.1. Taxonomy (NCBI): domain Eukaryota; kingdom Metazoa; phylum Chordata; class Aves; order Passeriformes; family Furnariidae; genus Xenops; species Xenops minutus. The sequence continues at coordinate 45,072,960 of JAWWEE010000074.1, forward strand.
TAATACAGAAATACTCTTCAGGTACTGTTATTCACAATATGGCTTGACAAAGTGTTCCCTCTAGGGGTTTCTCTTGGAAAAAAATAAGTAACAATAAAGCCAGAGGGAAGTAATGTAGTAAGCATGATAGTCCCATGTTTGGAATGCCATAGACTGGTTTCTCATCAAGTGACAGAACTCTTTTTCTTATTCTCTCCCTCCTTCCCTCTTGACTGTTACTCCAATAGTAAGTAGAATCATGAAAATCAAGTATTGTTTGTGAGAATGTGTAGCAATAGCCTGAGAAATCTTTCTTAATTTAGCCCTTCCGATTAGTTATTTTATACATGACAGATGTACCCACACTAGTGACCCAGACATGAGCACATTTCTCAAAAAAGCAGGTTTCATTAGCACAGACACAACAGATGTGCTGTGAAATCTAGATGTTGAAAAGCAACTGGGATTTGCTGGTAAAGCTCATGTTTCCCACTGATAGAAGGGGATAGCAAACCTCCCATCACTACTGTACAATCCTTCATCTGTCGCTAACCGTAACGGATGGTGTTTTCCATATTGCATTTCATCCACCAAGCCAAACAGCAGTGGGTGTGGGTTACGTGCAGAAGACCCAATTCTATGCATGCTCAAAAACAGGGAGTTTGATGGAGAGCTGGTTTTGTGGGCTTCACTGGGGAGACAACATCATGGCCTAGTTAAACAGCTGCAACTATATTTTCACATGTGATTGTAAAGAAGGGGTTTGTTTCCAAAAAGGAGCAAGTTCACACAGATCTATTGGGAGCTGCAAGCACTTGATGTCTTTGGAAAGTAGCTCATTACTATGTTTGTGCCTAATTTGAGGTAGCCAAAGCTTCAGCACTTCCCTGATTGCCACAGAAAATAACATGCAACAGAAAGGTGAGATATTTGAGAGTACAAACTGGGTATCTAATATTCTATTCCTGATCACATTGTGCTTTCCACTGGATACTGATGGAGAAAAAGCCTGAACTGCCGACATTTTATTTTTCTGTGAATGTATTTATGTATTCTCCTAACAGAAATGTCTAAGCATTGCTGCATCCATACTGGAGAAGATAATCTTTATTGTGTTTCTGCTCTGGACACTATCGCAGCCACAGAGAAGGGGAACATTTGTTTTTGTAATGGGAATTGTATGACTTTTTTGTCCTCCTTTGTGCCTGTCCTAGCAAATCATACCCTTGTTATATGAGGTGGCAGGCCATAGCTGATGTAGTGCTTGCCTGATGGGTTCACTCTCACCTTTCCTTCTCAGGAGTACCATTTCTCTACAACCACATCCCTCCTCTGCCAACTCCTGTATGCTCACAGCTTCAGGGATTCCTATTCCAGACAGCTCCTGTCTACTCACAGCTTCAGGGATTCCTATTCCACAGCAGGCCCAAGGCAGAGATTTACGAGAAAAACATAAAGTCCAGAAAGAGCAACCCATGAAGTGGTACAGCATTTCTGAACCTCAAAATGAGCTGGGGATGAGGGCAAGGAAGATTGGGAATATTCAGCCATATGGCCATTCCCACCTGTGTGTGAGATGAAGAAATGCTGCTGCACCTTCCTTAACTCTTCACTTGCTGAATGTCTATGCTGGAGCCGGAGGACAAGGTGGGCTCCTGGCAGTTCTGATGGCCTTTTGTCCACCCCAGGTCAGCAGAAAGACCTGCCATGTGCTGGCCTGGTCATTTCAAACAGCTCCATCCCATGCTATAGAAGGAGTACATTGAACACTATAACGAAGTAAGGACATTTCTCAAGATAACAGAGATGCTTTCCCTGTCATGGGGCAAGCACAGTCAGCAGCCTGAGGAAGCTGCTTGCCTTCCCACTGTGCTCAGTTGGAGCCCAGGCGAGGATTTCAACAGTCTAAGAGGTTAAGAGGCTGTGAATCATCTGCATCTAGACAGATGAGCTCGGCAAGCTAGCCTCAAAATGCCGAGTGCATGAACCCAATCAGAGAGTTTGTGCACCTCATTTGCTCGTGAGCAGTGATGGAGGAAAGGCTGGAAGCTGCCTGACCAAACAGTTCACCTTTGCTGTCAGTGTCTAATGCTGCATTGTCTGCTTGTGTTTGCTTTAAGCTCAGCTAGCAGCTATACTGAGTGGTAGAACTCTGTGCATTTGCACAGTTTTGGGCTGGGAAATTGTTTAGGAACAAATAAATCCAGCACACAGTGGGATTTCATACAGTGGTGTTTTTCCATAGTAAATTACATTTTGCTCAGTGAAATTTGAACCAAGAAAAAAATGCTTAAGACCAAGTGCATTTATCACTGAGTATGCAGCCAGAACCTAAAAGTAACCAAACAACACAAGTTAAAAAATACTGTAACATGTAAAACTGCCTATCCCATGCAAGTTACTTGGTGGGAAATGTTCCCTCCCAGTCCCTGGAGACTTGTAAAACTAGTAGTGGATGAGCAGGAGGCTGTGCCAAACAAAGGATGGGGATCCACAGGAGAAATCCATGACCAGAACAAAAGGACAATTTACAGGTAGTTTTTCCCAGCTCTCAGAGAACCACAGAAAACAGGAAGGTGCTTGTTAGAAAATCCTAGCACGATGCTCAAACACTCAAATGCTCTCCCCTCTATGTTATTTTGCCCACTTGCCTATACATTCATCACTCTCTTTCCAGGCACCTTCCATGTAAAATTGCTGTTTTGCAATTCAGAGCTTCACCCCTCAGTTGCCAGCCACCAGTGGCAACGACCTGAATGGGACAGACAGGTGTAACACAGAAACAGCTGATTTTGGAGGACCAAAGCAAACATTGCCCATTCATCCTGGAATTCAGAAGCATTTTGGAAAGGTATGTCGAAATGGAACTGGAAACACTGAGTAGCTTCATACTGTAGCCAGTCATTTCTCCAGAGCCAGCTGCAGGCAGACTGCCAGCAGTCCTGAAGTGAGTTAGGTGAGAGACAGCTGAGTGATCTCTTGCAGTGTGGCTGATAGAGCTGTGGGTATCAGCCTTGAAGCCGGAGACACTGTTTCTGTCAGCCTTTCTACGACACGTAAGAGGAAAGCAGTTCAAGGACGCAGGAGACAAAATCACTGAAAGTAACATAATATTCGAGAGCTCACTGCAGCTAGAAGAAAACAGAGAGAGCTGTTCACTGTCATCCCTCATTTAAATGCAAAGCAATGTCTTTGTGCACTCTGTAAACATCACTATTTTTTATTTTCTGCCCGTGATCTTCAAACAGATATAAAATGTGGGTATATCAGTTTCCATAGGAGATACAATCAATACAAGTATTTTTTTTTCCAAGAAACATTGAAAAATATATCTTCAGTACGTGCCTTTCATGATGCATATATATGTAGTAGTAGCTGGGATGCAAAAAGGGGTGAAATTTAGCTCAAGCATTTATCCTGCCCAGTTTGGCGAATACAATGACTTATAAATTGCCTGAGTACTCTTCAAGAGAACCCTAACAACATTGCCCATCATATTTATTCACCATTGCAACCAACAATAAACATGCAGAATCTGCAGCAACTCTTCCTTTTTTAATCTTTCCTTAAAAGCTTCTTGTTCTTCTGTTAAGAAATATTCCAGCAGAAAACGTTCCTCCAGGTGCATTGCTCACTCTTACCACTCTTCCATCACCAAGTTTAACCTGTAGGTTGCAGTGGGTGATGTAAAGCCCTGTTACTGAGGGTTTGGTGCAACACTCCTTTAGCTCTGCTTATCTAAAGATGCACCATGCTGGGGCAAGAAGGTCTTCATTTCCTTTAGTCCCACACCTTTTCTCACCCCCTGCTCTGGGTGCTATACTGCCATGCTTTGACTAACTTGATCTTATTCTCCTCCCATTTGCAGCAGTTTAAAGGAGAATGCCCCTTGTAAACACTGAGAGCCAGGGACACTCCCACTGATCTCAGAAAGACAGTTAAAAGACCCAGCCCACTTTTTGAAAATGGAGTGTCACCTTCTACTTTCAGCATCAGTGACACCATTTAGGAATAGAGCATGACATGCATCCGACCAAGTGGAAGTGGGATGGAGCAAAAATGAGAAATTAATGTAACACATATGGCTTTATTTTCCCTGCAAATCATGTTCAATTTAGGCCATAATAATTTATTCTAAAAGTGCATTTAGCTCCAATTTGGTTCTATATAACAGAACAGATGGAGGAAATCCACAAAGCTATACTTTCCTACATAAATAAGAATGATTGCATTCATATCCTGAGTCTTTTTCTCCTCCCCATCCATCTTTGGGTATTTGATTTTTACACTTAAAATAAATTCACAAATAATTTATGCAGTGTTATTTGGGGAAGAGGGGTGTGTTCCTAAATTAGCAGGTAGCCATTGCTGTGCAAGAACAACTTTGTCATTCTGCTTTCCCCTCTTCTTCCTCTTGTCCTATGTTTGTACACAAAACCCATTGTTAATATAGGGCCTACATTGTTTAGAGTTCTGCTTACGAAGAACACCGCTGATCAGTGGAGAGAGAGGGATTACGTGTATTCCCACAGCTGTGCTGGCACAAGCAGAGATGCTGGTGCATCAACATGGGAGCTATCAAAACAAAAGCAAACAAGGCTGTATTGTTTCAGTTTCATTGAAGAAAACAAGAAAGAATATTTTCTTTTCCACTCCTGAAAAAGGAGAAAAATAGTAGGACCAGACTTTGGTAACATCTACCAGGAGAAATCATCATTTTAAGGAATTTCTAGGGAAAGAAAAATCTCACCTTGAAAAATTAAGACCAGGCCAAATGCCTTCAGGCTTCCTGTTGCTTTTCTTTCTGTTTGCCAGGCTTGCTTCCCAGGCCCACAGCACCCAGCCAAAGCAGGAGCCAACAGCAACTGCCTGTGCTGCATCAGACATAGCTGAGGCTGGATTGCCAGCCCAGTGCAGAAACTGCTCTGAGCCAGCAACCTGCTCTGACTCTTTCCACCAAATAATTTTACAGCTCTGGAAATGGCTCCGGACTGGCAAATGACATTATTTTTATGGTCCATTGCCTCATTGCAGGACTTTGCTCCATCAACTTTAGCATAATGTGTCTTTTTATGCACTATTTTACCACCCTGTTATCTCAGCTCCTTATAGAAGCATCCTGCCATAACACGGTCTTCTAGGAGGTGGTCAATATGCCTCAAGAGCACTGTGCATTAGCCTCAGCATTGCTTGAGATCAGGGATCAGGAGACCACAGACCATCATTGCCCAAGATGGGGCCTCTGCAAGGTCTTTGTCTCCCCATGGACATTTACACTCCTGCCCAGTAAATATTAGCACTACATTTTCGGCTAATTCCTGCACTCTTGTAAGCCTTACACCATCTCTGATAGTCCCTCCAGATTCTCCTCCCACCCAGGGCAAAATGTAGTCTTATTTTGAGAGGCTTTGGTTGGACGGGAAATGTGCTCAGGAGAAATGTCAGAGTGAGGATAGCTGGATTTGGGAGAGCTGGCTCTGCTGCTGTTACCTGTAGAACTCACAGTGCTGAATTGTAGCTTAGTCTTCTCTTCAGGAGGAGAAATCTGAAACCCAAAAGAGCCTTCCCTAGTTTGCTTCTCTTCCTTATAGGGACCATAAGTTCTTGAGAGCATGAACAACATCATATAGCTGAAAACTGCCTAGCTCACTAGGGACAACTCTTTTGGGGCAACAGTGCATTATATAAACCTCACATGTGTTTTATATATAACTAGCCTAGTCTCATGCTCTGAAAGTTCAGTTCAGCTAGCTTTAGACCCCCTCAAAGTTCACCAGTGAGAACAACAGGAGCTCAGAGGACAATTGCTTTCTGGAATAGAGAGTCTGACCTTGCAAAGTTCACACCCTTCTGACACTCTTGCTCCCACTCTGGTCCTAAGTCAAAGACTGCACAACTGAACTACCACATTGGTGGCAGTTCATTAGCTGTGCTTCCAGAGCTATGCCTTGCCTTGCTCTCCTGAAAAAAATGCCTAGCTATTTCTGTTAACTTCTTCCAAAAGCCCATAAGCAAATTAAGTCCACAAGTCCTTTTTCAGGAGCTTAGAAGTTCTTCTTTCCAGAAGTTTATCCATTAATCCCAAATAATCAACACTTCAGAAGTATAAAGGTGAAAGACAATGTTGCATGCTTTTTTGGAACTATAAAGTTTAATACCACCGAAACCAATAAACATTCCATTGGATTTATTGATGGTCTAGCCATGCACCAGAGGTCAGGAGATAAACATTCACTTCTGTGCACTAATCGATCATTTATTATAATGAGCCTTCTAAGTATTTAGAGGGATTTCTGCATTTTTCACTTGGTATTTTCAGACCTGGCCCATCTGGCTTTTACCTCCATCTGTTTCCTCAGCATGACTTGATCTCAGTTTCAATCTACTTCTCTTTCTTACCTCTCTCACCTCCTTTTCTTTTCCTTTCACTGTTCTCCTCATAATTAACCATCTCCACCTGCTCTCCCTACCCTAATTTCATGAACAGAATGACCTGGCCTGTTCTTGGGTCCCCTTGGGCTGTCTCCCTTGCTGACTAGTCATTGCTAGTCATGTCTTGCTGCTGAGCTTCACAGAGAACCACAAGATGATGTGCAGTCCAAAAGTCACTTTAGTTCATAAGCTGCAGGTTATGGGAGGTGGCAAATACAACCCACGTACAAGCAGGCTGCCAAAATGATCTTACAGGAAAAAAAGAAGTTGGTCACTCTAGCCAGCAGCTCTTCTGAGAAAAGCAAATTTGATTCTAACATGGCAGAGTTCACTGGGCACTGTGGTGGCACTGACATCACCAGGACAAGTCACTGAGAAACAAATGCCCTAGAGCATTTCATTCTGCCATAAAACTAGTCATAGGTCTGTTTCTTTTATATATTTTAAAAATCTCCTACTTTTTTACACAGCTGTGCAATGCACATATTTTTAATTTTGTTGTTAATCTCAGTTGGTGTTTTTCATCTTGGGTTTTCAAGCCATTGGAAACAAAAGGCTGGTTACCGAATGCTTTGCCTTGTGTAGTCTGCATACACTGCAGCTCTCCTTGGGCTGTGTCTTTGCACATTCATAGCCAGGACCACCAGATTAGGACCCTGATTGTGGCCTGTTCACACAAACCAAACTAACTTTGCCACATCCAGAGTGCCATTTTGATCCTGCAGCCTGGAAAATTATGTGGCTACTTGCACTCCACTGGGGCAAATGTATCCCAGTGGATACTCAGAGCATACATAGCTAAAGTCTAGAAAAGCTAAAGTTCATTACCATTTAGGAAAGGATTTGAGGGATTGGGAGTTGTTGATATTTTTAACTCTTTTTCTTTCTTTTAGTAAAAGTAATGTCTGCAAACGATAAGGGAAGTACTGAGATAAATTCAGTATTCAAAGTCTTACATTTGTGAGCCTTTCTTACATGGAATTTGAAACATTAAATGCATTTATTAGTGAAAGGACTTAAATCCAAAAAAAGGATGTAAACATAGCTGTCTTGAGTACCAAGGGAAATGTTCTGTGCTTTTCTGTCCCTTGTGTATTCCATTTGCACCATTCATATTTGTTCATGAACTTCCTTGGCTATCAGAAATGAAAATTGTTAGGAATCCGAGACTCTCGTTTCCTGTCAAACATCTGCATAGAGCTTTGTTCAGCTTCAAAGCTTAAGTCAACTGCATTTAATATCTGAATTTGTCTCTGAAGCAGCAGCAACAGCAAATGACAGTAATAAAACCCTACAGGAAATAAACCCAGAGTAGAGCATATGTGAGCCAGGTCTTGGTTAGATCTATCTTAAAAGCCAGGATAAAAGGCAAAGCCAAGAGGACTTTGCATCAGCAGGTTAAAACGTGGTTGCCAATTGCTTGTTGGAATTAAAGGATCTTAGAGAGCTGCTCTATTCATCCCCCTCACACAGAGACTGCTAGGCTTTAAGTCAGCCAAGGGTCTTATATTTCTAGCTATTTTGGTGCATTCTGAAATTGTTTCTATTCTTAATACTCTGTAGTCATTAAATTACATCCAGCTGTGTCCTGTCACTGACTTTTTTTGCAAACTGTTTTTAAAATGTAGTGCTTGCAGTTCATAGATGTTTGGCTATCTGAGAGCTGAATGACAAAACAGTATATAACAGAGCAGAGAGCAACCCATGAGCTCTTCTTGTAGTATTTCACAGTTAATAGGAAATGCACTCAAAATGTAGAATGGTCTGGACACTGAGGAAAACTGATCATGAAAGGGGTTTAAGGCATAAAGGAAATTAAAGCACAAACTGGCTTTGCTTAAATGAACAGGAGTGATATTTTGACATGCAATTTAACATTTCCCATATGGCTTCAACTAGACTTGATTTGAAACCTTTCAAAACATTTTCCTTGTGTGCAAAATGACCCTTTACAACAAAGGAGAAGTGAAAAAAAAACATCATAGACCATTTGGCCATTAAAGCCATTTTAATTAAACAATTGAACTGGCCTGTGTGTCTCTCAGGTGGGGAAGTCTGGGATGCTGCTTTTAAACAGCAGCTGCTAGCAGAGGCGTGTTTGCTGTAGGGGAGAGAAAAGAAGTGAGATGAAAACCCCACTCAGATCTATCCCTGGGCTTTAGAGGAGCTCTCTCAATTCTGGATGTATGAATCTCCTTCCTGGTATGTGGTTCATGACCACATGAAGGTAAATATTTTTTAAATAACATCTGATGTCAAGGCTGTCAAAGTGTTTGTGCACAGAGCTAGGGCTGCTATGCAGGAGCATGATTTCTAGCAGTTTTCTGTGCTTTTTGAAGGGATGGTTCAGAGAGGATATGCTTAATAGTCAAAACCAGACAGTTGCCTTTGAAAATCAGAATATGTGAAGATGCTAAAGTATAGCTGTTTCCTTTCTTCTTCTAAACTGAGTTTCCACTCAAAGTTCAGGCTGCAGAGCAGTGTTATTTGCTGTGTGTCACCATATGGCTCCCCTGAGGGGCAGAAACTGTGGCAAGGAGATGTGCACAAGCCAGGCACTGACTGGTACTTATCAGAAATAGCTAGTGAGTAAAAAGGAGAAATAAATTTTAAAAAGGGATTGTGTGTGATACAACAAATTTTAAAATTACAAGCAACTGAGATACTTCTGCAAAACAATAACAAACGAAAGAAGAATTTTGTACAAAAAGCTATTTGCTACAAGTAAGCAAGAAGCTTGCCCTTCTTGCCAAGTGACCTTCATCTGCTTTGCAGAACCACAGCCCTAATTAGCCCTTGAAAAGCACTCAGCTTTGCTGAGGAGAGGTGCTCCTGAAGGGCAAGGGAACGTGAAGGAAAGTGTTCTGCTGTAGGCTTGCCATGATCCATCAGTGCTGTTCAAGGGAGCTCTAGGCTGGCATTTCAAAAGTCTTCTTTTCACCACTGTATGCTTGAAGTCAAGGTTTTCTATCCAAGGAACAAAGGTAGAGCTAAATCCATCGAGGACAGAAACTCAGGAGGAGGGCAGGTTTCTACCACTTTGCAAAGCAAATTGATTTTTTTAAAGTGTAAGATGCTCAAAGGACTGCTGCTAGTTTGCTGTAAAAATACCACTCCTACGTGGCTTTTGTCAGATCTTAATATTTCTCTCCATACGCGTGGCAGCAGCAGGTTGGCATGCTCAGGGCAGTCATTCCTGCAGGTCTTCTCTGGCTCCAAGGGCAGCTGATTCAATTGCCCAGCACTGCTGAATAACACCTGGCAAGCAACACTTTAGTTCTCTCCTCTTTGGGTTTGTTTTTTTTCTTATCTCATGCAAAAAAGATTTAATCCACCGAAGAGCAGGGAATGCTCTAAATCCCGGTGGGATAGCAAGCAGCACAGATAATTTCTTCTTTTACAAATTGTCTAATTTTCAAGCAACTGTTGCTGCCAAGCACTTTAGCAAATAGACTGAGGCAGTTCAGGCTTGAAAAAAAAGAAAGACTGTGTTCCTTATTTTCACCAGAAAAAAATGAGTATGCTTTTTCAGAAAACAGAAGCTAGGTGAGTAAAAGCAGTGGTTTCTGGGGTTTTTTGAAGGTTTTTAATGCAGATGGGACTGCAGTCAAGGTCATGACAGGTTCTTCAAGGATAGAATAGCCCATGTATTAAACACACACTTTTAGCAGGAAGAAAAACCTGCAAAATCACAAGGTCTTCAAACAAGCTGGATGATGATGGAAAAAAAAAAAAAAACACACCGATACACTTCTAACCATGAAACATCAGTTCACATAAGTTCTAATGCATGGTTGAAACAGCAGTTATAAAACAACTGTATTGTGTGATAAATCAACTTTGCCATGACAGAGTCCTTTCCAGGGTCAGAGGCTTCCCTAATGTTGATATTCACTCAGTTTTATTCTTCTGTGAGTCATGACTTGGCATTCTTTCCTCCTCGCTCCTCCACAGGCGCAGCAGCAGGAGAAGCATGTTCCTGGCTAAGCACAGGGTGGGCTTAGTGCCAGTGGCAAGCGTAGATCCCTCCTGGCCAGGCTGTGGCCAGAGGACTTCTGCCAGAGGGAATTTTATTAACAGGTGGGGCTCAGTTGGCTGGCCCCAAAGGGCCCATGTCTCACCCGCTCTTTGCAGGCATAGCCCGAGGTCTCTTGTGTAGAGTGAGCCATTGAACCCACTGCAACAGTGTGGGGCTGGTCACAGGGTATCCCTAAATGGGATTTCAGTGAGCCTTGCTCTGAATTACTTCACTGATGCAGCTGTTGCCACTTCCCTTGAAATATTACTAGCCCATTACAGGACATGTTTCTGAACAGCATCCTCTCTAACAGTGTTTTCCTCTGCACTAATATATTTGGGTTGTAGAGGATGTGGGATGCCTTTCTAATTTTCTTTTCTTTATGAATGGGCTGCAGGACTTGTTTTATGTATTGTATTGGCTCATGTTTGGGTGTGAAAGGATCAGTTTCTATTTGGGAACAGGGGAATAAGGGAACAGATATCTGAAATCCCATCAGCCTGTGAGAGCATGTTGTCAGCAGTCACCAGGTGTCACATGTCTAGGTTGTGTACTGCCTCTTTAGGTGGGAATAATGGCTTGGGAATTAGGAGAAGAGAATTTTGAGGGGGAGCAAAACAGGGGAGGCACAGCCCCAGTTCAGACATCATGTGGATGTCAGGCCAATTTGCTGGGCATGAGCCCATGTCTTGACAGTGTTCCAGGGTTGTGGTGCCCTGGGAGGGTTACAGCTTTGTACTTTGTGCTTGACTCCTGGTATTCATGCTTTCCTTAACTCTCTTAGCTCAGTAAAGTTGCAGTGGCACAGAGTAATACTTAAAGAGTAGCAGGAGATGAGGTGTTGATGCTGGAGCTTTACAGTCACAGTTTCTGACATGAGGGGTCAAGTTACAGGACAGCCTTCTCCTCCCCCTCCCACCCACCATATTTGACTGTTCTTGCTTGAATATACCAATATAAGGACCAGTGGTAAGCAGAAATAGTTGATGTTCTTCCCACACACACTTCAATACCTCAAGATCTGCTCCTGCCCTTCCTGGTCCCACAGCAGGAGAAGGCTGTGTGTAGCACAGAGGCAAAGGGCACAAAATGAATATCTAAGATACCCTTGCAGCATGGGGTGCTTCTGTGCTTTGTAGTGGGGTCCAGCTGACTGAGCCACGCTGACTTTGGAAAAGCCATGTGCATCAGCCATGGCTGTGTCTGTTGAGTTGCTCACCTGTTGGCACAGTCCTTGTGAGCAGCTGGGCTCACTGAAACTCGAGGACAGATAACAAGAAACAGAGGGTACTGAAAGCAAAGGTGAAACTCCATCACTTGAACTTTTAAGCTGCAATGGTTTTCTGGGAATATTTAGGTGAACAATACTTTCTCAGTTCAAGTCTCCTTGAACTGAGATTTCAAGCAACGATTAAGTCGGTGATGAGAATAACATCAAAATAAGTAAAAATATTCCTTCTGGTAATGCTTTCTATAAATCCAAGATAATCTGGTGTTGGAGGCAAGATACAGGCTAGCACAAGGTTGAATGGGTCTGAGCCAGTGGTGGCAGTTCCTGTGTCCCTACAAGAAAGAATAATGTAACTGAGAGCCAGAGGAAGCTGAGTAGTGGAGACAGACAGCAAAGGCCTCTGGAATTTATTAATGTGTGGTTTACTGCAAAAAAAATTGCAATCCTGCACAAATGCAAATAGGAGGCAGACAGCTCAGCATAAGCTGTGGAAAGAATGGAAAGCAGGCAGGGTATTAAACAAGAGACGAGAAATGGTGATAATTTATTATTATGGCTTTAAGGGAAATATATTACTTTTCTGAAGTGATTTTTAATGAGCATGTCAGGAGAGAGAAGTAATTCTGAAAACACTGCTCAGAGATTTGCATTAGGAATCACTGAAATGCACCCACAAAACCAGGCTGAGACTGCTAATGAAGCTTGTGTGGGTATCAATAAATCATTCAGAGAGAAACATCTAACCAGAAGTGCTGACCCACTCCCAGTACCCCTTGGGCTCAGACAGTGGATCACCTGGGGATGATCTCCTTTACCCTGTGCAGTGGTTATATACACCAGGTAAAATAAGAAGTGCAGGTCACATGACTGAACATTTGCCAAGCTTTACTCACACCTTGCCCACATTACAGAGAAAGAGCTGAAGCACTGTGTCACCTGCCTGTATCCCAACCCCTGGGAACCTAAAGCAGCCACAGGAACTTCTGAGACACCTTTTTCTCTCCAGCTTCCTCCTTTGGCATGGTCCCCCCATGCTTAGCTTCATCTCCTAGGTCCTCTGTATCAGTAGCCATTCAAAGAGCAGCTTTACATCTTTGCAGTTCAGGCATTAAGACTCTCGTCCCCACAAAGAGAAATGTTGTGTTCTGCTAAGGCTCTTACATCCCCTAGCACAGCCTTGATGTGCTCCTTGAGTCTCTGAAATCTCTCATTGTGTGGGGTGGATGTCCAGCACCAGAGAGGTTCAGAGCTGAGAAGTAAACCATTTTTCTGATGTTTCATATAGCCTCCACAGCCTGTGCAAAACTGGACACATCTGCAGAATAGTATTTTTGCTGCACCTTTCTTTTCAGCCTTCCCATCTGTGGTGCCTTTACTGGGCAGAAGATCTGAGCATCTTGGACAACAGCCTGCTTGATCGTTCCTTTGTGGATCCTCCTTATACACCCAGCAGGAAGGACTGCTCACTTTTCTCCAAGGAGCACTTCAGGACATCATACAGACTGGGTTTGTTTATTGTCAGGGTATGTTGACCTTTTAAAGAAAAGGAATTCAGAATGCAGCTGGGTTGTAAGAATTGCTCTTCTTCTCTTCACCACTTCTGCTTGCTAACAATGGGTTGTCTGTTTTTAGATAAACAATAATTAAAAAAAAAAAAAAGAAATGGTGGACATGGGTATGTGTGATTTGTTGCAAAGCATGAGTATACAAGTGGGATGCTGTTAATCCTGAGACCACAGGCAGATACTAGATGAGTAATAGCTAGGGCTACTGACAGCTGAAATGTGATCCTAGACCCATTCCCCTACTAACAGGCAAATTAGAAAGTCTGTGATAACAAGTAACCTGATGATTCATGGTTAAAAGAAAAGGATTTACAGTTGTGTTTTAGCCATGAGCAAGAACAGATTTGCCTTATGGTTTTTCCAAGAGGCAGAGGTTCTTGGAGAAAGATGTCCTGTTCTCCAAGGGTTATTTTGCTCTGGAGAAGATTACATGCTAGGCAGAAGATGGTCTTCTATTTGCTACCAGTGTTTTCTTGAATATAATAGGGATTTTTCCAGGAGAAAAGCAAACCCTACTGATGACTTTCCCTTCACCAAAAAGCCATGCCAGCTCATGGGTTGTTTGCAGACTGGCTTCACCAGCTGCATTTGAGTCTTGAGACCTGGAGCTCCGGTCTCCCTTCCAGCTGCAGTGCAATGTTGAGCAAGCAAAGCTGTTCTCTTGAGGACCTGCTTCCTTCCAGACTCAGCCCACAGAAGCTGAAGGATATCCTTTCTGTGCAGCTTCTGAGGAGCAGAGTCCAACAGAGCAGGCTGTCTCAACCATTTGTAGTAAGATAAACACGGGGGTTAAGTTTCCCTTCTCTAAGGGCTGTGTGCTCTATAGGTATCTGCAGGGCAAACACTTGTGCTGACAGCCTGCCACTCAAACTGCAAACAGACAAGCTCTAAAGGTCACCAAGTCAGTTATAGGAAGTGAACCAGAATAAACAGCCTTTTTATCAGGCTTTATTTTCTAGCAGAATGCTCCAGCTTTGCTCTCCAAGGGAAGTTGCCTGCCGTGGGGCGCCTGGGGACTTGCCTGGCTGTGGTTCAGCTAACTTACACGCTTGGTCTCCTCTCCCACATCTGCTTCCTCTTCCACCTCACGCTTGGCACCTTCTCCTTCTGGCAGGCGAGCACAGGGGCTCTGTGAGAGCTGCTTCACTGTTTCTCTGGGTTCAGGTAAAGACTGTACTGGTGATACTTTCCCAGATTGAATTTTCCCAGCATTTTCCTCCCAAGAAATTAACCTGTTAAGGTGGCTTGCACTTCCATCATCTACAGGGCCCCCCCTGCCTGGATTGCTGTATACAATACATTGCTGATTTCCACTGGGATTTTGTTGGCAAAAGCTAGGTGTTCTGTGGTCCTGGGGGTTTGCAGAGGGGAGTGAGCTCTTATCTTTGCCCCTGCCCTGTGGGTGAGGTCAGTGGGGTGCTGCTCAGGCCAGCCCTGAGAGCTCAATGACTTTCTTCGTGCAGGGCCATCTGAACAGGAAAGGAAACAGGCCTTTTTCTCACTTCCCACTCACTAAAACAAAGGGTTGTTCACAAGGTCTCGTGCTTTTTTTCCCAAACTCTGTTTCTCCATGGACAGCTGCCACAGACCAGCACGTACTGATAGCATCAAAGTTTTCCTTGGAAACACTCCAGAGGATTCAGCTTGGTGGACCACACAATTATTCATACACTTCTTGGAAACTACTTATCTGCCTGAATCCAACTAGACTGTTTTTTGGGTTCTTTTCTTTAGTATGCCACTGATCTCACACTTCTCTCAATTACCAGCGTACAGTTAGCATTTTTCATCTCTTTAGCAGATACATTTTATTCTTTGAGCTTCATCTGCGCATTGAAAGGCCAAGAGGGTCGGGGTTGTTCAGCCTGGAGAAGAGAAGGCTCCAAGGAGACCTTAAGAGCACCTTTCAGTACTGAAGAGAGCCCATAAGAGAGCTGGAGAGGGACTTTTTGTGAGGCATGTAGTGCGAGGGCAAGGGATGATGGCTTTAAACTGAAAGAGGGTAGGTTTTGCTTGGATATTCGGAAGAAATTCATTACTTTGATGCACTGGAACAGGTTGCCCAGAGAAGCTGTGGCTGCCTCATCCCTGACTGTTCAAGACTGGGCTGGATGAGACTTCAAGCAGCCTGGTCTAGTGGAAGGTGCCCTTGCCCATGCTGGGGGTGTTGGAACTAAATGATTTCTGAGGTCCCTTCCAACCCAAACCATTCTATGATTACTTGGTAAACCTTCACGCACCCACACGCACACACTCCTTGTAACAACATCAGCCCCAAGATTAAAGTCACTTATTGTCTTTTTTTCTTCTTTTTTGATGTACTTAACAGTTGCATGTGCCTAAGCTAAAAGGGAACATTTACAGAGGTGAAAGCCCAATATGCATCATCAAGACCTGCTGCAGGCATGATCATCCAAACACAGAAAGATGGGACAGAAACAGTCAGTGGCTAAATGCAGCACTTGAAAAGTAGACTTGGAGACATCCTCACTATCAAGTTGTAACAAACCTCTCCATGGTGTTTCCTAACCTAGAACCCTGGACCTGAGAGAAAAATTGCACGAATGTGGGATGGCCTGCTGGGCAAGCATCTTTGCATGATTTTTTGCAGGGATTATTATCTGAAACCTCCCTGAAGGACTAATCATGATGTTGTGGGTCCCATAATGCAGATTTAACCTTTACAATGTCCCATTGTGGAGCATTTTTTTGGCCCCGTCCCCAAGTTATTGGTCTGTGATTTCACCCTTTTCTGCATGTAATTCAGAGGGCAACCTCTGCTGAAAAACAAGAGGGAATTCTGCTGTTCTGGTTGGCCTCAGGCTGTGAGGTAGGAGGCCTTGCTGTCCAGTGTAGGCACAACCTGCACTTTCTCATGCTCCAGCTCTAACACAAATGTCTGCATGATTTCTATCACTGTATGATTTTATCCTGCTGCGTTTGCTATTGGGAGAATGCACTTGTCTTGCAAGATTATTTGACCCCTTGAATGTTTACTTTTGGGAGTAAGCTAAAGGTCTGAGAAATGCTTTGGTAGGCTAAGGGGTTCCAGAGCTGCAGGCTGGGCCCTTTGCCTACTCACAGGCTGCCCACCAAGTGCAAAGCAGCAGTGGCTGCTGGAGGGGACTGTCAGTGGGGACAGCATGGCACTATGGAATCATGTTGGGGCACTGTCACTCTGAGGCTGCAGGGCAATTACACAGGGTTATTCTTTAGAAAACTGCTGAAATCTTACTTCTTTACATAGGAAAGGGAAAACAGCCTGCACGTGGTGCTCATTCCAAAATTTTGAGCTTGTTCCTGTCAAGTTTCACTCCAGCTTGGCTTACAATGCATTAAAAATAACTATTTTCATGATGTTTAAGGCATCATTGCTTATTATGGTAAAACAAGTCTGGTTGGAGCTAAAATCACAGCATAAATGACTCAGAAAAGCTGCTCATTGGGAAAGGGTTGTTCTGTTATGGACAGCTTGTATAGCAGAGATGTCCCTTCAAGGAGTACCTCTAGAAGGAGGAAATCAAAAGCAGTATCATGTGAGAAATGTGTCCTTTGGTACTGTCCTGGATTGGAGCTTACAGAAGAACGTTTTTACATTCAAACAGTCTGAATGTGTCGTAATTAAAGTGTGCCCTGGGATGTGACTCTCATTGTTTGTGTTTCTGAAAGTATTTGTTGGCAAAATGAAGCATGAGCAGAGCTGACTTGAGCTGTGGGAGCTGCCGTCCACTCTCTGCCACTGCCTTACTGTGTGGCCTTGGGCAAGTTCTGTGATTACACTGGGACCTTGTTTCCCAGCCCTGAAAGTCATAATAAACATCTCCCCACTCACACTAGGTTTTCTGTGACACTTAAAACCAGCTACTAATCCTGCCTTTCTCCTTTGTGCCTTCTTCAGTGTTAATTTTGGTGAAGTTGCTCATTGTGATATGGGCTTCTCTAGATAAGGGCAGCAGTGAGGTCTGCAGGGAACA
Organism: Xenops minutus; assembly: GCA_035221455.1. Taxonomy (NCBI): domain Eukaryota; kingdom Metazoa; phylum Chordata; class Aves; order Passeriformes; family Furnariidae; genus Xenops; species Xenops minutus. The sequence continues at coordinate 45,090,159 of JAWWEE010000074.1, forward strand.
GCCAGCATTTGGAGATGTGTGAGGGCAAGACATTGTGTCATTATAAACAACTAATTACATTATTATTAAGTTCATTGCTGTTTCTCACTGAAAGGATCAGTATTCAGAGCCTGATGCGTTCTCACAAGAAATCGATGGGACACAGGGTTTGTATTCATTTCTCTGAGAGCTCAGTAGATCCTTAGCTAAGACAGTAAATGGCTTAAAATATTATTTAAAATGTAGTTACTGTGTCTGTGTAGGAACATATGTGATGTTCAGCATGAAATTTTGGGAAAAAATTTATCTTTTTTATGTATCTTAGGTTTTATTTCTCTCAAGTTAAGCTATAAAAGCTCACAGCTGTGGCTTTTACTAACAGGTAGTTTTAGAGTATCTTAAATATATGTGCACTTTCCCTCTCTGTGAACTGCTCTTTTGCCTCTTTAGGATGCAGTGAGCATCTTTCCCGATTATATTCTCACTTTCTCTTGCTCCCATTTCCCTCCCTTCTTTGATTCTGTGGAAATAAGCTGTTCTAGACAACTCCGTAGTCTGCACAGATTCTGACATTTCTTTATTAACACACAGAGACATGGATTAACATTTTGGTTGTTCATCAAAGGTTATTCCAGTATTGAATAGCCATTACCAATTCAGCCACTGTGAAATAGGAACACCTCAAATAAACAGAAGGAAAAATGCCTAATTTCACTCACTGGTACATGTTACTATGTATTTCTTGCCCTTCCTACTGCAGTTGAATAATTCTCTCTTAGTGTGCTCCATACCCCAGTGACTGCCAAGGCATGCTGCTGAGCTGAGTGAGCAGTGCTCCAGTGATGGAAAAGCTCCACAACTGTAGTAAATTATTACTAAATTAAGGGGACCAAAAGCTGGATTTTTGGAGGTACAGGATCAGTAAGAGGTATAACAAAGGAGTTTCTGGCTATGGTAAAGCACTACTCGTTCCTCCAATGCTTTACATTTTGCCATTTTCTTCTAAAGAGTCTGAACTGGTCAGTGCTAAGGGGAAGATGCTGGATACAGGAATGGTATAATCTGTTATAACATCTCATTTTATGAAATATCAAAGCCCACAGTATGTACCTGGTGTCCCAGCTCCCCTATGCTAATTTTACTAATGTGACCACAAATGGATAAACACTACACATGGGGTAAACTAGCACAGCTAGACCAAACTGCATTGATGTGTTGCTGTTTTGCAGTTGATGCTGCCTGGTAAGAAAGTAAAGAGAGACAAAATGTAGTCTGCTGTATTTCCTTCCTTTTCCAGACAGCTGCATTTTTCTGGGGCTAGGCTTTCTCAGAGTCTCACAAACCATCCTGCAGATCATAACTGGTAAAATATGACTTGGACAAGCAGCTGATATAGTAATTTATGACAGCACTTCTTTAACTGGGACAGAGGGATGTGGGCTATTAGCATTCAGATATAAAGGAGCCCCCCAAAAACACAGCAAACCAAAAGATACAGATGATCTTTAAGGCAGAATTATGGATTAGTCTCCCCTACCCTATCAGCTCTGTGTGATATGAAACCTGCTGTTTCTCTCTACTTTTTTTCTTGTTTGTTTAGAGAAGAGATACCATACTAATCCTCTCAGGATCAAATAAGCACTAGAGAATTTCATGCAATTTCTCCAAGTAAGACGTGAAAACAGATGTTAGGAAGGTGCATTTCTTTCTGTTCCACTCCCTAAGATGATGGATGAGCAATGCCAGTTTGTGCTTTGTTAGTGCATATGTCTGTGTTTGTTCATCTAAAGAAAACAAGACTTAAAATTTAATGTAAAATAAGTTAAAGGGGGAAGAATGGCAAAGTAGATAGAACTTTGGCTTGTTGCCCAAGAGCAAATTCTAACTCATGTTGAGGACAAACCTCTTGGTCAGCAGCCAGGAACTTATTATTCAAACAGGTTTATTATCACGCTGGTTCTACAGAGAAAGATGGTATGAAAACAAGAGTTGCCCAGGGACATTGTGTTTTGCTGGAACAAAGCAAGAAAATTCTCAAGAGGGCTTCTCATTGTGCAATCCAGCACACTGTTATGAGCTGTGCACTCATCCAAGCATTAACAAAGGAAAAAATTCCAGTAGTCATAAATTTGTCGCAGCTCACAGGAGATGTGCAGTGACACCAGACCAAAATCTGCTCCTGTGTGAGGATGAGACATCCAGAAAAGTACTCCTCTCTCCCAGTAGAGCGACTCTGGATTTACATGAGAGCAGAGAGACACCAAATTCAGCCTATTGTGTTCTGTTTTGTTCTTGTTTTGTTCTTGTTTGTTAGACACAAAAGACAACTGCACTAAGATCTGTGTGAACTGCAGCCCCCAACTGGTCTGCTGAAAAGAGCTGCCCTATTCTCAGGACATATGGTTGGCACTTTGAGGTTTCTCCACTTGAACATACAAAAATTACAAGCAACTTCTAAAAGTGCAGGCCTCCAAAATACATTACTGAATTCATGGTGAGATTATTAAATGAAAAAGCACTTTCATAAATTCTTGCCCAGCTGAAGTCAACGTCAAGATCTCTCTTGGGCTGGTTGGAGCCTGGGTTTCCTCATCCATATTTTAAAGGCATCACTGCTCATTCTCCAGGGGAAATGAGGAACCTTCAGGGGAAGATTAAATTTGCCTTTCCAAGTGATTCTTATCCCCTCTAGCTTGTAGAAAATCTGAGTGTAGATCCCATTTGCAGGTTATGCTCTTACCTAAGGAAATAAATGGGGAAAAGAAGAACAGGGAAGAAATTCCTTCTTACTGCTTATTAAGCAGTTATGATTTCAGAGCCAGCAAACCAGTATTCTTAATTAAATGAGTAATGTTTTTCCACTATTCCTGATCTCTTGTAAATTAATTACTAATTGTTTTCAGCAGCACCCATCTGTGACAAGTGTGATTAGGAGATTGAGTCAATTATGAGATCACTCTGAATTTACATCAAATGCAGTAAGAGTGAGGGAGCAGCTGCCTCAAATGTGAGGTGAAAAGATTTTGAAGCTGCTCAGGTCCCCAGGTAAGCAAATATACAACATGAATCCTTGTCCTATGAATCACACAGTACATGACAACTGTTTTTCTGTGGTTTGCTTTGCAGAACAAATGAAGCTTGCTTAGGTTCTCTTGTCCCCAGTAACCTTGCTAAAACTTCTGGTCTTTAGGTCTCCTGTTTTCAGATCCTGATTATTTTTTCTCCCTGCCTTTTCTAGAACTCTTCTCAAGGGTATTCTCTTAGTCAAAGAGATGACTAAATGTAATACCTCAAACAGAACTAGTTCTGAACTGCTCATCACCTAGGGAAAATGTTCTAAAGGGCTCTTGAGAGCAAACTGTAGAGAGAAATTGGTAACTGTAGAGCTAATATAGCTATGTGCTGTGAGGATACAGGGTTTGGGAAAATGAACCACTTTCAGAAATTCCAAAAATGAACTCCTGCAAAAATGTGATGCTTTTGATTGTATATTGTATGGTTAAGGTCAGAAGAGTGTTCTGTCGTTTTTTTGATCCTGAGAAAAGGGCACAGAAATTGTTCAGTCTTGGCAGGGAATAATACAGTTTCTCTGACCCTGTGGAACTGTCCTTGTGCTCTGTTTTTCTTGCAAGTGTGTACAGCAACCCATATCGGACAGGTCTGTTTAAGATCCATGACTGCAGCAGGTAGCCAAGGACCAGACCCCCAGCTGGAGAAAACCAATTAAGGCCTCTTGATTTTTATGGGTGGCTGCTGAGCCACACCACTCTGGTATCCAGCCCCTTTATCTTGGGATGCAACTAATTACAGAAAATAATTAGGTTTCCTCATCCTCACCAGATCTATTCTGTAATCTTTTTTTAGTACTTCAACAGTAGGTTGTCTGCACCCTCAAAAGTATCCAGAAGCCCCTTCTTCATAGTGATCCTAACAAGCAATAGTTATTCTTATTTTCAGTCTCACCATCTGTCTTAAAAAAAAAAAAAAAAAAAGCCATTTGGCTAATTTGTAAACTCTTTGGAGGGGGTGAAAATAAATCCTTCAACACCTTCATATTTCACAGAGAGCCTTCAGGGTCCCTCTTTTTATTTATGAAGGTCCACCTTGCAATTAGTGGAAAACCTATCAGAAAACATGCTATTAATGGTACTTCACAAAGGAACAAATGTCTCGCAAGTGTTTGCTTAGTCCATCTCTAGGGGCAAAAATAAAAACAAAACACAACTGTAAACCCCAACTATTTCCAAGAACAAGTGACCACCTTCTCTGCACCAGGCTCTCTGTGTTAATTACAGCACAGCTGGTGTCATTCAGTGATCTGCAGCAAACAGCACATCCAACTGTGTGAGACAAACCACTGCAAACACTGTCTTCCCACCTTTCTTCAGATGTCTATGTTCTTAACAGACATTGTGAGCTCCTTGTTTTGATATTGTGATTATAGAAAGCAAGAAGAGCCAGCAAGCCATTCCCTGGGAAAATACTTTTAAAATGCTTCAGCAATTTACTTGTTTCCAAACAGTTTGTAATAGGCTTTAGTAACAGCTTAAAAAGGGAAAAAAATGGGCAATTTTGAATGCACTGAACTGAGGGATGGTCTTTGGAATTGTCTGCTGGTGCAGGGGAAGCATAGACATGATATTTTTTTGATGGGTCTAATTTTAAACGACATACTGGGGAGAGAGGGTTTACAATATAAAGTCTCTTCTGTTGTTTTGCAAATAACATGGTTTCTTCTGCTCACGTGCCTAATTCTAAACCTTATGTGGGTTTGATGCACATGAGGGGACTGTTTGGGTTTTCTGGAAGCAAACCAGTAAATTTTTTGGTTATTCCCACGTGAGAATAACAGGGAGTGAGAGGATGAAGCTGTGTAAGCTGCTTCTCTGTTTTGGTTAGAGTAGACGATTTCCCCAGAGCTGCCATGGGCAAGATGTCAAGGTGAGACAGTGGGAGGAGATGGTACCCATGCTGCAGTGTGGTGCCCCCAGAGAATGTGATAGAGAAATGTGATAACAGAAGGGGCTATCCCAGCCTGGAGAGAAAGCAGGCAGGGCACAGAGGGAGCAAGCATCTACAGGAGCTGCTCATTCTTCCCTCTGCTCAGAGCTCTGCCCCTTCTCTGGGCTCCCAGGCACAGGGAGGAATCAATACTGCAGGGAGCAGAGAGCCAAGGACACAGCATGGGCTTTGAGCTGGCAGGGCAGTTCCCCACAGCATGGGCATCGCAAGGTAGTTAAATTCCACTTTTTATGCTGGTTGTGGGAATAGCTCAAGAAGAGATACAGGTTGCTCTGAGACCTGGTTGAGTCTGACCTAGTGTAAGTCAGAGGAGTTGACCCAGGGCAGTTTTATGTGCAAGCACTGAAATGCAGGTGCTTCCCTACTGCCCAGAAGCAATGTTTGCAGTGCTTGATGTGCAAAAAAAGCTCTCTGAAGGGCATTACCTACTATTTCGGGTAGATACAACAGTCCTATGAGTGTGCAAGCAGGCCAGGAGAGCAAAGAAGCAATGACCTTTGATAATACACCAATGCCAGAAAGCATCTCTGGCTGGCATAACTGGTTTGATCTCCTGTGGTAGAACTGTCCAGAGCACTGAATAAACAAGCAGCTGCCAGTGGATTCCCATATAGGAAAGAATTTGTACTGCAATACCCAAATGGCAGCTTGGAGAACTCGTCATCACTGAGCACAAAGCTCCTACTGCTGCGTAGGATGAACACATTTTATATGCTGTGTAAAAAGGACTCAGTTGGATTTTGTGTTGTGATGCCTGCATCTTGCTGTTTTATTGATGACTATCAGTGTCAGGATCCATGAGTTTATGTAATGAACAGCAGCAAGTCATGGAAAGGAAGAGCCTGGGAAAAAAACCCAAAGAAATAAAACTGCCTGGCTCTTGTCAAAACAATTCTTTGATGATGAGAGAGGTGACAAAAGATGGGAGGGAAGAAGGGACAGAAATGCTGCCTTTCTGAGATAAAATAAGCCCTCTCACTGTATCATTCTGAAAACACAAAGTCTTGAACAAATGTGGCTACCAAGGAAGAGAGGAACTGATAATTGGTAAAGCAGCAAAATAATTTACTCAGATGAACATAAAAGAACAACATAGTGAGCGGAACAATATTTAAGGGTGCTTGCATAAGGTAAAGGGGAAACTGCCACTGACACAACGAAGAACAATGCCACTGAGACAGTGGGCCAATCTACTGCAAAAAAATGAGGTTCAGCTGGTTTGGGGGACTCCCAAAGTGGATTTAGTTTCACGATTTAAGAGACAATGATGTTTCTTTGGCAACTATCCTTTGTCCTTCTTCTCAGGCTGTGCCAAGAGAGAAACCCACAGCGGAGGAGAAAGAAAAGGGAAAAAAAAAAGGCAGAGAGATGTTTAAATCATCTCAATGATGAAACAGATCTTAAAAATACTGAGAACCACCTACAGGACAGTCAAGAAATAACTAGTGAGCACTAAATACTAGACCAACATTAAGCAGGCTGGCTTCACACTCTTCATCTCTTCTGTCTGAGGAGATTTCCAAGAGTAAACAATGGAAGAGGAGGGAGTGGCATTGGGGCCTTCACTGGGAGAGAGCTAAATGTATGAAAGAAAAGAAGGACACATCAAAGAAGTAGTGATAGAAAAGCCCAAGCAGTATAGTTGGAGCACTGAGAAAAATGTACAAAGAAAACTTTTGGACTAAGTATAGATGAACAAAGTCATGTAGTCCATCAACTTGTCATCTGTTGTTGTTTGATTGCTGTTATACTAAAGGAGATGTGGTTTAGTTACATCCTCTGTAAATTGATGTGTCTGAATCAAAGATAACAGATTCTGTGTCAATATCTCTTTCTAATGAAAAAAAGCTGCAATGTCTGAAATATTTGGGTAATGATACAGGACACAACATGAAGTCAGAGTTAATAGTAAGATGTAGATGATAATATCTGCATCAGAACAAATAGGATATGGACAGAGACCGTTACTGATAGCTCGATTCTGGTTAAAATCACAGCAAAGAAAGTCAGTTCTCTTTTATTGGTCAATACTTTTTTCAAACAAATAATTGCCTTGCTTCTCACTTGTAGCAAGAGGGAATGGGTAGGTACAGGAAAAACTTCAGCCACATCAAAATCCTAAGTCTAGTGAAGCATTTCAGGCTAAGACTTGAGCACTGCACCCCTGTAGTGTGACCTGGTACTGAAATGTGGGAACTGCCACCTGAGACACTTCTTTCTGAGGCATGACAGACCCTACCTGCTGCTGAGGAGGCAGGTGAGTATTCATCAGAAAGGAGTGTAGAAGTCAGAAGAGTCCAGCTTCCTGATGTAACAAAGCAGGGAGTCTCCACAGCAGCACTGAGACCTAATGCCCCTCCAACTAGGTGGCCCAGCATTGTAGCATTGCTTACTTCTTGCTTTTCGCAGAAAGTTCCTCATCCTTTCTCTGCCAAACTCCTCACCAGCACTTTAAGCCCCATTTTCCCATGGAAAGGGAAGTAAATAAAAAAGAGTTAAGTTCACATGTCAGGTCAGCTGCCACTCCCCACAAACCAGGGAGTGCATATAATTCAACAGTACAGCAATCACTGAGAGGTGTTCTCAGCTTGGATGTACATACAGGCATATATAAGGACAAAGACTGTGGGGGAGAAGGGAAGAAAGCCAAACTAAAAACCAAGTCATGTTTAGCATGATCAATCTTTCTGTAATGTTGTCAACTAAAAAGTCTGGCAGGGGGGAAATTTCACAGAAAATAGCACCACTGAAAGCATGTTTGAGAGGGAAGGGTCAGTTACCTTATTTATGAGCTTTAATAAAAACCCCAAAACAAATAGACACCTCTTCCTTTAGAAGGTTCATGATACTCTTTATCAATGGGTGTACTGTACTTATGTCCATAGGAGTAATCTGGACTCTACAATGTTGTCCCTTGGAAAGTGCTGTTGTTCTGAGCAGTTCTGGTGGGCTTGATGTGATTAGCAAGTTCAGCCTGCAAAATCCTGCCTGCATTTGTTGTATTTGCTCCCTCTGGATTCTTACATAAAGCCACACTGTATACAAGCCTGAGACTATGATTCCTAAGGAATGGATCAGCATTTTTAAGCCAATCAGCAAAAGCTTGTGAGCTGCCTTCTTGCTGTTTTTACACCATACCAATTTTTGCAGCAGAGGATTGCTGTGCTGGTTTTAGCATAAATCATTAGTCATTATTTCTTCCAGCAAAGACTTTGACAGCTTGCTTTGTGTAGTGTAGTGGAATATTCCACAGGATGACAAAGCAAACATATGTTCGAGGATCTGTGCAAGATGCTAACAGGGCATGAGCACAGGTGTGGGAACGTGGTGTAGTACAATACTTTCAGTGACACACAGCATTTCATTCTCCAGAGGTCTTGCACTTCATTTATTTTTGGGAAGATATTCTGCAGCGCTATCACAGATGGGAAGGAGAAGAGAGAGCAGAATTGGCAGTGTTTTATGATATTTTACACTACTGCAAGACAGCGGGGAGCTCTGGTTCATAAAGTCAATCAATATTTAAGGTTCTTCTCTTTGAATGCTCACAGCCGGAGCAGAGGTTTTGCCACCCTGTTCCCCATCTGTACACCAGTTCAAAATGAATCATCTGCACTAGTGGACAGTGAAGAGAGTAAGTGCTTCCACAAAATGGCTTTTTTAAAGAAAACCTTTAAAATTAAAGCATAGCCATCTGTCGTGGTAAAGCATAGATACACTTTTCACCTTCAGAGAGCTTTTCAGGCATTGACTAATTAGTCCTTGGGACCTAAGAGGACCAATTTTTTTCCCCCAATTTAGACTGAGAAGACAGCAGGGGCATCTTGTATCCCTGCAAGGATTTTAGGCTCCCTGTGAGGCAGGAGAATTGCAATCCTTTTGTATTAGTCAGTGTTTTCAAACAGGGGGGTGTAGAGTTGAGCACTCCTACCGCTACTTATGCACTTGTGACAAATTAGAGGCTTGAATTTTTATTTTTTTTCCCACAACTGCTGCACATCCAGATGACTCTGTTGGATTATAAATACTAAATGTCCAATTTGAATAGCAGTTGCAGGTGTTCAATCCTTTTAATATTAAGCCATTAAAAAAGGTGTGAATTAGACTCAAAAAAGTAAAATGTCCATTGATCTGTTAGCTGGACTGGAAAATATCTCCCACGCTTGAAATGCTTTTGGGTTGATTTAAAAAATCTTTTATTTGTAATAAAACCAAAATATATTAATTTTATAAATATATTTTCTATAAATATTTTAAAATATGTTTTAAAATTATTTTTTGTGGTATCAAAGTGACCTTCTGGTACCACAGCTTATTTTGTTCTGAATGAAATATTTAAGTTTCTGCATTGGTTTAAAGAATAAGAACTTTAGATAGTTTATGTCTTGAAAGGTCATGAGCTTTGCCCTGTTCTGTCATTTAAAAAGCCAAATTAAAATTTTTCACAGTTGTTGAATCAAAACTTCTTATTTCAGCAGACAGATCATTCTCCTGTCTCTAACTTCAGCCTTGGAAGCTGAACCTAAGACATTCACAGGGTGATGGTAGCTCTCCAAATGAAAACCGTGGATTCAAACCCTGCTGGTTCAGGCTGGGGCATTTGAGGGAGCACAGTCTCCAGCCATCTGCCTTGCCCCTTTGCTGGAGCAAAAAAATCCGCAGCAAGTAAAATTTCCAAAGAGCTACAGCAGCTCATAAGTTATTGCAAATACCCATTTGCAGTTTATATTTACAAGCCAGGCTATGGACCGAGGCTGCTGCTTCATGGTCTGCACCAGCCTGACTGGCTGAGCCCTACCCTACCCTTGTCTTCCTCTCCTCCAAAGCGTTGCCAGAGGATGGCCTTGCTTAGGTCAGAAAAGTCAGGGAAGAAGGGAACATTGAAAAACGGTGAGAGGTATTGAAAAATGCTAAGTAGAAGAAATGTGGTGCAGTGTCCACAACATGTTAGCCATGAAAAATGTATGTGACTCTTTAACTTCAAGACCTTGACAGCAAAAGCAGACAGTACTTTGAGCTATTGAATAAAAACAGGATGGCAAAAGGGAGAAAACAACAGAAGACATGAAAAATGTAAGTATGTAAGAGAACCCCATTAAAACACGGGGGTTTGAAAATGGTGAATCCCCTTCACTGGGAGGGCACAATGTTACCTACAAGACCTTTGCCTGAGCTTTTCAGGTGTTTCCTGTAAATCATATTGTCCAGCAATGATGTCAATGGTTCATAGTATTTAAAACCTTTCAATTTCTCTGAAGAGTTGCATGCATTGAAGTGAGTTGTTTTGAAAATTAACATCCAATTTCATATATGTTTGTTCTAAATGGACGCTTTTTAGGATATCATGCTATCTAAGGAATGTGTGTTCAAAGGTGAGGATGTTTTGAAAAGCTCTTTATAATTGGCTCTGAAGCCTCATGAGTTTTTTTTGCCATGGACAGTCATTTTCAGTCATGAGCATTACATTCCTCAAGAAATATACAAAATAAAATGTGACAGCAGGGCAAAATATTTTATAGGCAAAGCGATTTTCCGTAATAATGGAATAATAAATGCAGGAGGAGAAAAGGCCAAGTGCGAATGCTGAAATGCATTCACAAGTGCATTTGTGCCACTTCTGCAGCTGCTGGAGTGCCACTTGTTTGTGTGGATTCGTTCAGCAAAGCAGTTGAAGTTAATCAGCTCATAGAAAGTGGGCATCCAGCACACCTCTGAGCAGTGAGCTTGTTCTCTCTATTGCTGCTCTGCTGCCAGCAGTTACTGCTGATTGATTAATATTATGAAAGAATTAATATCGATAATGGGCAGAACAGTCTGTTATTTCCAACAAGAAAGTGAAAAATCTGTCAAAAGGCTTGTCATAGGGAGGGTTTGCTAGTGCAGCACTATTTGTCATGCTGCAGTTTGGGACAGGAGAATTTGAGCTTGATTGGGCATGATTTGTGCTGTGCCTTTGCTGGAAACAGATGTTGTACTACTTTTGTGACTTTGTCTGTACCTACATGTTATACCCTGTATTTTGGAGAGAGGATGGCATTTGCCATGGATTTGGGCAGTGTGTAGCTTTCTTGTTTGTTGAAGTCCCTGTAGCCTATTGAACACTGCTGCTCCCCAGCAAGAATGAAACATTTTGTAAGGGCGTGTAGTGATAGAACAAAGGGTATTGGTAGGTTTACGTTAGATATTGGGAACAAATTCTGTACTGTAAGAGTGGTGAGGCACTGGAACAGGTTTTCCAGAGAATCTATGAGTACCCCATCTCTGGAAGTGTTCAAGGCCAGGTTGGAAGGGGATTTGAGCAACCTGGTCTAGTTGAAAGTGTTCCTGCCCATGGGGCACCCAGTGGCAGACTATTTTTGAGGTCCCTTCCAACCCAAACCATTCTATAAATCTATGATTCTATGAACTTGTCTTTAATATTAAAGATCTGTAGTAGTACGTGACATGGCTTAGCACTCCTTCAAACTCAGCTGCACATACAACAGAGCTTCTAAATTGATAAAAGAGGTCACTTTTATCAAATATTAATCTGCATAGAACACAAGGTGACTAGAAAAAGGGTGAATGTTAAAGAGGGTTTGCAGCCTGTTGAAGGAGTGAGCAGTCTTTAAATTTTGGAGCTTTTCTTGTTTAAGTTTTCTATGGTTTGTGTACTGCCAGTAATACTATTAACTACAAATCAAACAGGATAGCAGATGGATAAAGAAGTAGAAATCTTAATCAAAATGCAAAGAGTTTCTTCACAAGACTAGGTTTGTTAATAATAACTGGGCTGCCGTTGTATCAGGAGACCTCAAATGAAATTGGAGCTGAAATATACTGGTTATCTACAAGTACACAGAGGGGAAAAAAATCTGCCTTGGAGAGCTTACCAACAAGGTTAGAAAATAAACAAATGAACACACAACAACTTAAAAAAGGAAAGGAAAGAAAGAGACAGGGTAGGAAATGAATTCCTAAAGCTGGTACAGTTCACCCACAATTCCATGGTGGATTAAGGGTTTACAGTTGAGTCAAGACTCAGGAGTCCCAATTGCCTGCCTGCCCAGCTCCATCCGTTCAAGATGAGGAAGGCTGAAAGGAGTAGGAAAGGTATTGATACTTAAATGTGGTTGAAACAAGTAGGAGGTTTTATCATAAAACATTGGTCTGATGACAGATATTAGGAACACTGCTGTGTGTCAGAGAACAAAACATGGCATGTGGCAGACAGATCTGTTATATTGGAAAAGTGATCAAAATTGCTCTAGTGTCTTCTCCAAGGACTTCTTCTGGTGACTCTTTTTTTTCAAGCCAGGCATCTGAACGTGGTGCTGCTAAGAAATCCAGTTCTCTTGTAGTTTCTGCTAAACTGTCCTCACAGTTGTGGTTGAAAAACGGCTGGTGTTACACAGAACAAGAAGGGCAAACTCTTCCAGCAATCCCACAGCCAGCAGCTGGCATGGGCTGGTCATATTTGTCAAGGTGCATAGTGGGATGTCACGGTTTGTAACCTGAGATGACTGATAATCAGCATCCTATTGCCTAAGTCAAGCATCAACAACTTTTCTTCATTATTTGAGAGTGATCCAATGCTGTTTCTACAAAAAGAGCAATTTTTGCTCATTTCTGTGATTGGTGAATTAAGCCCTGGGAATGGAGGGTGAAAACACTCTCACTGGGACATTCTTTCTATTGGTGACCATGTGGTGGTAAGCCTTTCATCTGGCAAATTATTCTGCCACAGATTCAAGAGTGAACATGGTGAGAAGTGCTCAGATTCCTTGTTATTTAAATAGATGTGCAGAACTTCTTATCAGTCAGGGAGAGCTACTACTGGTGTTTACATCTCCTTCAAAAAGCAGCAGACTGTGAAGAAATCAGTTCTAGACCTTACTGTTCATGAACATGCATGTTCTTAAAAGTGAGTACATCTGTATCCTCATTGTTTGGGTACAGCATACTGCATATGTTGTACTACAAAGTGGGGTTTTTTTATCCCTCTTCACCCTAGTATTCACCAAAGCTTATTATACTATGTAAAGGTTGACACACCTGAAGAATGGGATGACATCCAGAGGGATTCTGGACAAGCTCAAGAAGTTGGCCAATGACAATCACATGAGGTTTAATAAGAACAAGTGCAAGGTGTTGCACTTGGGTCAGAGCAACTCCCAGTATAAGCACAGGCCAGGGGATGAACAGATTGAGAGCAGCCCTGCTGAGAAGGGCCTGGGGGTGCTGATGGGTGAGAGGCTGGACACGACCCAGCAATGTGCACTCACAGCCCAGAAAGCCTGTTGAATCCTGGGCTGCATCCACAGCAGCGTGGCCAGCAGGGCAAGGCAGGGGATTCTGCCCCTCTGTTCTGCCCTGGTGATGCCCCACCCGGGATTCTGCCTCCAGCTCTGGGGTCCTCATTGCAAGAAAGACACAGATCTGTTGGAGCGAGTCCAGAGGAGGGACATCAAGATGCTTAGAGGGATGGAGCACCTCTCCCAGGAGGAAGGGCTAAGAGAATTGGGACTGTTCAGCCTGGAGAAGAGAAGGCTCTTGGGATGACCTAATTGTGGCCTTCCAGTTCCTGAAAAGAGCCTCCAGGAAAGATCCAGAGAGACTTTACAAGAGCATGAAGTGACAGGACAAAAGGGAATGGTTTCAAACTGACAGAGAGTAGGTTTAGATTAGGTATCAGGAAGAAATTCTTTCCTGTGAGTGGTGAGACACTGGAACAGGTTGCCCCGAGAAGCTGTGGAAGCCCCATCCCTGGTAGTATTCAAGGCCAGGCTGGATGGGGCTCTGAGCAAGCTGGTCTAGTGGAAGGTGTCCTTGCCCTGGGGTTGAAACTAGATGATCTTTAAGATCCCTTCAGATCCAAACCGTTCTGTGATTCTATGATTTTCCTTTGTGTCATTTGCAGTCTCCCTGGCAGGGAGCTGCAAATCCCTGTGACAGCGCTGGAGTACGCCAAGCGGCATTTGCCAGCACAGCCTCGTGCTTTTGGCGTTTCCATCTACAGTGGAACATTTGCGCTGCGCCTTCAAACCCGCAAATATCCCAAGTCGCGCACGGACTCCGCGTTAAACAGACTGACAAAAAAGCCCGATCGCAGTCCCTTCCCAGGGCATCCAGCAGCGCTCCCAAGAGCTGCGGGGGATCTGCGGGCCGTGGCGGGGGTGTTTAGGGCTCTGGGGGTCCTTCCGAGCGGGAAGGAGCTCGGGGAGGGCGGCGGGGGCCGCGCCACGTCGCAGAGCCCCGGGCGGCGGGGCCGCTCCTCCCCCGGCCCGGTGGGAGCGCTTCATCCACGTTTGCAACTTCGCAGCGCCGGGAGGAGGAGCGGCCGGGCCGGGGCGGGCGGCTTCCCTTCCCTTCCTTTCCCTGCCGGCCCTCCCACCCTTCCCTGCCTGCCTCCATCCTCTCCCTGCCTCCATCCTCTCCCGTTCCGCCGGCCGCGCAGTGCGCCCCGCGGCTGCCGCGCTCGCTGCGCTCCATGGCGCGGCGGGGCCCGGGCTGCGGGTCGCTGCTGCTGCTGCTGCTGCTGCCGGCGCTGCTGGAGAGCTGGGCGGCCTGCCAGGCGCCGCCGGTGCCCGCCGCAGGGATCCCTGCCGACGGCACCGAGCTCGGCGTGGAGCGCCGCTTCGTGCCCGAGAGCTGCCCGCGGGAGGTGCGCCCCGGAGACTTCGTGCGCTACCACTACCTGGGCGCCTTCCCCGACGGCACCCGCTTCGACTCCAGGTGTGCCGGGAGCTTGCTTGAGCCGAGGGGGCGCCTCGGGGGCAGGAGGGGCCGCGTCCCACGGCGGGTGTTTGCTGCGGATGCGCGGGGATTGCGGGTGAGGGTCCCGTCGGGTCCCGCTGCTCTCCCGGCTCGGCCCCGGTGTGGCCGGCTGGGAGCAGGTGGGCAGTGCTGTACACGCAGACCACCACGGGAAGATGGCTCTGAAGCATGAAAGGCTGGGATGTGACTGCTGGGGACTGGGGGCAAGTCGGCTGTGATGGCTGGGTCCAGCTCGTAGGTTTTTGCCTTTATGGATCCCCACCACAGTCTTCCAGCCGCTCCTCCAAGGCACTGAGTGGGAGCTTTCTGGTCCAAGAGAAGACACCATAAGGTTATTCCATTTGCCTTAGCTTGGTAAACAGGAGTGTATGTGGGATCACAGTCTATCACGTATTTAGTGATTTCCTGCCCGTTTCTTTCTGGACATTTCCTATGTCTTCTCTAGGCTCAAACCTACTCGAACACAAGTGTTTCTGAATCATTATCCTTGCCAGAAATGTAAGAATTATCAGGCTGTACCTATATAGAATTTTTTGGTTAAGTTCCCCTTGAGTAAATGTGACCTATGTACAGCGAAGTGTCTGGCCTCTTTCCTGCTGTTATTTTAGCATCAGGAAGTCTAAATAGTGGGATCAGGAGATTGTGAAGGATGCTGCTGCTGCTGACAGCTTATTTATTTTTCCTTGCTTCATTCATTGCCACTGATCAAAGAATTACTCAGAAAGATAAAGCAAAATGTATTTTCAGTAATCCTATTAATCTGCCCTATGCTTCAAGGAAAATCTACAGCCTTAGGGAAATAACTATCCTTCAAAGTAAAGCCCTTCCTCTGGAGCTGACTGTGTTTAGTATGCCAGTAGTGCCATTTCACCAGCACTTCTCCAGATAAAACGTGGGATACAGTTCAACTGGTGTTGGTGCAGTCTCAGTGAAAAGGCACAGCAAGGACAGTGAATTCATTGGCAACTGCCAGGCTTGGAACATAAGTCTTAGCTGCAGATGTGAGGACACACAAGGGCAGCATCCCTGTGGCTCATTTTACAAATATGTGACAACTGGAAAACTGGCCACGTGTTCAGAAGTGTGTTTCTAGTTGTACAGATGTGTGCCCACGTTTGCTGACACTCTGAGTTGGACCAGCAAACTTGGGCATGGAGGCAGAGCACCTGGAGGGGCTACCCACGTGCTGGCTCACATTTTAGTTCCAAGTTCCTTGTCATTTGGTTCTGAATTGTTTGGGGCAGTAACAGACCATGCAGAACTGTACAATATTTATTTCTTTGGGTCCTCTAAATATCAATAAATAAGTGGCAATGATGATAGTCTAGTCTAACTGGAATATTTTTATGTCCACCTTCATTTCAAAAGGGTGCAAAATGTCAAGTTTGTTCAGCACAGGATTTTTTTTTCTGGGTGGCAGCTCATGTTGACGCACACTTTCATTATTCACTAGTATGGTCTCTTTTTAAAGAGTGATGACAGTGGTTTATCCTGTTAAGACAGTGGAAAAGTAGGAGGATTTTATGTTCTGTAGGTTAATGGAAGAAATATTTTTAAGTGTTTGTTGTAAAATCTTTAGTGTTCCCTGCATACAAGTTAAAGAGATTCAGTCAATTTATAAAAAAATTAGCCTATTAGAAGGCCTGGTTTTCTGCCTTTCTTTTTTTGTTTGTTTGGTTTTTTAAGAAGTTTAGGAACATGTTTACCAGCAGCAGTTTAATCAAACACTACTATACAATCAGTCTAGAAAATACTCTAGTTGTTGAACTAAGGGCAGTTTTGCTTTGTTTGTTCTTCAGCTGTTGAAAATGTTCTTGAGTTTTAAAATTAGTTTTCTGTATTTCCAAATAGAACTCTTCATGTGAAGAGGCTGACAACGTCTTAGTAATCATGACTGTGTCACATAAATGAACTAACGTGCCTGTTTATTATTTTTCTTTCCCATCAGCATTTGCATTTTTATTTCCATGGCCATAAAATGATTTGCATTTTAAAGTCTGAATTTAATTGCCTAGTCATCTGCTATTAATTTGGTAAATTCCACTAATAGAAACGAATTTTGCTTAGTTTTAAGGAATCTGCAAAGTCAGTCCTGCAAAGCTGCATGGTCTGATTGCTGCTTTGTTCAGTTCTCTGCTTAGCATCAATGTTTTCTTAATTGTACATTTATTTTTATTAAGAAGAAAGCTCTTCTGTTCTAAGTTCATCCCAGGTGCATTGCCAAACTTTTTTAATCACTACTAAATATTGCAGAATACCATTTTTGGGAGTTTCTTAGAACCTGTTATGTAACTCAACTTCATAATTACAGTTTTGCGTGTATAATAGAATTTATCAGGAGCTAATTGAAATGTTTTCCATCCATTCCTGGCAGTGGGAATATTTGTGGAAGCAAAAGTGAATGCTCAGTATAGAGGGTTTTCTATTTTAGTGGAAATGTTTGCCAGAAGACAAGAAAAAAACTTAAAAAAAAAGGTGAAGCATACGAAGAAATTCAAGGCTCTGGGACTGTTAGGAGGCTCGGTATGTTGTGGAAGTGATGTGTACAGTCCTCGAAGGAAAGTTTGACATCATTTCCCTAGTGCTATCTAGCTACTGGCTTCTTTCCAAAATATTTTAGCAGGCAAAGAGGCACAAGCTTTTTTTTTAAACTATTCCCCGCCCCCCCCCCCGGTCTAATTTTTATCTAAAGGAAAAAAAAAAAAAAGAAATCCTTTAACTTGTAAAAGGAATTTGAGCAAATGAAAGCAGTAAAAGCTTAAAAACAGGCATGAAGCTTTTGAAATGCTTCCTGCTGTATGTTTATACGTAACTTCAAGAAAACTAAATAACAGCAGCAATTCAGGCATAGCAAAGTGGGGTCCTTGTGCAGATTTAAGGTGGCCAAACTAACCACGTAAGCTGATGTTAGTGTTCTTCCGTGGTAACACTGCTGTTCTCCGTCCTCTCTGGAAGACTTTAGATCATTTAACCAGCATTTCTTTTAGCTTTCAAATATTTATATATCGTCACAGAGGAGAATCATTTAGCCAGCTCTCTTGTTCCTGGACTTGGCAAATGTGCTGTGTAAAATGTGTCTCTGTACTTCAAATGAGAGCTGTGAATGTGGAGGAGAAAATAAAGAAACAACCAGTTGGCAAACCTTGTGGCTGTTACTCGAAAAGGCATCTTTTCCCTTTCCTCTTTTCCCACGGAGATTCCCCAACTGTGATGTCTCACGTCGTAAAGCTAATCAGTCTTTTCTGTGAGCCGAGATCATACCATGGGAACAGACTCCTTTTGTATCTCATGACAGTGCTTAATTTTCCCTTTTCTTCCTTCATTTTCCAGTGCTGCTTATAATCTTAGTGTGTAAATGAGCTGTTTGCAGTTATGGGTCTCAGGTGCCTGCAGTGCACATTGCACACTGCTAGAATGTGTTTCAGATAGACAGTGGGCAGTGAACAGAGGGACAACAGGGCTGAAGTCTCAGGAACACTTGAATTTGCCTCTTTCCTATTGTGCTAACAGGGCGAGCGGGAGACGAGGTACAGTTAAACTCTCTGCCAAAAAGAAGGGAATTGGGAATAAATGAACTGCTAACATTTTTTGCCTGCTTTCTCCCCTTCAGCTATGACAGAGGATCAACATTCAACGTGTTTGTGGGCAAAGGCCAACTTATTGCTGGGATGGACAAAGCTCTGGTGGGCATGTGCGTGAACGAGCGGCGGTTCGTGAAAATCCCCCCAAAACTGGCCTATGGAAGCGAGGGAGTCCGTAAGTACAGCAGGCAGTGCATGGCTGGGTGTGCAGTGATGCAGCAGAGCACAGAGAGTCACACGAGAGAAGGGTAGAAATTGCAAGGAGTGAATTTTGAAGAGGTTCTTCAGAGGTGTTTGTTAAGCCTGTAATTTCTAGTTAATTTCTCCAGACACCCTCTGCACGCTGTTGACTGCAGAGGACCTTCAGCCAATGAACCTTGCTACTGAAGTTCACTCTTTATTTCTACCTACCTCGCTGGTAAATGCTTGTGGTTTGGTGTTGCAGAGCTGCATAAGGCTTTGTCAGTACCAAAAGCAGGTTTTTTCTGCAATAAACGCTAACTCAAGGTCAGTTTACCTGATGGACAACTGTGATAACAGTTCATCTTGCCGGATTGTCCCCCTTAAATATCTGCAACAGTGGCAAGAGGCCAGAGGGTTATAAACATAAAAAGAAATAAGGTGTGCATTATGTAATTATTTTTAGGGTGTGCATGGATTGGTTCCTTTTCACTGATGCCCTGTATAAAAAGGGAAATAAAACTGTGTGTGTTGTCTTGCATTTGCAGCTGGTGTGATACCCCCCAATGCTGTGCTCCACTTTGATGTGCTCCTGATAGATCTTTGGAACTCAGAGGATGAAGTGCAGGTTCAGACTTACTTCAAACCTGAGAAGTGTCCTCGCACAGTCCAGGTGTCTGACTTCGTACGGTACCATTACAATGGGACATTCTTAGATGGCACCCTGTTTGATTCAAGGTAAGCAGCTGGATTGTGTGTGTTTGTGGATGTGAATAGGTATCTCACCATCATTTGCTCTCCTTTCACTGGTGTAACAATTAAAGCTAATTGCCCAGAAACACAGGAAATGAAAGCTAGCATTGTATGTGTGTTTCTAATTTACTCAGAGTTTATAGGATAGCAGTACTGACTCAAACCAGTAAAACTGTATGTTTTTTCTGCATGGGCATTACCAGCCTAGATGCTTTTTTTGTAATTTTAAAGTCCATTCCTGTATTTATGTTACTATTTATTGCAATCAGTTAAAAGTCTCTGTAAGCACTGCATCATTGCTATTCAGGTTAGAGACAAGTTTTATAAACTAAGCAGGGTTTGTAATGAAATCCAGCTACTAACACTTTCATACTGAGATTTTAAGTGTATATCATATGTACTTCATTAGAGCTCGGTGGAAAATGGTGCTTTAATAACAGCTGCCATTGTATTTGTGAGCCACTTTTCCAAGCCCCTGTTAGGTTCCTGGCACTCTGGAAAACTCTGACCAGCCAGCCCTGGGTAAATGAAGGACCAACACCTTTGGAGTAGCAAGTTGTGAGTTACTTTGTGCATAGTATGTGGATTTAAAGATTGGTTTATATTTCTTTCCCTTGGCTCTCTGACATTTGGTTGTGGGGCTTTTTCTCTTTTCCTGATTTTTAGCCATAACCGGATGCGAACTTACGACACCTACGTGGGAATTGGGTGGCTGATTCCTGGTATGGACCAGGGGCTCTTGGGAATGTGCGTGGGAGAGAAACGCATTATCACTATCCCACCTTTCCTGGCATATGGAGAAGAAGGAGATGGTAAAAGTTATCCCTTTTGTTGCTCCTTTTTTATTTTGTTTAATCCAAGTCAACCTTATTTTACAACAAACTTGGCTTTCTATGTTTTAAGTTTATGGGCAGCTTTATTACCTGGTTCAGACACACAGAACAAAGTGATAGCAAGAGAGGTTCAAAATGTGTTATGCACAGGACTGGATTGATTAGAAAGTACCGGATTTCTTAAAAAATGAAGTCATAAATTGCATAACAGACATATTGTTGATAACATTTTAGTATTTATATACTGAAATTGTATTTTAATTAGGAAATATAATCTGTGATTAATATCTAGTGGAGCCAAAAGCTCGAAGACAGGTGAGTGCATAGTTCCTTCAATGGCTGCCACAGAAAGCAGAAAACTTTTTTGGGAAAAAAAAAAAGAAAATGTGTATTTTTAATGCCTTTTTATTGCAACCAATACCCCAGAGATAATGACAAGATGGATTAACTGTCTTGTGAGACTATGCAGCCTGCAGATCATACACAGAGGTCCTCATGTTAAATGAGGGGGCAGTTAAGTTTAGTTTGTGACTCTTCCCTGTATTCTTTCTCTGCTCTGATGTTTAAGGATGTGTCTGTGGTGTACAAGGATTCATACCCCGTCTCCACAGATAACAAAACTTTGTGAAGTTATGTTTTAAAATTTTGCTGAGGCCTTGAATTCAGTGGTTCTTGGTCCAGGCAACCCACACTGTGATTCGTACACTGATGGGAAGGTAGTTTTTCACAGTGTGGTCTTCTGTTTTGATATTAACAGGATGGGAGGAGCGGGGGTAGCAGATTTGTGTTCTAGTGGTTGTTTTATGCACTTCCATGAGGTGTGTTGGGAACACTGGGACACTGAACCATGCAGCTCGGATGGAGCTGGTGTGTATTGCCTAAGATGGGTGTTGCTGAAGAGGTGGCTGTTTTCAGTGAGGCAGTGCCATCACAGTAGGAACACAATGCAATTACTGAGTTGGAGAATTGAATGGAAAGCCCACTGAAACAAAAAATGGCTGACAGGAAACAAATTTGCAGGGAGACCTAGAAAAATTAGAGGACTGGGCAATCACCAACCGTATGAAGTTAAGCAAACTGGATTCTGCACCTGGGTTGGGGCAACCCTGGATGTACAGACAGACTGGGGAACAAGATTCTGGAGAGCAGAAAGGGACCTGGGGGTCCTGGTGGATGGCAAGTCGAATCTGAGCCAGCAGTGCCCTGGCAGCCAGGAGGGCCAACCCTGTCCTGGGGGGCATCAGGCACAGCATCGCCAGCCGGGCGAGGGAGGGGATTGTCCTGCTCTCCTCTGCACTGGGGCAGCCTCACCTGGAATAGTGTGGGCAGTTTGGGGCACCACAATATAAGAAAGATATTAAGCTACTAGAGAGTGTCCAAAGGAAGGGCCTTGAGGGGAAACCATATGAGGAACAGCTGAGGGCACTTAGTCTTTTCAGCTGGAGAAGGGCAGACTGAGGGGAAACCTCATCACAGCCTTCAACATCCTCACAAGCAGAAGAGGAGGGGCAGGCACTGGTTTGTTCTCTGTGATGACCAGTGACAGGACCTGAGGGAATGGCTTGAAGTTGTGTCGAGGGAGGTTTAGGTTTGACATTAGGAAGAGATTCTTCCCCTAGAGGGTGGCTGGGTGCTGGAACAGGCTCCCCAGGGCAGTGGTGACAGCACTAAGCCTGACAGAGTTCAAGAAGTATGTGGACAATACTTTCAGGCACATGGTGTGTTTCTTGGGGTGCCATGTGCAGGGCCAGGAGTGGGACTTTGATGGTCCTTGTGGGTCCTGTTCAACACAGGATATTCTATCATCTAATGTGTTTTGACAGGGGAGGTGCTTGATATTTGGCAGTAGGTTACTTTTCTTCAACAAACCTGTTGAAGCTTCTCCTGGAACACCTGCTTGTTTCTTACCAGTTTTTGTGCTCTAACACTTTTGTAGGTAAGGAGATCCCTGGCCAAGCTTCCCTCGTCTTTGATGTGGTTTTGCTGGATCTCCATAACCCCAAAGATGGTATTGTTATTGAGAACCAGCTTGTGCCTGAGTCTTGTGAGCGGAGAAGCCAGACAGGAGACTTTCTCCGATACCATTACAACGGCACACTTTTGGATGGCACAATATTTGATTCCAGGTAACCAATCTGTTCAATTCTACAGGTTGCATTTCCAGTTTGACGACTCTGTCTTTTCCACAGTATACCCAAATACAATTCTTTGCTCTTCCTTTTTTTTTGAAAATTTTGAGTGAACTTGAAGTCTTCTTAGAAAAAACTCGAAGAAAACTTTTCTCCGTGGGAGAGAAGAGCTATTTTGTGGTATGACAGTGTCACAGACGCCATCTAGGGGCAGTGACCCACCCGGTGAAGCCATGACTGGTTAGGCACATGAGCCTGGAGACTCTTTGCCCTACAGAGCTTATCTGCTAAATAAGTAATACCCCTGAAGAGAGAGAAAATAAATATCATTCCCATTTTATGTCCTGAGAGTTGAGAGTCAGTGTGTTAACGGCTAATTTGAGGTTAATCATATTTGTCCTTGCAAACTGTATTTTGAAAGCTGATGTCTTTCAAGACTGACTTAGAGAAGAGCAGAATTCAGCAGTGGGGTTTCTGTGATGAAGGAAGAGGGCTTACCTTCACAGTAAATTCAAAGCTCTCTGGGCACATGAGCCTTGTGTACAGAATCATATGATGGATATACCCTTGTATCTTTCTGTCACTTTTGTTTGCTCCTGATTGAGCAGTGCTTTACCATGCACTGCAGCTTTCAGAACAGCTGGCAGAAGTAGCTGAAAGGAGATGAAAATGAGCCAATGTAAATGTTTTATGAAATAAACTCATGGAAAAATGTTTAGTACTACAAGAGCAACCATCACTATAAGCCTTGATTTACAGCTTATGAAAGCTTGTAAGTTAAGAACTTAAATCTTATCCACAGTGCACCTACCAGAATCTTTCTTTTTTGAAATGTAAATGAGTACTGTCTAGTAATTAAAGAATTTTTGAAAATAGCTGTATTATTTATATTAAGGTTGTTGACAATAAATAACAAATGCTTTGTAGCCAGGAGGCTCCACATTGTTCTGCTGTGCTGACACTTGTTAGCGTGTGTATTCCTTAGACCATCATATCCTGACCTTCTGCAGAATTGGTAGATGAAGAAATAGAGTAGCTAACAATAGTTACTGGAAACCCTGGAGTTAGTTATCCAGGAGAAAATAGCTTACTAGAATGAGGAATATGCCAAAAGCACTGCAGATGGCTGGAGGTGAGAGCTCTAATGATATTTTCCTCTGCTTTTTTACCCTGAAATATTCAGCTGCAGAACTGCCCCCGGGCAACTCAGCCAGGGCTGTCTGGACTGAGAGCAGTTGAATAAAGCTCTGAATTACATCCTGTACTGATCTTATTCTTTCCCAGAGCTACCTTGTAGAGATGAATTGAAACCTCTTTGCCTTCTCTTCCTTGTGCTGTGCCTTCATGTAACATGCCTTGAAGAAAGGCAAAAGACAGTCAGCTCCTTGCAATAAACATCAGTTGTTGTAGCCTTGTTTTATTCTGTCAGTAGGTGTTGAAGCAGGGCCTTCAACCTACCTGTAAGTGGTTGACATGGTTTGGAAGGGAGGGATAAATGTTGATATTGCTCAGTTGTCATGACTCAGTTTAATGTTGTGCATCCCAGAAGAATCTATTTATTCCACACGCTCCCTGGAGGAGCTGAACCGCATAGCTGTGATTGCAAAATGAGGTGGTTTGAAGGGTGTCTCATGAAAACGAACGTCAGCTGTATCTAGCTGATAAGTACTTATTAAAGTAGTGTCAGGGCAGAGAAAATTTTAAAGGATAAAACCAATTTTTTTTTTCAGTTACTTGTCAAAACCTGTTTTCTGCTGAGTCTAAAATGAGTGTGATTTTTCTTTCAAGATGTAGGAGAAATGAATTTGCAAAGTTGCTAGCTGTTCATTAGCCAGGGTCCCACTACTGGGTAATAAGTGACACGTGTCACTGAACTGATGAAACCTGGTGGCTGGATTCATGGGACGTGGTGATTGCTCTGTTTCTCCCTGGTGCTGGTTAATGACTGTGTTTGATTTTAACTGGTGTAAGAATTGTGTTGCAGATCTATTGTAAGACTCTGTGTTTTCCTGAGTACACCTGACACTGCTGAAATGCAAATATTTTCCACAGTTATTCACGAAACCATACGTATGACACCTATGTTGGGAAAGGTTATGTCATTGCTGGAATGGATGAAGGTTTGCTAGGTGTATGCACTGGTGAAAAAAGAAGAATAATAATCCCCCCCCATCTTGGATATGGAGAAGAAGGAAGAGGTGAGCTTAAATTTGCATTCAAGTCTTCCATAGTTAATGAGGTTTCCTTACTGTTTAGTTTGTGTGTATTTTCATTTTTCTGGCATTTTAAACGTTTATGAATGAGTTCATTATTTTGTGGACATAAAACCAACAAGACCACACCCAGGATTTGCACAATAATTTTAATTAGCTAAATAGGTAGGACAATAAGAATACAGAACAATCTCATATGTAATTGGTAACCTGAACTCATTTGGGTAATTGGTGTTTCAGGCAGACTGATACATGCTGACCTGAATTTGTTTGGATAATTAGTGTCTCAGACAGACTGGTACTCCAATGCCAGGAGCTCTGCAGTGTGGGATCCTCCTTCCTGTGTGAATGATGGAGTGCATTGTGTTTTCTTCCCCATTCCTTCCACACCCACAGGTTTTGTGGAACTTCTGAGCCACCTCTGTAAATGGTGGATGTGTTTAACAGCGAAGTGTGTACAACACACAATTAACATTCCTTTGGGAAAACTCAGTAGTACCTAAAAGGATTGCTGTGAGAGGTTGAATGTGGTAACCCTTCTAGCCGATCACAGTGCTATGGCTAGTGATTCTAAAGCTGTCTCCTGGCTTGTTATTTGGATAAGTGACTCAGAAAAAAACCCTTTCTTCTGGGCATGCAAATTCTGTGCTGCTGACTTGGGAGTCCTTTACCAACAGACCCCAGTCCTGGGTCTGGATGTGTCTGTCAGTCCTGGTAATGCAAGTGCACATAATCCTGGGGAGGGAGGGAAGAAGTTGCCTGCTATCAGCACATTTTAAAGAAATGTAACCTTTTAAACACACTGACATTATTTGAAGCATGAGAAGTCCTTTGAGAATTTTGCTGGTCAGTGTGGAATTAGTACGTCAAACACAGATGAGTTATTTAGGAGGGTCACAGGAAATACATTGCTCCATTTCTGCATGATTTTCAATTTCAGAATAATGAAAATAATTTCCTTCACTGGTGAACTTTCATGTGTTTTGTGCTTTCCCACTGGTTCTCTTTCCTACCTTAGATGCAGCTTGCATCTGTTGCATTCTTTTATTCTGAGTGAGAGGAGCAGGATGACTCAGCAGCAGACAAAGAGGGAATACATATTCTTACAGAGTGCGGTACCTGGTCTTCCTAAACCTGTTTGGGTACCATTTCTTTCTCTATTTACCTAATTTGCTTCCTATTTAGGAAATATTCCGGGGTCTGCAGTGCTGGTCTTTGACATCCACGTGGTTGACTTCCACAACCCCGCAGATTCAGTCAGCATTACTGTTAACTACAAACCTTCCAACTGCACTGTGCTGAGTAAGAAGGGAGATTACTTGAAATATCACTACAATGCTTCTCTCCTGGATGGTACTTTGCTAGACTCCACGTAAGTATTTGAATGATCTGGTAAAGAGAATATTCCCAGGGGTTGGGAAAGCAGAATGAATTGCCTGCAAAGCAGGCTGGCAGGGAGTAAAGACCTTTTAAGGAAAAAATGGAGTACTTATGTAGAATGTATTTTTCTTTTTATGTCTGCCTGCCTAGGATACATGAGGGAAAGAAAAGGACAATCTGTCATAGCATAATGAGAGAACTGGGGACAAAAAGGATGTAGGAGCGTGTTGGAGAAGAACATAAACAGTATGTGTGGAGTGATGAAACAGTTTGTCTGCATGGCATTCTGTTTAAATGGGCCCTTTCAGGTGTCTGGGCCAGTCATGCCAGGACAGCACAAAGCTTGTCATGAATGAGCTGTCCAGGTTTACTCAGTTTTTTGGGTAGGATTTTCACTCTGTGCTGATTCAGTGCTCCTGAGAGAGGCTGGGCTGCTTGGTGTGGTCTTGTTCAAGATACCCTGTGTGTGGTTTGTAGTAGAAGGTCACCTGTCATGTCTGTACCACACATGGGTGCTCGTTCTGCTGTTCTGTAGTGTTGGGGTGTCAGCATGCAGAAACTAGCAGAGCTTAATCATGACTGTGATGATCATGTTGCTCCTCCCTGTTCAACAGTGGGTTTATGAGGGAAGCAAGAGATTACTCCAGTCTGTCTCCTGCAGAACTAAAGCGAGCCTGTCACAGTGTTTGCTGCAGTTACAATAGTTCTGCTACACTGTTTTTCCCTTCATCTTTCGGATAGAGCAAGTCATCTGAGTAATATTTTGTTTTTTTGGAAGGGAAGTTGGAAAAGCTATTTTTAACCAGGTTATAATTCACACAGGAAGCAGCTCGTAGGTTTCACAGTGTACACAATAGCTTGCAGAGCTGAAAAGCTGCCTCAGGCTGGAGCACGTGGTGTGATGCTGTAGGCAAGTATGTATACAAGTAACGGGGTTGGATTCTAAACACCTTTTATGTGGCAGGAGTGCTCAGTTCTCATTTTGTAGCAGGAACCAAAGGACATTGAGACCCTCTTATTCAAAGCAGCTTATAGAGAAAGCAAGATCATAAGTCACGTGCTCCCAATTTTAAGGCTGACCTCAGCCACTGAATTGTTTTCTTTCCAAATAATACTCTGTTGTACAAGCATGTCCTGCAGGGGCACAGCCAAGCCAAATAACCAAAGAAAGGAGACCAACAGAATGAAGAGTCTCAACGTTGCATACTCTGCTTTTAGAATCACAACAGGTGTTTAACTCCTGGGCTTTTAGCTTGTGATAATTTCTAATTGTAGAAATGAGCCACGTGCAGCAAGGTATAATTCAAAATTTGATCTTGATAAATAGCAGCAGTTTTAGTATCCTTCCAGGCTGCTTTGGTTAAGTCACTACTAGGGAATAGTCACTGATTCCATTAACGGGATGGCTGATCTGTGGGAATGCACCCAGATCCCTATAGGGTGGTAGTTCTAGGACAAATGTGCATCTGGAATTTTTACATCTGCTGAAAAGTCCAACTGCAGGACTTAAAAATATATGAAAGGCAAAAGCTCTTGCTTGGAGATAAAATGGCTTGGGGATGTAATTGGCATGATTAAGGATTTTAATTGGATTTCATTAAAAAAGCCTATAATTTTAGTGCCAGGGGACATGTCAGCAGCAGGGGCATGTCTGTTTGGTGCTGTCTGTAACTTGAGAATAATTTCAGGTAACTGTTTGGTAGAACAGAACATTTGGCATGAAGTTAATTTCTGCCAATGACAGGACACTAATCAGAAATTTCTTTGGTGATTTTGAGCAACAGAAATTCTGTGTTGCATGCTGAGGGTGTTTTTTCATTTTTCTTCCCTTTCTCTTTAGACACAGCCTTGGCAAGACCTACAACATAGTTCTGGGATCTGGGCAGGTGGTGGTGGGGATGGACATGGGCCTTCAGGACATGTGTGTCGGGGAACGACGGACAGTTGTTATTCCACCTCACCTTGGCTATGGGGAGCATGGAGTTGGTAAGGGCACATCCACTTAGCATCCCTCGAGTGAATGAAGCACAAGCGTGCATGTTTTGTTACTTTGTGAGTGTCTTAGCTCCTTCAACGGGATTATTTTAGAGGTTTTGGAGTTCATTGTTTCAGGCACTCCCCCCCATCCCATTCCCCAGTGGAATGAACGCACTGTCTTTGTTGCCTTTGAAGTCATGCTGTTCCTGTGGTCAATAGAAGGCCCATGGCAGTACAAAAGGGAGCACACGCCCCCAGGGATGTTGCTTTGTCAGAACAGAAAGCTCCAGGCAGTCTGGTGCTGCAGAGGGAGGTAAACAGTGTTCTCCATGACAGGGAGTTGGGTACTCACGTCTGGACATGCGATGTGCTGTTTGGGAAACAAAGCTGATGGGGACTGGTCAGCACTAACACGTTAGGAAATTCAGAGGAAACTCAACATCCAGAAACTCCATGAGCAGAATGTAAGATGTGAAACAGTGTATTGGTGCTGCTGAAACCCCAACATCAGTGCATTAAGTTAGCTTGTCAATTTTTAGTGGCAGGGACAGCAGTAGTAAAAAGAACAATATAGAAGTGACAAGAACTTTCATGTCCCACTATGTGTGGTTGTTAAAAGACTTGAGGTTGATCACCAAGATCAGCAAGTAGTGATGTCTATGGAAAGACTTGCAGAAGTTGCATTGTTCTTGGAATAGTTGCAGAACAGTCTGTGGTTTATAAAGACTGTAAGGCATCATGTGCCACCCTTAGTGGAGAATTAATTTGTGTTAAGAGACAAGAATGCATTTCTACTTGTACCTGTCTTCCATGAAGAATTAGATATATTGTATATACAATGTTTTATACACAATTTTGTCTATTATATAAAATGGCATAGTTATCTATAATACATTGAAAATTTCCTCATAACATAAAAAGCCTACTGTGTTAAGTTCAAGTTACATTTGACACACATTGTCTGAAACAGTGCCCCAGTGTTTTGGTGTATACCTGGCTCTCTGAGAGACTGCTTGTTTGCAGTCTCTTGCAAACAGGAGATTAGAGGTGGCCTTGGCTTCTCTTTTTCAAGGATAAATTGAACTTCTTCTGTGGTTGCATTGAGGTGACATCCCAAGCTGTTGCAACACTGTTGAATCTCAAAGGAGTACACAGTGTATCTGCCAGATAATGAAAAATTGATTTATTCCCACAGTTTTAGGTTTATAAGTAGAAAAATGGATGCAGTTTTATTATGAAAGCTCCCTTTGTGTTTTGATCCCCTCTGCTGAAGTGAACAGAAAGATTTGATGGGCTCAAGATCACAGCAGAGAAGTGCCTGTTGGAGTGGGAAGATACATTTAATTATGGATTTAAAGGAAATATGCCCTTTAATGTAAATGAGGATAAATACCCCTCTTTGGTGTTTTTTTGTGACAGAAGGAGAAGTGCCTGGGAGTGCTGTGTTAGTTTTCGACATCGAGCTGCTGGAACTGGTGTCTGGCTTGCCTGAAGGGTACATGTTTGTATGGAATGGGGAAGTGTCTCCCAATCTTTTTGAAGAAATAGATCAGAATCATGATGGAGAGGTTCTTTTGGAGGAGGTAAGCTGAAACAATGAAAACACCTGCCATGGTTTTCTCCTACCACCATCAATGCAGATGTTGAAGAATGGGGTTTCTCCCTGCTCCTTTTATCCTCTTCTTCTTCTGACATGTTATTGTCAGGGTAACAGAAAGGCACCATGTTAGCAAAAACATGATTATTTTGCTTTAGAAATAGAACCAGAAAGAAACAACAACGAAAAAAAGAGTGGCCATACTACTTGAGATCATTTACTATTGTGGTCTCCTTGGTCAACAACAGATCCTCAGGGCACAAGTGTAAGAAGCAGAGTTGGTATCCCAACGATTCTTCACCGTATCAGCCTTCTCAGTGTGCATTAATTGGCAGCTTGTGATGAATTCCTGAGCCAAATCTGAGCCTGCAACAGTGCACCCAGGAGCTGCCTGATCACCCCTGGAGCCTGGCAGTGCCTGTGGCTGCTCCTTCCATGGGTGACTTGTGTGCTTGTCGTTGGGTGCCCTAAGTGAGGGCTCTTTGCCTTTGCCACACCACCTCTGATAATAGGAACCTCTGTGAAGTTTTGCTCTGCCCTTTGTTTTAACTCAAGATTCTGGTCTTTATTCTCTTTTTAAGTCTTCTTTGTCACCTTTCTCTGTCATTCTGTTTTGTGGCTTTCCTCTCTGGAGTGGAGCTGCCTGCAGCGCTCAAGGGGCAGGCTGTGGAACAGCATGAGATGCCTTTGAGGATTTTAACAAGCTAATGGGGTAAAATAAAACAATTGCTTTCCCATTTTCTAGCACTGTCTTCCACCCCTTTGTTCTACTTCCATCTCCATCATCTCTCTTGTGTTTACCTCCACTTCTGTTCTTGCAGAGTTTTTCTTGGTTTAGAGAACGAGGTAGGATGTGGCTGTTGCTACCCACATCCTTCTGGTCACCTCGTGGGGAGGAGAAGGAGAAGCCAAGGAGATAGGAGAGAATGTTTGGCTTAAAAGGTATAAATGAATGTCAGCAGTAGCTCTCACTGGTGAAGCTTGTTTATCAAGTAGCATCAGAGATAACAGTAACTGGAAAAGCTGTGTTTGGCTGTGGGCTTTCTGCTTTTGGCAAGGCAGCAGTGTGACTGCAGTCAGATGTGGTATAATCACCTTAAATAGCTTCATCAGACATATGGAGAAAGATTTTTAGGGAAAACTCACCTTACAGCATTCCCCAACAGGAGTCAAGTGGAAGGCATAATGCTTGAAGCTACTTTAGCTGATCTCTTGGTATCCTGATACTTAAAGTCTCATTTCTGTGTTTCATTCTTTTCCTGTTGTGTGTGCCTTCTTGTAAAATGGAGGTGGATGCCTCTTTTATAGTATGAGCTTCGTGTATCAGCAGGCAAAACTACCCCTCACTGGAGTGATTTAACCTCCTGTGTCTTCCTAATTAGTCCATTTTAGGTGGTAAATACTATAGGGTAGTAAGAGTGTACTTTTATGTACATCTAATAAATAGTAGAATCTAGACAGTCAATGACAAGTAAATGCTGCTTCTGTAAATACTCTTCAGTTTTAAATGGCTTTTTCATTGTGAGCTGTTTTTCTTCTCCTTTCCCTCTGCTTAGTTTTCAGAGTACATCAAAGCTCAAGTCGATTCTGGCAAAGGCAAACTAGCTCCTGGTTTTGATTTTGAGATGATTGTTAAAAACATGTTCACCAATCAAGACCGGGACGGAAATGGTAAAGTTACTGCTGAAGAATTCAAGTTGAAAGATCAGGAGGCCAAAGAGGAACACGATGAACTGTAAAGAGAAGCAAAAGAGGAGTCCTGGGCTGACCTGCTGTTTGAACGCGTGTACTGGAAGGGGTGTTGGCAAGCGTGGTTCTGGAAGGATGGCCTGTGTCTGCCTGGGGGTAGGCTGTTAAAATAGGAAGGGGTTTCCAGTTGGAATTGTTAGGTGTGTCTGAAAAAAGTGTTATGTGCCTGGAGGTAGGATGTCTAAAGAGTGTCCTGCATACGTGGTGGTGTGAGCCACGTGGTCTGTTTCTATGCTAAAGATCAGAAGTTCTCATTGAACAATACACGTTCACTTGGGTGCATGGTAGAGTGAAAACTTACCAAGCACTTTTAAAAGACCTTCTGCATCAGAAATACTTGTGCAGAGAATGAACCAAAATATTGCCCGTGAAAATAACCTGTAAATGTTGCTAGTTGTTGGTCCCAGTTCCTTTCAGAAGGCGTGAGCACTCTTTCCAGTAACTGAACAAACTCACGTGGATATCTGCCAGCAGAAAATCTGATTTGCAAATTGCAGAGCATGCAAACGATGGCTGTGCCATTGCAGAAGTTCCATAAGCTGTGAATTCAGTTCAACAGGCCTAGAATTGACACTGTGTATGTGTTGGGTTTTTACCTCACGGAATCAAAGTCTTCTGCCATCTGTATTGTATTGAATTAGTACCCTTGACTCTTGCTGGCCAGTGTTCCCATCAGTGATGCCAAAACCTTTCTAGTTGCAATCCTATTTATAGTTTTGTTAGACATTAAATATTAGTATCACGGGGTCCAAGTGCTGTCATAAATACTGAATGTGTTGAGCTTCTGTCTCCTATTTTGGGAATTGCTAGACTAAGGAGAAAGTGCCTAGAGCTTAAGCAGCAGAGCAGTGTGCAGTGGCAAACAAAGAGCCAGACAGTGAGAGATTCAAGATGCAGGCCCATCTGTTGGGCTGTGCAAACCTCCTGGCCTATCCCTCAGCACAGAGCCAGAGTTGTTTGTCTGATGGAGCTCTCCAGGCACTCCCCCGTTAGCTCGACAGCAACGCTGCTGGGTACTGAGCACAGCAGACAGGCTTGGTTTTGGAAGGCTCTGTGCTTCCCCTCAGCACACCACATGGAAAGGGCACAGACATGTATAGTGAGACTGTCACAGAGGCGTAGGAAGGGGGGTTGTGTTTCCATTATATGCTTTGTGTGTAGTTTCTTGCTTTCCTTGATCTGTACATGTGGGCTGTAAGCTCCCTGAGATGCTCCTTCTCACAGCTGGTATTTCAGTTGGATGAAAACATTTCATAGTGGGTTTTAAAGCAGTTCTTACAGAAAGTGAAGGGGGTTTTTTGAGTTTAAATGTTGGATAACTGATCTTTTTATTAAATAAAATGTCAATCAACTGTTATCTTTTTTTTTGGTTTTCCTGGCATTTTGGTGTGTGGGGACTTTGAGTCAAAGCAAATACCCTCTTCTCATGCATGCAGCAGGCTTATCCTGAATATGTTCAGTATTGCTATTAATCTTCAGGGAAAATATCTTAAACTAAGGCTATGGATTCTTTATTTGATTCAAAATTATAAAAAATAATAGACCACTTTTTTTTTTTTCACACTTCACAGATTAAATAAAATAATTCTTTGGCTTTAGGAGGCATTCCCAAAATTACCCATCCCATATTGCCATTGGCTGTGACAGCTGGGAGGGTGATGGGGACTCCGAGTCTTTCATTGACTGAAATTGTCTTGCACAGCATTTCATTCCCCAGGCTAGTGAAAGCAAACTGGCTGAGCTTTGTATGTGAGGTTTGAGGTTTTTCACTCCAGCCGTGCCTCAAAACCCACATGTATTGTGTGTAAAACGCTGGAAGTCTGGTCTGGTTTGGGCTTGATGTAAATGCCAGATGTATTTTTACAGCAGATGTAAAAATAGTGGATATCAGTGACTGGCACCTGGAATCAGAAGGTTTATGTCCTGAGGGGCTCCTCAGAAGCCTCACCATCTCCTGAAAGCAGCTTGCTGAGAAGAAGTTGTGACTTAAGTACTGCCAGAAGCAGTTCCCAATGTGGAAACAACTCCTTATCCTGAACTCTCCTCTCATATGTACCCCCCAAAACCCAAGTCTGTCTTCTGTATCTTTCCCCTCCTTGAAGATCCCTTCCAACCCAGACCATTCTGTGATTCTATGATACCCTGAATTCTTTTCTCTGAGAAAATCTTAGCGAATGGACCCAGTCTTTCTGCACAGAGGAACATTCCAGGTGGCTCCCAGGAGGTGGGCTGAAGAGTTCCTGGTAAACCAAGATAACAGAGTTGTCCTGCAGAGCAGCAGCAAAGTGTAGTCAGTTGGTAATCCCAAAATTCTCTGTGCTGGATTTATTTGGAAGGTCTTGTCGGTGATGGGATAGCAGGGATGACTTTACCAGTGCCTCCAGTTAGGGCAAACACATCCGAAATTCTCACTCCATTGCTCCTCAGGCCTTGGCAAACATGGCTTGTGATCCCTCTAAAGATGGATTTTTGTCAAGAGGAAGTATTTGTTGCCTGCTCACCTCATCCCTCCAAGCCTGGAGGTTGCCATTTTGGAAATAAGAATGCAGCTTTGGTGAAAACTAGAGAATTTATGGAAACACTTGCTGTGAAATAATTGTATTTATATTGTCCAGACAAAGGCAACAGGTCTGTCTGGCTGCATAAAATCCAGAATTTCTGACTGCTAACAGAGAGCCAGTCCCTTTGTGCTGGCAGCTGTTGGCTTCTCCCTCTAAGGAAAGCTGGGAGCCTCCTTCCTTGGGAAAGGTTTGCACTTACTTTGGATCCCCTTGCTTCTCAGGCAGCCCCCTAAAGGTGAGGGCAGCCTGCCTGCCCCTTCCCCAGAGCCTGGGGCAGGAGCAGGGCATTGTGCTGGGGTGGACTGGGAGAGCTCAGCACAGCCCCTGCACCCCCAGCTCCAGAAGAATCCCTCCACGTCACCATCCTCTGGGACAGGGTGGCCTGTGAGGAATATGGGTAAAAGGGAAATATTTTCTACCTCAAAGGGTAAAATTAAGGAGAAAGTAGCTATTTCTAATTCATCTATTTGTATCTATCAGTGTATTTGGAATGTATCTGTTTGTATCTTTCAATCTATTTAGAATTTATCTATTTGTATCTATAAGTCTATTTAGAGTTTATCTTTTTATTAGCATTTTATCTTTAGCATTTAGAATTTACATTAATATTTAGAATTTATAGAATATATCCACTTAGGATTGATTTAATTAGTATCTAGATACTTTTTTACATCCTCAGCTGAGGAAACTTTAGAAAAACAGGAGATAACTCTTGAGTGTCATTAATAGCCAGGTGTAAGTGGCTGGTTTGGCTAATGAGGGGCTCTCTGGAGCTCCTTGTGCTGCTGCTGCTCTGAGGAAACAGGCAGGTGCTGTTCCCAGGAGAGGAAGGTGCTGGAAGTCAATGTACAGCTGAATTGTCTGAGGCTCAGTGGGAAAGATAAGGAACCTGGGGGTGTACCCTGAAAAATCCAGGTATTTATAAATATTTTTTTTACTGTG
The DNA here is from genome assembly GCA_035221455.1 of Xenops minutus. NCBI lineage: Eukaryota > Metazoa > Chordata > Aves > Passeriformes > Furnariidae > Xenops > Xenops minutus. Next base: position 45,124,811 of record JAWWEE010000074.1, read on the forward strand.
TGATTTTTCTGTCCTGATTTGATAGCAGTACTTTTTGCTGTAAAACCCCAGCTGTTCCAAGTATAGGAGACATTTTACTTAAATCAGAGTTTGCAGTTGTTATTATTTTTTTCTGTGTGAAAAAAATATTCAGCTTTTCCTTTAAGCTTACAAAAGACATATTTAGCTAGTAGTGGGTGCAAGTTTTGGCTCAGTTCAGGGCTGTTAGTGTGTGTTTGACAGTAAGAGGACATTTGAGCTGACTGCAACACCCACTGAAGAGGAGGAATCGTTTTCAGCTAAATAAAGGTCCCAAATACTTGACCTTGGACATGTGCTACAGACAGAACTGATATTGTGAGTAGAGCAAGAAAGAGAAGTAACAAATTCACTTAACTTTGCTTATTCCTTGCTTTAAACTTTGGAGATACTCTTTTGGCTGTGGGAAAATGGTCTGGGAAATGTGTGATGCCTTTCTTTCCAAACTAAATCATAAATGAAATACACCTTTAGAGCTGCAAAATGTTTTTGGTTAAAAATTTGATTTAGAAAGACATCCTGTGAATAGTGTCTCTTTCCTAAAACTGAGTGGAGAATCTCGATGGCAGTTTCAAGAACTAGACTTGCTGGAGTAGGATGGTTTAACCTGTAGCTGTAGAGTTAATTTTGCTTGCAGATAATTTTGTTCATGTTGTTGGAGAGGTATCTAATAACATAAATTCTTGTTTCTAGCCAGCAGTCTAGTGACAAAAAGATGGGATTTTGATAAAGTGGAGGATATCTACAAATGCATCTTGTGTTTTCCCTTAACTACCACGCAGGCAGGAGTTGTGGTTGGCAGTGAGATGAGAGGATACTGATAACTGCAGGTTTTCAAAATCCGACCTCCTGTTCAGGTTGATTGCATAAGTAACTGTTTTTCCTAGAAAGCTGCATTAGGGCATTGCAAGAAGGAAATTATTTGGCATGGAGACACTCTTGGTACAGCAGTTGGGTTCTGTGGGGTACCTGCAACACGGCTAAGTTGCTCTCCTGTCCCAGCAGAGGTTTCCTGCTCTGCCAGATGCTTAACACAGATTTTGAGACTGACAGGGCTTAAGGAGAGAAGGAGAGAAGCTGCTGGAGATCTTAACTTCCCTGCCTGCTCTTGGGGGGGCAGGAATCCTGTTCTGTAAGGGAGTGTCATTGGGGCCTGGACATCTGGTGACCGACCAGTCATTGTCCACCTGCTTTGGAGCTGAGATTGGGAAATCTTCCTTAGATGGTGGTTTGATCTGAAATCCTCCACCAGGGCAGAGAGTTTTAGGTGTCCCTGCAGCTGAGAAACCAAGTGCTCCCTTCTGATATGTGTGGGCTCTCTAGGCAGGCTGAATACCACTTCCAGTAACTGGGGTTCAGATGTATTTGGAGACCTGGTTTGGGAACCGCTTTTAAAGATGCTGCCTAATCCTTTTCTATATTGCTCTGCATGTGCTTTTCTATGTGGTTCTGTTTGATTTCTTTGTGTGTGTTTTTTAGTTTGGTTAGGGTTTTGTGTTTGTTTTGTTTTCTCAGTTGTGGGTTGAACAAAAAGATCACCACGCTGAGGCAGTGATGGCTCACGCACCTGTTGAGGGAAAAATTGTGGAGGATCAATGAGTTTGTGTGTATGCTCAGGCTAGTTTGGTGAAACCATGGGCAAGTCCTCCCTTCTCAGACACACTACACAGAGACCAGAACTGCCCCCTCCTTCTCCCCAGTGCTGGGATGGTCGGGGAGATCTGTGGCATTTGTAGCTTGGCATGGTTTTGTGCCAGATAGTGTCTTGCTGACACATCTGCTGTGGAGCTGTGCCTATCAGCTACACTTCACATACTCTAAATTTCAACTGTTATCTGTATCCCAAAGAAAACCTGCTTGCAAATGGAAAACTTTGTCCCAGTGTAAACTTTGCCCTGGTAATTAGCCCCTTGCAGCTAGAGGCCAGCTGAGCAAGCAGTGCATCCAAACACCTTGGTGTTTTTCAGAAGGCCTTTGCCTTTTGGACTTTTATTTGGCACCTGTGACAAGAGCCACCAGCGTGATTACGTGTTGGAAAAAGCACTACACCCAAGAACCACCACCCCACTTCCCCACTCCCAAAACCTTAATGTCACCTGAGTTGATGTCAGTTCTGTAGGTGCCTAAAACCTACCAAAGAAACTGCTGGGCTCCCTGGAAATTCTGCAGCATTCCCTGCAGTCAAGACATGGCCCTGCCTGTCTTGACCGTGCCAGAGGCTTCTCCCTCCCTCCCAGTCTTGCCACCCTGCCCCAGGCAAAGGGGGGGACAGGGCGAGGCCACAGAGACCTGGCCAAGCTTCACCCCCAGTCCCTGTCCCTGCTGCCTGAGGCTGACAGGGCTGGGGCAGCTGCTGCTCCCGTCTCCTCCTGTCCCTGGCACTGCCAGGGTGCTTTCAGCTCTCCCACACTGCTGCTGCTGCCTGAGTCACGGCTCTGGAATGGAAGGCAGCCAAGCCACTGCCCTTGCCTGGCTTGCCTTACTGGATTCCTGCTCAAAGGCACAGCTTCCCAGGGTCCTGCTTCTGGGCACCTGTGCCAGGAGCAGGGAATTACATGACCATAGGTGATGGCAAGGAGCACATCATCCCTCAGACACTCTCTACCTGTTCAGGTGCAGGCTGCAGGTTCTGAAGGGTCCCTGTGCTCAGCAGTTGTGTGCGTGCCATGTTTGTGTGCTCACACTGCCTTGGACTGTGCATCAAGCCTGGTGCTCCCAAGTCACAATTTAGAGAACAGATCACAGGCTGGAGGGAAAGAGGCCACTTCCTGAGCTGTGTGTTAGTTCTGGTGGGAGAGAATGCAGACCCAGGCTCTCCCACGTGCTCATTACAATTCCTCAGGGAACAGAAGATGGCACAGCTCCTGCTGTGAATAAAATAAAGCCAAGGGGAACAATGACTGTATTGCACAACACACAAGTTGTCTGATTGCCTCAATTTTATTAATGAGTAGATTCAGCACAGCTGAGACCTCTCTGGAGCAGGGTCACAACATCATCCTGCAACAAAGCTGTGTGGCAGGAAGCTGTGTGTGCACACCGTGCTGAGAGGTGCTGTGGGATGTGCTTTCTGCAGAAGAGTGTGGTGAAACACTGGCAGGGGCTGCCCAGAGAGATGGCAAAGCCCTGGCTGGGGCTCTGAGCAGCCTGGTCTAGCTGAAGTTGTCCCTGCTCAGTGCAGAGAGGCTGTGTGCTATTAGCTTGTGAAACTACCTGTTGTTACAAAGATGAGAAATTTTATCTCAGATAGACTAACTCGAAACATTCTCCCTGTTTCACATAAGAAACAGTAAGGACAGAGAATGTTTTGTAATGATATGAAAATCTGTGAAGAAGAAACACGTTGCCTGAATGAGGTGAATAAAGAATTTTTACTGAAGAAAAATACATGTATGAAAAACTTCTGTGAAATATGTAGCATGTGAGTAAGATCCTTCAAATTACAGCTGAGACTCTTTGAAAAGAAAAGGCAACACAAATGGGCATGCTGCTTATTCACAGAGTGTTTACACCTTCAATTTTACAAAATAGCCACATTTTCTAAAATGCTCCTCTGAAGTGCCTGATTAAAAAAGACAGTGAACCACAGTATGCCATCCCCAGCAGTTTATCACATCTATGAATCCAATTTAAATCTAGTTAGAACAGGAGTGTGAGACAACAAAGAACAGCATAAGAGCAGTAAAAGGAGCTTGTAGTTGACAATTGATACCATATATACTCCAAAATACCAAAATGAAAAGTTTTAAATTAAATTAAACAGTTCTGTAAATGAGTAATAAACACATCTAAGGTAGCACACGTGTGCTCTTCTGTCCAGTTGCCTCCTGGAAGGAATGGAGTGACTCGAGACTGCAATTTACAGGATTTTCTGTAGGATGGAGTTGGCAACTTCCAGGGATTCATCTTTCACCAAGACAATATCGTAAGAGTCCATATATTTTTCCAGAAGCTCATCTACCTATTTGCAAAAGGGATAAAGAGAAAGAATTCATTACTGAAAGACTTTTTGTCATTAAAATATTGCCCCAACTTTCCACTAAATTCAGGAAATGAGCCATGAGTCCTACAAGTGAATTCCACAGGAAGACAGAGTAGGAGTGGCCCGACTGACACAACCGTGCCTGCATTCCAGGATATAATACCTCAGGTTTATTCCACACATAAAGATACTGAGAGAAAAACTACTTCTTCAGCTTCCCAAAAGACAGGGAGATAGAGAAAACTGGATTTTTTTCTCTCCTGGATGCAAATGGTTGTGAGTTATAACTTAGCAAATAATCAGCTGTGTGTCACTTCAAAAAGAGAGACTGCCTAAATTTGTTATTTGGAAGACTATAATTTTGCTCAAGTATCAATCCAGTATTGAAAGGAGGTGGAGGAGCTACAGGAATTTAAGAGAATTGATTTTTACAGCCTCTGAAGTTTCCTTCTCTAGCAAATACCATTTTGGTAGTCATTCAGTACCAAAGCAATAACCACCTGAGTTTTTGTAGCTTATGGGCTAGAGAAAAAAGAAACCCAAATGGAAAATGTCTGAAGTTTCAGAACAAGGATGGGCCAAACAGTTGGTGTGATATCCAAAGTGCATAATAATGAACCTGTTCCTAACTGCCAGTGTTTAATTCAAAGCTCCCCAGGCTATGGAAGGCTACTTACTTTGTCATTGAGATAACCAATCTTAAGAATGTGCTCAACATTTGCTACTCCATCTGCCATGCTCAAGTCTCCTTGAGAATCACCCAGCAGGATGATATTACTGTTGTCTTTCAGTTGTTTGAAGTACTCTGTGTTCTTCAAGGCACCATCGTGTTTGTTGTAAACGTGAATCAATTCCCCTTTAAACCCTTTTAGTACTCCCTATTAAAAAAGAGAACAGTGAAGTTATTTCTAGTAGCATTCAGGCAAGATAGGATCTGCTGCATTTAAATGTTCATTTTGGAGCATACATCAATAGCCACTGAATACACAAACTTCTGATAGGATGATAAGAATGGGTAATCTCATACGTACGTTTTCATCAAAATCCATGAAGTTGGAAACCACTTTGACATTAGAATGGTAGACCCCAGCCTGGTGGATTACTTCCTCAAGAATGTCCCCAATCCCAGCAGAAAATATGAACACAGGAATATTATGTTCACTGAGCTTATCAAAGAAGTTCTCATATCCTTCTCTGCAACACAGAATGTAAATGCAAATAAAATCTCAAAGAAAGGAAGCCATGAAAAGTCTGAGTTTTCAGGAGACAATCACATCATCTTTGGAAAAGAATTGTATTTCCCTGAGCATTTTATTTCGTTTCTTTCACTTCACCTCTTCAGGTTAGCAAGAACCCTCAACCTAACATAATGCACACAGTTTCAGTCAGAAACTGCTCCATCAAGCTGTTTGGTCTCGTTCTACGTAATTTTACCCCCCAAAACATCTAATCATATTTTAAAGACTTAGAAATACCTTCTCCTCCCAAAATACTCCAGAACAAGCAAGCAACTAGTAGCTACTCTGCAACTCTGTAGCTACTATCAGGCTGTGCATCTCCTTTCAATCTTCCTTGCTTAAATATGTGACTTTCCAAAGGGTTATTGCCATGAAACAAACTTTGGTTTGATTTTTAAATCCTGAAAACATTTATTGTTCCTCTTTCCTGAAAGTTTTTTAGTGTTGAGTATCCAATCAAGACTGTGTGTAGTATTCCAGGAACAAGATAATATTATCTCTACACACTTTCTCCACACAGACAGAGATTGGTAGAATTCTACATTTAAAACAAAATATAGTGAAAGTTTTTGAGGGAATTTTAGCTTGTGAATGAAGATTCAACCCATATGGTCTTAGGCTTTCAAAAAGGCAGAGACAGGGTGCTTGTCTGTTTACAAAAGATAAGAATTTAGTCAGTATTATAAACAAAAATACTTCCACAATTTAAGTTCTAACATCCTGTTTCAGTAGTCCAAAATTTACAGACAGTTTTAGAGGGCTTTCAAAGAGATGGGAGCAACAGCACATTTGGAACAAGGATTTTGCTGCCCTTTGAACTTGCCTGCAGCCACAGAGGAAGAGCAATATTTAATGCAAGACACAAAATGTGCTTCTCAGGTTTCAGCACTTTTATCTCAGATTAAACTATTACATGGAATGTTTTTCAAAGGAACTAAGTTAAACTCTATGTTGCCCTTAAAAGAAGTGTCACCAGTGCAATTTAAAGAGGATGAAAGTCTACAGAAACGAAGCTTGTAGAGATGGGACTCAAAAAGGTTCGGATCTCTGGTTTATATAGTGTGGTCATTGTCAGAGACAACAGATAATGAGATGAAAAAAAAATAAAATGGGAGCACAGAGAGCTCACTGTGTTCCAAGATTAAGGGGTCACATTTTCAGGAATGTTGTGTGCATTTTGGGTTTTTTATTATTCCTTTTTTTTTTCCCCTCCCCCCAACACCCAGTAAGAATCTACAGAAAATGCTCTGAAATGGTATCATTCAAACTAAAAGGAGCTTACTTCAGCATAACATCAGATTCCCTCACAATTTCTGCAAACTTCTCCTTCTGTAAGCCTTGCTCAATGAGTAGTGCATGAGATTTATGGTACCTGGAATATAAATAGAAAAATGGGTCGAACTTTTGTTTACTAAGATTCACCTCTCATTAAATGTTAGGATGAAAAGGATCCTTTATGGTTAATTCTTGCTTATTCAAGTTAACAGCAAAACAGAAACAGTTTTTGTCCAACACTTAGAGAGATGAATTCAACTAATGTGGTAGCTAAAAGCTAATCACTGCCTTTAACTTGCTCTTAAGAACTTCTTAAATCTAGTCTTTGTACAGTTTGAACATGGATGTGTGTCTTACCATTCTACCATATATGGGTATTTCTCTTCAATGGTGAGAGCTGGATCGATCTCAATAGCATAATAGGTTTCTTTCAGCTGCAATAACTGCAAGGGAAGAAAACACCAGCTGTTTAGTGCATTTAATAAAGCAACACCTGGTATTTGGTCTAACAAACCAAACCAGCTCTCTTCAGCCAGGGAATAGTGATGGCTGTCTGTACAACAAGCCACGTGCTAGCAGGGGTTCTGTTTACCTTTTTCCGACATTCGTCTGTGATGATCTTAGAGTTATCAATGATGTCTGGGGAGGGGGGAGAAAACAAGGCCTGTTAAACAAGGGGGTATTTCTTTTCCTTTGCTCTACAGCACTGTAAATGGCACAGATGACAATGTCTGGTGACATACCAATATGTTTCCTCAGAACTTTTCTTCCCAGCAAGCAGTAAAAGGCACATTTTAATTCCTAAGTATATGAAAATGCCATTCCCCTAATCTCTGAATTACATGGTCAATCACAAGCTTTGGTATTTGCTTCTTGAGATTGAACTGTGAAATCACCCTGAGGCATCCTGTAAGTCTTAGAGTTCCCACTTAACCAGTAAATGGATTCTCTTTGTTCTTAAAGACTATGGCATAGGGATAAAAATGCCAAGAATTCTAAGGAGTTTTCTGTCTGGCTCCTTCGTGTGTCAGGCTATTATGGGCTCTTAAAAAATAAAGTCAACCATACCATATATAACCACTAACATCTTAGAGTTCAATACTTTGCACTTTAATTGTGAATGACAACTTATCTGATTTTAATTCACATACATTTTGATTCATATAATTAATATATATACACATAAAAACATAAACAGTCACTAGAATATTTCTTCATTAGAATGTACATGTCAGGTAACAAGCCAATATGAAATCTCACATAGTAGGGAATAAATTGGATAGAAAATTAAACTATGGGAAAAACTAAAAGGAGTGAACAAATCAATCTGTATTAAAAAAAAAAAAAAAAAAAGTACTCACTATGACAAGTTGGACATCTTTTTCCATTGTAGGAAAATCTACTTAATGTCATATCAAAATCTGTAATAATCTAGTTAAGGAAAGAAAAAGCAAAACTGTCTTACAACGCGGAGGGACAAAATAAAGAGCGATCGACAATAGGCGCAGCTGTGGCAGGTGTGCCCCAGAGCTCCCTGCTCCAGAGAGCCACTGCAGGCTCAGCCAGCACAGCCCACCACAGCAGCCTGCTTCGGCCAAGCTGGGCTGCTCCTTCCTCTGGCCAGAGCATCTCCTGCACTTACTGTGCTTCTGTGGTTAGGGCATTCACTTCATTAGTCTGGCTCAATTACAGCTGAATCAACGAGGACTGTTACATGGCTAAGTTCTGGAGACATCTTGACTTCTGAGATATATAGATACTTAAATTTTTTGGCATATAGCAACAATCCCAGAGTTGCTTTCAATCCAAACTGGTTACATCTTCTATTATCTTTACCTGAAGTTTGGCAGCTCCACCTTTGATGAGGCCACAAATAATCTCCTCAACTCTCCCTGGGTCCTTAATGTGGACAGTCTTCTTCTGAAATTCTGGCATCTGTGGACAGCAAGAACAAGGACATAAATCCACTTATTACTAGGCAGTACCTGCAATAGATTGAGAGATACAATCCACCAGGTTGGAAGCTCTGCATCTATAAACAGTTTCCCATGATACCAAGACATGCTCAGGACAGGAAGACAAGAGTAGGAAGAAACAGAAAATACTCTGGAGGTATTAACTGATGACTGCATACAGTTCTGTTTACTTTCAACATCTGTTTTCCTTTGCTTTCCTAACATCAGATTATTCAATAAGCTGACACTCACAGAAAAACATTCCATTAATAATTGCATTTGTAGAAAATAAGGGAGATGTATAGAAACAGTTCAAATATGTCACTGGAAGATGGTGAATCTTAAAACCAACTCTTTGTACAATTAATATGCCCTTAAAGTCTCAACAGAGACAAAGAAGATTTTGGACATCCATTTTTGTCCTTGAAAATGCTCTGTCAACTGAGTACTCCAATACAACCAGGCTGTACAGTAATTCCTGCTCCATAGCCACACCACCAATCATTATATTACCTATTTCTCTGCACACCTTTGAAGTAACACAGGCTATCACACCACATACTCCTTCTGAATTAAGCAGATTTCTCAAATATTATGATAAATGATAGATTTGGTGTAAAAACCCCAAAACTGCCCATAAAATCTCCATTTCTGTCCAAACAACCACCTCCAAGTCTATGTTTACTCTGAAAGTTTATCTTCAACCTTGCAGAAATGGCAAAAGAACTATTTTACAGAAATTTGCCGGCATAGCATGTATTTCCTTTCTTTAGACCTAGTCTAAACCAAAGGCATCCGACATCTGCAATGTGTCTAAATGGGCATTTATGAGTTGTAAACTTTATTTTCTGTCTACAGAACCTCAGAGATGAAGAAGTGCTGGGAATCACATTTCTAGCATTCTGATCATTCAGCTTTCCTTTTCTTATAATCTTTGCCGCAATGAGCTAATCAAAACCAAAAAATAAAACCAAAAAGGGAGTAGTTTCTATTTCCAGACACATTTCTGGACCTGGAGTTCTCATATCACCAACTGTCAGTAAGTCACACAGCACTCTTTCTCCCTGCTCTTGATGCTGCTAAGTATTTTGTTTATTAGTAAGAGCCAATTTGAAGTCAAATTGCACTTTGGTTACCATTTAAGAAAAAGATGGCATTTTAAAGTGTTGCAAACATATGTTTTTTAATGGAAAAGACACATGCCTTAGAGAAAAGGAGGAGCTGGAGATCTCTTTCAGTACTGGCTCTAGTCCACTGTGTCCTCAGGGAGGAGCAAACTACTCCAGCCACATCCCTCTCAGCAGATACTCATCTAACCCATTCTTCAAAACCCCCACTCGCATATTCCTCACTTTCCTTAACTGTGCATTTTATGTCCAGAAAAGCTTCCTTGATCTCTCTTTAATCTCCCTTACTGTAATTTTAGGTCATTCCATTTGGAGGAAAGTATTCTTTTTCACAGGTGCTCACTGAATATATTTTTCCTTTCTTCCTGAATGTAAAAAATCCAGGTTTTTTCAATATTCTTTTGCAGAGCACAATTTTCTAAACCTCTGATAATTCTTGATGTTGTCCTGGCCCCTGCACTTGAACCATCTTGCTGGATTGTATATTTTCTTTCACATCAGTGCTCCTATCTTTCAGTGTAACAAGTGTGCTTACTGCTGCTTTCTGGCTGATATCCTCAAAGACACTACTGAAAACAGAAACCCTTCTGGAATTCTAAGTCTCTGATAAATTTCCAAGGTTCTCCACCCATTCAAAAAGTTTCCCTTATACCAGAGTATCTTGTCAAAAAGCTTCACAAAATAACATACCAATAATCTGCAACTCTTTATGGGTGTTGTATGATATTTCTTTTGTATGGTGCTGGTAAATAAAAGCAAGCTTACCACTTATATGTATAAAACATTCTTTATAATGAAAGATAAAGCAATTTGACTGTGTTTGGTATTTTTTTTAACTGAAAATTGACTAATCTAATTCCTTTAACTTTCAGCGAATTATATTTGTATTTTTAGATTTGGAATGCAAAAATTAAACAAAGCAAAATCTAAATGTGTGCTTTTCTAAGAAGCAGTTCAAGCAGTATTTGGTTTACTTAGATACTAAGCAACAGATTTCCTAATACAACTAATTTAAACAGATGTTGGGGAAGATGGAGAGGTCAGAGGAAGAGAGGAAAGCTGAGTTGTTTGGTAGTGTTTCATTTCAGGTACTGTTTCATTTCAGACTGAGCCCTTTCGTAAGATTCTGAAACAACCTAAGGAAAAATCTCAGTAAACACTTTAGTAGATCATGTTAAACAAGACATTGCTTAAGATTTTAAGTATGATGAAAGCTTCCTGCTTTGATGTTGTAAACTGATACTCCTACTCAAGATCAGTTTATAAGGTAAAAGTTAATGTTTTTATCGTACATTTTTCATTTTTACACAAGAATTGATGTCAGTTGAAGAGTATTTTAATTCAGGAGGGGGAAGTCTTCTGCAGGAGGTGTAACCCAGACAATTGCAGTCTCACAGGCACTTCCACAGGCAAACCCAAGTCTTCATGGCAGATGTGGCATCTGATAAAGCCTCAGACAAATATGGTTAATTGAAATAGCCACTTCCCCCATCACTGGTTCTTGCACTAATATTTGCATCTGAACATTAAGTAGCAATTCTTTTATTTAGTCTTTACCATTGTTACAGCAGAGGTAAATGAAACTGTCTATGAATGTCTAAATGAAACTGCAGTCAGCAGTTTGCTGGCAAACTGTCTCCTTCAGTGTTTTACACTTCTGCCCAGTCTAGCTGTTGTTCCATTGTTGCATATTTGCCACTCTTCACAGTTGAAAGAGAAAAGCAGATTCTAGCTGGAAAGAACTGGTAAGACAGATGAAAGAACAAAGGGTGAAAAAATGCTAACAAAAAAAGTTCAGTCAATTTGATAACGTTTGTGTTTTGATTCATTGTTTAAGAAAACTCTAGGAGTTAGTATACACATAAAAGGCCCCAAATTCTGAGGGATTAATTCATTGGGAAAAGCAGAAATGGAGAAACAGCCAAACAAAAATCTTCACAGAACCTAACAAAGTCAAGAAGGCTTTTCAGAAGAAGGAGCTTCCACACACAGAACTCAAGCTATACAAGCACAGGAAAAGGAACTAACATTTAATTGTGACATCTGAAAGTACATCATATTGAATCATGTAAGTGCCCCTATTTATTCTGTCATTTTATAAAAGTGTGAGAAGAGTTTTGCTTTCTTATCAAGGACAACTATATGCTACTGGATTAGCTCAGAGGCTGGTATCTCTTCAAACACATGTTCAAAGATAACAACTCCCAAAGGTAATTTGTGGTTGGCATATACACTCACCACAAATACATTTAAGTTTCTGGTCTCTGACATTTTTAAGGAGCCTTTGAGGGAAGGAAGGAGAACAAAACTGAAAAAGATTATTTTAAAGGTTGAGCTTAGTTAGATTCATGAAAAGGAAAGAAACTATCTGCTTGTTTATGATAGCAGGTTAACTGGAAAAAGGTTGTAGGAAATTATTTCGTAGCTATCAATGTTATAGCCATACCTTGAGGAATGAACAGTAATGGATTCACGCAGGTTTGGAAATCCCCCAGTCCTACAAACCACAGAATGCATCATTTACAACAAGGATAGTTCCAAAAATTACAAGTCTATTTAGTACATGAGACATGCATCTGTGTAGCTGGGTTAAATAAAGAGAAGTATTTGCTGTAAAGATTGGACTGGATTCTAGTTTTGAAATGAAATTTCTTATATACAATTGGATAACAGAAGTGCACACAGAACTGCTTTGATATTGCATCCAGGTGCTGCTTCATATACACATTGTTTTCTCAGTATGTGAGACAGTGTGTGTCTAAGTGCATGCTGTGTCAGTCTGATTATAAAACAAGAGCTGCTGATAAGACCTCTCATTCATTTTAGTGATCCAAGTGAATTTACAGCTGCCACAGTAAGCATTTCCACTCAGGTATCCCAGGAAATCAATAACTGATTGTGTGCACAGGGAGCAATGTCATATTCTGCAGTTAGGATTATACCAAACTCTTCAATTTACTGAGTGGTGGAGGTAGAGCAGTTACTTCCATCCCCCTACCCAGTAAGACCCTCTGATTAAAACAAAAAATAGAAAAAAAAAAATAACATCAACTAAAAAACTTCATGTTAAGGATGACTGTGGGACCTTCTGTTGTTTTCACTGTCAGTAATTTTAAGTTGGGAAGGATGAGTTGATGAATGACTTGCTATCTTAACTACAGAGATATGGCTCATTTCACAACCAAATCTAGACACACAGCCTGAAATATTCCTAGTAATAGCTAAAACTGGAGGAGGTTGTCAGCATAAGCCTGCTAAGCAATGCTCTGACGAAGGGCATCAGAAACTGGAGCAGAGTATTTTTATACTGACACCCTGTAAGCCTACACTGCTTGGCAAATACAGGGTTTTCTTATTTTACAAAGACTCATCTAGTATGGAGGCCTCTCAAAAATCACCACTGAGAAAACACTCTGGATTATGGGTGCATAAAATTTTAAGGGAACTTCTCCATAAATCTCAATGATTGACAGGGTACTTTGTTAGGTGTCAGTAATGCTGAATCACAGTAAGAACTGTTCTCACACTTGTAAATGTATTAAAAATATTCCACCAAATTTCAGATTACCATAATGTCATAGAAGTGATACAACACTGAATAAGATTTAGCTGTAATGCTATTGACAGTATGTGAATTTGAAGTATCACACCATTTCTAATTTTCTACTTTGTTGGTAAACCTGCCTCGGACTAGACTAGGTTCCAAACATGTTATCTTTTGATACAGAGCACACACAAGGGTGGGCTGGCGAGGAGAGGGAACTATCAGTGTTATTTCTGAATATGGAAAATGCAAATCAAAGTGAGAAAATGGATAGGATTCAGTTAGTTGTAAACTTTATTTCTAGTCCACGGTGACAGGTTCCACATAAATGAATATAAACCAAGAATAAATGACACTTATTTTGGGAACTGCAGATGCCCAATTCCAAGGTCTGAGACTAGCTATCATATATACTTACTGGATGAATTCCAAAAAAGGCAGGGCATCAGTGATAACTGTGAAATTTGATACCTAGGAGTTACAGAAAATTGATTTTGGTATCCTTGGTGGAAGAAAGTAACACTTTGGTGAAATTATAAAGAAAAGTGGCACATTCCCTGATTTACGTATTATTTTCCACTCCTTATTTTAGCTTTTCTTTTCTTATTATTACAGAACATTATTTACTGTAGAAAACAAAGCTTTCTAAAAAGACTTGTGCTATTTGCAATGTATGAGTTTGCAAGAAGCAGGGGAGCCATAACAAAACCCACGGGACAAGAGTGTGTGTATCTCTTCCTCCATATATATATATGCTCATAATGTATAAAACAAGACTGGATTCAGACAGTTTGAATTTTGTTCTGTGAGTGCAGCAAAGGTTTCTTTTAGCAGCTCCAGCTGTTAGTAGGCTTATGTCTTAAACAGGAACATCAAAAGCTACTGGACATGAGTGTATCACATCAGTCACTCCATTATGTGGAGCTAGTCAGAAGAACTGCACTGCTGACCCTGCACTCTGCTAGCACAACCTGAGCTCAGGACAAACACTTACTAATTTATAATCACTAAAACCATAATACCTTTTATATTCATATGATGCAAGCTCAAATATGGTAAGAAATCCTTAGTAACCAGTAATTATCAAATTACTATTTTAGTAGTTCTGCCAAGAAATAGCCTTAGGACTACTTATCTAAGAACTAAAGAGGCAAATGTTATTATGTGAATGAAACAACAGAACATTGAGTATCTCCACAGTTGCTTGACAACATGCTGTAAAACTAGATATCCAGCATAGGTTATATGAAAGAAATTCAAGTGGCTTCACTGCCTAAGCTATTTTAGAACACGGAACAGGATGCATGCTAAAAATTATTTTTCCTGTTTTATTTTGTTAATTTATTTACATATTTTTATACTTAATGTGCTGGATTCTGATATTTAGTTTGGGAAAAAAAACCACCATAAAAAGATGTGGGGAGAATGCTTTCCCAGAAAACATGCCCACAGTGTTTCCTCTGGTGTTTGTAAAGGAGAGTACCTGTGCGTTGAGCTTAGGGCACTCCTGATTCTTCTGTCCTTGATTTTGTCCTACTGCAACAGCATAGGTGGCAAGCAGAGTCCAGAGATGCAGGGCTTGCATGCAGGCTGCCAACAGAAACCAACCAAATCCTTTTAAGAATTGGTCTGCTATATTACGTAATCTTTCTATCCTGCTCTATAGAAATAAAAGCTGACAAGCATGGTACATAGTGACATCACTCTGAAAATACACACATTTAAGAATGCTCTGATACATGTTAAAAGCAGAGGAACATTTAAGTTGAATTAACCTACTCAATTAAAACAGGCAAGTACATTTATTCCTTTGAGGCTCTTGCTAATTCTGCACTACCAAAGTTTTAATTTAAAAATACAATTTACCACAATAAATAACTGCGAGTAAACACTCAGCTCACAACCTTGGCTTAAAAACGCGGGCAAGAAGGCAGTGGGTGCTGCTGCCAGACGCTGTGCACACTTACCAGAGGGTTTTGCAGGAGCAGCTGCAGGAGCCAAAGAAAATTCCTGCTGCTTGAGGCACACTAATATAGCAGCGCAGGGCGCAGCTGGGGCGTGCCCAAAGGCAGCCTGACTAATCGCAGTGCCGAAGGGCTGGCTCCTGTGACGCATCAGCGGTGCCCGGCAGGGTGTTGTGCCCGGCAGGGTGTTGTGCCCGGCAGGGTGTTGTGCCCGGCAGGGTGTTGTGCCCGGCAGCACAGCCCGCAGGGCTCACACAGCACCTGCCCCAGCAGCACCACAGCCTTTGACCCGCACACAATGAACAGCTTCCAGGGATGCAGCAGCCACAGTCGCGCTGCTCCAACTCAGCAAGGCACTTGTTTTGCCAAAGCACTTGTTACTTTTGAAACCTTTTACATAATCTTTTCAAGTCTATTAGGCTTTCCTGTTGTAGAGCTCCACGAATTTCCTATAGTTCATTGGCCTGCTCTCATTGATGTTTACCAGGTAGCACACATTTCTTTATGTAGGAGCAAATGAATTAATTAATCCTTGTTTTGGCTGTAATTATCTGTGTGATACTGAAACAGGAAATCAAGCAGCCTTGTTTGTCAGGATTTTTGAGAGACAAGGCGACTCCACATGCTTTCAGAGGTTTGTCATTAGGCATGTTGGCTGATCAAAGATCATAACGAGGTGACACAGAAGATGAATTAAAAAGAACTGTTTTTTAGTGTGAGAGGATGAAGGCAGTATTGTTTTATCATATTTTACACTCTGAAGTTGTGCAAACACTTGCAAGTGTCACATGAAGTTAACTCTTGCTGCACCACCAGTGCAAGGTTCCCTCTAGCACCCCATAACTCCTGTTCAGCCTCAGGTCCCTGCTCACTGTTTTGGGCTGCCAGGACTAACCACAAGCATCAGGCCAATTCCTACGTGCCATCAATGTAACCAGGGTGATCATCAGAGCTGAAGCGAGGGCACGTTAATAGTGGAGCACATACAAAACCTCTAATGCTATAAAAAAACCTCCCTGCAATAGCAGGGCTCTAGAAATGCATTAGTTATGAAAATTTCCTTCTAAGGAGGATGTGCTGTTTTTCTGCATTAAAATAAAATAAAAATCAACAGGTTTTTTTCTGAATGGTACGTGGATCCATATGTTTTGTGTCTACATTCCAATTGTAGGTCAGGATGTACTCTCAGTATTCCTCAGGGTATGTGGCCTACAGTGCACTTCCATTGCTTTTTTTTCAGTGGTGGTGTCTGTGTTTTGAGCCAACAGAGCTACTAGTGAATATTTCAGCTGATACAAAACATGCAACTTGAATCTACACTCATGCTCTTAGAACTGAACATATGTACATGTTAAGGTCTGCTGTATCCTGAAGCAGCAAAACTCTTTAAAGATATGTTCAAAATGTAATAGTTGCCAAGACTAAACTGAACTTACCTGGCAGTGTTATTTGCCAGGATTCAAAGCTCCCATTAATTTGTTTGTCAGAGCATTTGTACCCTGTTGTAGAAGGTAACATACAGGGAATATTACCTTTGAGAGTATTTTAATATATTATGTGCTTTTCATCAATATTTTAATAACAAAGTGTGGGAAACATATGCATAATGCACTATCTTGAATAAATATTAATTATTTGCATAACAAAAAGCTGTAGGTTATGTCAGTGCTGGATTTCCAATTTAAAACACCCGTATGAACAATGGAGTAAAATATGCTTGCTAGATTAATCATGTAGTTCAGGGAAAGGCATCACTTTATACATGTAATTTGCAAAGTACCTGCTTTTGGGCTTTTATATATTTCAAAGGTGACAGTACTGACATATAAATGTGTCTTGTGAACCTAACTGATGAGACTGGGTTGTGGAGCTGGCCTGCTGGTATGCTGCTACTTCTCAAATGTGATTCAGTGAGAAAATGAATTCTAATGCTGTCAAAAAATTAAAGAAAATTAGCTTGCTTTTTATGAAAGTTGGGGAAACAAAAAAAAAAAAAGGAGTTTCTTATTTAATTAAATACAATTCAAGATTGATAAAAAAAGAACTACAGACATTAAGTCCAACTCTTACAGACTACTTTTTGGTACAGCAGACTAGTTAGAAAGTATTTTACATGAAGGATTAGTTTCAGTGAAAGAGGCAGAAAATGACGAGTGCAAAATTTATGTAAACATTAATGCAGCCAACACCTAATTCTTAGAAAAACAGCTACTATATCTCTATCAACAATGTACTTTCACTTTAATGAAAATGCCAGATATGAAACTCTTCGTCTACCAAACAAGGAAAGCTGTTGTTACAGCTCCAAGAAATCTTTGTGTTGAACTCTTTAATTACAACAACTCCTACTAACCCCTTTCTGTTACTGCTGATTTAAGTCACTTGAGTGTTTTGTTTAGTGTTTCACTTCTGGTAAGAGATAATTAAAATTACCACTAATTTTTTAAAGAGAGAGAGACAACCTCCAGCATGACACTTCTACTCTTAAAATACAGAGGGTCATTTACACATATTTTAAGAACCATGTGTTGAAGGGGTATAACTGTGTCAACAGACAGGTTCTATTTTCACCTTTTCTCTTTCTCTCAACTACAGAATAATCTACGCAGAAAAAGAGAGAGAGGAAAAAAGAACAGCACTTATAACACTAGATAATTTGTCATTCATATAAGACTAGGAAAAGGTTCAAATTGATATGCTGGTGTGTTAGGTGACCTTTGTAGAGATTCAGATACTCTCAAAGGGTATGAAGCACTGCAAGTTTGAGTCTAAAGCAAAGGAAAACTGGTTTTACTGGTCCTTACACACCCCCCGTCCTAAGTTGCATCTATTTGTAGAAAGACATTAACACAGCACAGCTTAGTTACCTAAGCAAGTTAGGTAACTTACCTTGACTTTTTTTTTTTTCCAGTAAAAAATTGAATACAGCAAGTAAACTGATACCAGCTTTTAACGATGAAGAAAGAGGATATATTTAAGAGTAATAGCTCATTAGAATATTTGCTACAATATTTGGAAGTGATTGAAACATGTCTGCAGTGTAAACATTAGCTAGTCTTTTCATAAGCTTACTACCTTTTACTCCTGTTCAATGACTCTACTACAAGTGAACAAATTTGAATATAACCCCATATATTTTGTATATTGATCAACTATACTTGAGCAATACCTTGCCTTATTGTAGGGATCAATTTTAAACATTAAAGAACTGTATTTGCTATCTAATTTTGCTTTTGTAGTAAGTTTTACTTAGTACATATTTTCCAAAGCAGCCTGATACATATCTCGTAAAACAGGGCAAGCTACCTGAACCTTAGAATACTCAGGGACCAAAACCAAGCAGAAGAAAGGAACCAACACAAACCAACTGCATACAAACATGATTATTATTCATGCCCTAGTGAACTGAGTTAATGAGCAGCACACTGGTTCCAGGAACAGCTTTTTCTATTTGTGACACTTACACAGAAAGTAAGATAAGTGCTCAGTCTGATGAAGCTGGGGTACATACGGATTTAGAAGGTTGTCTTGCAACAATATTGGATACCATTTACTTTTCCAGAACAGGTTTGGTGTAAAAACCCCTATGCTAGCCATATTTACAGTTTGTATGATGCAATATGGAAATATTATTTGTATAGGGAAGTATATCTATGATCGAGATAATTTGTGAGGAGTGTGACTCTTCAAAAAGAGCAAGCTGGAACAGCATGTGCTATAGAAAACTGCTAAGAACATATTAAAGACTAAGTTCATTTAACTGTGATAAATCCAGAGAAAACATGCTAAGAAGGGTCTTAACCTGAATGTTATCACAAGACATATTTAACAACTGTTTTGGATAGAGATTTTCTGGATCTAATCAGAGATCCATCTTTATTAACAATACCTGAGAAAACTGGTAATCATCTAACAGTCTGACCATTTATGGCCGTATTGAACACGAAGTGATTAGTGCTGACATACACACTCAACTGTATAAAGAGCAGCTAAACTTCTTAAACATTTATTCTTGTTGTGCTTAATCCATCTCTCTGGTGAGAGAATATAAGACACTGCAGCATCATGGCCCCATATGCACCTTCCCCTCATGCTTACAGAACAACTCTGAGAGCAGCGATCTCTGCTGGTGATAAATCAACAAGACAATTTGAGTCTTACAAGAAAATAGGAGTGAAGGCAAGCCAAACATATTGCTGCCTTGGTATCTGGAAGTACAGGTAACAGAACGTGGGGTAAGAGGTTTTGATGGACTTACACATTAATCAAAGACATATTTCTCAAACACAGGTATTTACACATTACAAAACTCAGAAAGAACTGTAACAGCTGTGGCAATAGAAGTCAACACTTTATGCAATATTTCAAATCCTCTATAGAAGTCTATGAAGAACCAGGGCCTGAATTTCCAGTATTTCACGTGATCTCCCGTCAGTTATTAGTCCAGGCAAAAATTTAGTCTGAGAGAATAAAGGGGGCACAAAACATAGCGAGTCAGTTCTGCAGGTTCTGGGATGAAAGGATACAGCTCAGGACAGGCACCTTTTTTCTCTGATTGTACGTCAGGGGAATCACCTCATCTCTGCTTAGTTCCCCTTCTCTCACTTTGGAGAGAATGAGCCTTTGTAACAGGTAGGTTAAAAAACAAGTTATGTATTGTTTAGTAACCAGTGAGTATCCTGGAAGTGATCAAGTGATCTTCAGTCAGAAAGCATGGATCATGGAAATACCGCTCTATAAATGACATCCTACTGAGCCAAAATTTAATCTGATGGCTTTTTTTACCTTCATTGTTTCTCTCCTACCCTTGCAAAAAACCCCAAAAACATTCTAAATGTAAGTAAGCTGGGATGAATACAATTTATTACATTACACTTAAATTTTACAAATAGCTTCCAAAGCACCAGAATTGAAAGAAGAAATTAAAGTTGTGACAGACACTCAGTGCAGGGCAGAAGAAAACTTTTTTCTTGGCCTTCATACTTATATTTCACTGGTGCCTATTCTTACCCTCTTTATAAATCCATTATGAACCTGCAGCTTAAATGCCAAATGTAGTTCTGGTTTCTCTGCCTTACAGGGGATAGAGCAGAACTGGAAAAGGCTCTGAGAGGAGCACTAAGGATAAGCCAAGAGATGAAAACATTTCATACAATGAACAACTGAGTGCAATAGAATTCTTCAGTCTGGAAAACAAATGATGGGGTGGCTTAGAAATGGTTAATAGGGAAAGACTGTTGACTTTCTCTTCCAGTGTAAGAAGCAGAGCTCATCAACTAAAATTAAGAGGAGGCAGATTCAAAACAAATTAAAGGAGTCAGCTTCAAGTCACAAAATTAAGTGGTAAGATGTGGAATTCCTTTTCTGCCAATACTGTAGATTTACACAGCCTTAAAAAGGTACTGGATACCAATGTGAAAAAAAGCTCACCTTAAATTACAGCCTCTGTCTGTGAAATACAAACTGCTGGAGGCTGAGAAATCATTCTGGGAAAACAATTCATGACAACTCACCCCATTCTTAGGTTTTCTCTGGGCCTCTGCTATTGACCACCCCAAGACAGACAGTTCTACCTGTATCAGGCAAGTCAACACTCCCTTTGTAACATTTGTAACACGGACAATCATTTGCTTTTCACAACAGTGTTTAATTGCAAGGATCTTGTTTTTTACCCCATCCTTCCTTTTTCTTGCCAGTTCTTCTGAGAGAACAGATACAGAAAATTCATTTTGACAAATAAGATTTTTTTCATTTGAGTGGTAGCCTCATTTTCCTGTAATACTGCTATGGAGCATGTTGGAGTCTGGCTATTTGAAAGATCCACTTCCCTCTCATTTTACACAGAATCTAATGCTTAATGCTTAAATAATGCTTACAGATGAGGCTGCTGGTACAACTAATCCTTCTCCAAAATATCAAGGCAAACAGCATAGAATTCTAAGAACTGGCAGTATGTAAATATACTGGGGGATGTTTCTAAATTCCTAATTACCTATCAGGTGTGCAAAAGCTCACCTTGCATAATAATGTAATTTTGATAGCTATGCCATTTTTCCTCAAAATGTACATTTCCATGTTTACTTTCTATAATTAAATATTCTGTACATATCTCTATGCACATGCAGTGAAAGAACTTAAACAAATGCTTGTTTCCCTGGAAGCTTCCCACGTAACACTATTTAGAATGGAATTTGCATTAAGCCCAAGGCTTGGACTGAAGCAGTTGCTGCTGATTCTCTTCTTCTCTTATCTGCTTCTAAGAAAAAAACCCACATCTGCTTACTTTTTTTTTCACTAAGCCTAAGAATGCTGTATCTAGATCAAATAAACTCTGACCCTTGAATAGTGAAGTTATGGGACTCAGTTTGAAAGCAAAGTCAGCAGGACAAAGTTTAATCTACAATGCATTACCAGACACTACAATTCTGATGTAAGAATGTAGTGCTAATACAATATTCCAATTAAATTACATATTGAGACTACTGAAGTTTTTAACTGCTAGGTTCTCTTTTGAGTACTTTTTTAAGGTTCTTGAAAAAACCCAATGTGTTAAAATGAAATACAGCTACCTCTCCTTTCAAAGGTAACAGGCAGCATAATGACTTAAGGTAGAAGGGGATGTTGTGCCTCTGTGTCTCATTGTTTTACGGGTGTTTCTCACTACTGCATCCATGCAAAGATGCAATGGGATGCTCCTTAGTCCTTGTAGCTGTGTGTCCTTGCTTTCTAGAAGTGATGTGTGTTCAACACCGACCTGTGGTAATGCTATCACTGCCATACTTTGCACTCTCCTGCTGCCAGTGTGCTAACACTGCTCCTCCTTTGTGCTCATTTCTACCTTTCAGTGGCACATACAATTTTTCCATGGTAACACACAGACCAAACTGAGGCCTACCCAGGAGCCATACACGTTACAAAGGCAGATGCAGCTCACCATAGTAAGTGTTGCACTAATAACTGCTGAGTGTAGAAATGACATTTTTAGTCTGATAACTAGTAAGTTTCCACCAAAGTGGGAAAGCTTTAAATGAAGAGGGTTAATGGCACATTTCAGTGGTAATCATTCTGTCAGCGTTAAGGTGGAGCAAAACAAACTCCTGGGTAAAAAAACCCTAAACTGCTAATAAACTTGGATTATTTCAGTGCTCCAATCTGCAAGGCAGGCAAACAGATCTCTGTATAAGGGTGCAGGAAGGAAGCTACAGCTAATGAGTAGGAAACAAGTAAGAACAAGCACATTTGAACAGGAATCTTGGTGGCGAAACCAGCTCACAAAGTCTGAAAGTCTATATTCAGACAATGAATCTGCAGTGTCCAAGTCTGGGCTTTGCCCCAGCCCTTTAAAAAGAAAATAAAATATTAAATATATTAATGCTTAAAAAATATAAATACTTTTTAATATAAATAATTTTTCATATATATGAAAGTAGAAGTCACATTTCCTTCTAGCAATGGGCATGATTTCCATAATATATTGAAATGTTATTAAAAATTGTTTTTGTAATTATTGTCTGAGATATGTTGGTGCAGTTCTGTATTCTTTTGTGGCATTAATGATTGAAAATAATAGTTACTTCTAGTATTTAAAGCAAATTCTTTGACCTGCATGCTGCAACCTTAAACTTATGTCTACTTACACTGAAAAATGCCTCCTGTTTTGTCAATATTCAAATAAAGCACTTTAATGATATTAGGATGAACCAAATTAAAAAAATCCACTGGACTTCTGGCGAAAACTATTTTTTTTTTTCTTGAACCATCAGAAACGCCACCCAAATAACCTAAGACAGAGGTGACTAAGGAAACAGCCATGGGTTCCCACTTAATGGCACAGTGCCACCCAAGCTGCTGAATGATACACACGGGCCTCCAAATTTGCCTCCTGCAGTACCTCGGGTTCTGTGATGTTTCACAGCAGCTGGCCACTGGTGATTGATGACTTTTGGCCTGGAGAAGGGACTGACCTCCAGCAACTGGTCAGCAGAACTGCTATATGCAGACCTGTGTCCCAGGAAGGAACAGGCACTACAGATCAATTCCTGCACCGTAACGTGACCGCAAGAAGGACCTGCCCGAACTTTTATTTTCCACACCCTCCACGATAGTATACTCAAGCAACTCTCTTGCCCAGCCTTATCTGGCCTTCTATCTCGGCACAGTGGTTAGGAAAGGAAAAACAGGCGTGAGTTGCGCTGAGCAGGGCCAGAGCTCCACTGTGAGCCCTCGGCCGTAGGTGTGTGCCCTGCAGTGCCAGGACAGGGATCCCTGCCCGGCCAGTGTCCATGTGGCAAGGCGGGGAAGGCGGTCCGGCTGCACCAGCGCCACCTGCTGCAGCTCAGCCAGCGCCGGAGGCAACCCCGGGAACGGATTGCTGTCCCGCAAAGAGAAACCCGCCAGGCTGCTTACCCTCCAGTATTTCTCCTCGATCTCTCTCCGAGAGTTACTCTTACAGTGGCTGAAGAGGGTCCTGTCCCGGACTTGCACACAGTACACTCGGTATGAGCACACGAAGGGAAGAACAGAACGGTGCCTCAGGGCTGGAAGGCTAGCGAAGTAAACTGGAATAGCATTTTTCAAGTTTCCAGACTTAAAATTGTGATTTTTTTTTACATTTACAGCTAATATTCTCCTATCTATAAATGCACGGATCCACACCCTGGGTCTCCTCAATGCCTACATTGATCAATTTAGATATATTTCATAAGAGCTGATAGTTTTTGTGAACTCAAGACTAAATGGTATGATTGGAATGCTATGCAACTTAATTCACAGTATGAACAGATTTGCAATGATATGTGTATTCAGACAACTAAAAGACTCTTATTACTATTTATAGTGTTTGACAGTTAAAGCTAACATGTTTAATACTTGCAGCATTTGCTATTCATCTTGAGTTGTAAAAAATTTAATAGAAGAGATGCCATTATGGCTCAAGCAATAATCATGAGTTATCACAAAGAGGAGAAAAGTCACTTAAAAATATGACTTAACACATACCAAGCATTTATTAAAAGGTAAATATCTTCCAAAGCAGAGTGATTCATTGAAAGATTGCTTTTCTGTCTCGGAGAAAGACTTTATACAAAAGATAAAAGAAAGAAGCAGACAAGCTCTTCTGAGCTTATACCTACAATATAAATTATAGCCTGACATGACTTACACTCACTACTTGGAGCTCAGTTTTCAGCTATAGATCATCATTATGTTTTTGAGAACTGTTATAAATAGGATAAATGAATTCTAAAGAAACTAATGCAGAATTAAGGTTCTTAAGAATTAATGATCTTCCCATACTCATTCCTTGTAAGAATGTATGCTTCAAGACCTACTGAATTAAATAAAAAAACCAAAGGCAGCAGCAATTTCAGAAAATTAAAATCTGCTCCTGAAACAGACAGTCGAATTGTAGGATCAACTTGCTAAACGAAATGAAGTAAAATATGACTATGTACATAATCTGTATAATAGACCTTTTTAACTTAACAGTGAGGAGAAAATACTAGCATTGAGTCAATTTTTATGCCCCAAGGATCCAAATTTTTTAGATTTCCAACTGAATTACTTTACAGTGCAAATAAAAAACTATTACTAGTATCTAGGTTGTATCAACATGTATTGTGCTTAAGGTTTCTCCTGCCCCTTGTAAACCTGCTTTACAAGCCACAGTGTGTCTTATATTCTGCATGGTGGCTTATATTAGGCATGCTTATATCATGCATTATCTAAGTGGCATATGTTATGATTATCTCTGCAAACAACCTGTGGGCAACACGACCTTGTTTTAGTAACTGGTGTCTATCTCTCTGTCAGTGTGATTTTTCCACGGAGGAATACAGTCTAAACAAAACCCAAGTTTTATAGGAATACTTATAAGGGATCTCCAGTACTCGTATCGAATTTAGCTTGGTTTAAAATGTTAACAATATTCTAAAAAATATTCTCGTTGCTAGTAATGTAAGGGCTCTCAGTCACATGCTAATAGGTAGGGGCACTATTAGGTCTCAGCAGTTCTTTCACTTTTCATTACTTAAGTTCATATTGCAGTACTGTTCTTTTTGAACAGTATTATTCCCACATGAATCACATCACTGGATAGCTCTCAAGGTCACATTTAAAATATTATCACGGCAGTGGTATCTTTAGAGAGTCCATTTTCCTTCCATCCCCTTTTATTGATTCCAGTTTACTCAGGCTCAAACTCTATGTTTGTACAGGCAAAAGCACATATGAAGGAGTTTCAGATACTAACCATTCAGATTCTTGACTATGTATGCTACACATGACATAGTCCTCTACTTTATCCTCCACTTGGAGGTCAACCTGCTGGAGCAATATAACAGTCACAATAACAACTAGTTACTAGCAACAAGACAAGAATAAAGAAGTGATGTGTGATTGCTGCCAGCTATAAAGGTCTGTGTCCTTCATCTGTGGCACAAATGCTCTTATGCCCTATGAAACAAGAACCCAGTCCCATCAGAGACTGGTGAGTAAGAGAAAATAAAAATAATGAAGAAAATAAAACCCACATAAAGCTTATAGCAGTCTTACTCACAGAATATGTTCCTTTATTTCTTAGGGAAGCAGATAAATAGCAGTTACCTCTCTTCTTATTTGTTTGCTTATTTCTCTCCAGGTAAACTCCAACAATGCAAAAATCCATGCATTTCTTTTCCTTCCCTAACAGAATAATGTTCAGAGACATTTAACAGTGGCTTGTTGAAATTTCTCCTGTAAACTGACAAACTGCTTTTAAGTTGATTTTTAATTTGTTGTTCTTGAAATTTCCTACAAAGTCTTTTTCAAATAATTACATCCTCTCACTTCAGGGATAGAATGGAGAAATGGACAAATGTAACTAAGCATTTGCCCAGTTTCTGGAAAACAAACCTGGGAGAGGAAACCTCTATTTAAAGTATTCTGCTATTCTGTTTTCAACCAGCTCTATTATGTTTCTCATTCTTGTAAGAGAAATACAACAAAAAGCTCCAGTACTGAAGAGTGAAGAACAACCTGCTGAAAAAAGCTAATCTAATTAATTATTAGAATCTAATTCATTATTAACCGTGCCTTTAAATTAAAGTTAGCAACCTTGCAGCTAACTTTTGCCTTCACCTGACTCTAGGAAGACTTATGACAGTTTCACAGAATTAGCAATTTGGCTGTGTGAAGTAATACAGAAGGCTCTGAGAGATGGTTGTTTCTTAACACACAGAGTAAAACCTCACGTGGCTGGCTGTGTATTTACTATTAATGGCTCTGTTCCTTCAGAAGTGGAGCTGAAGTAACTCAGCCCACATTCATGAGTGTCTAAGGCAAACTCCCTATTTGCAAACTACAGATGGTTGAGGAAGGCACAGCACTACCACTTTAATTCCAAACTTAAACCTTGTCTTTGTGTACCAGGCTAATTACTGTGCTAAGGAATTCATACTGAAATGTGAGCTAGACATTTAAGAATTTCTTGATTTTTATTATTCATCAAGGAAACATGGTTACTCTTTTCTACAACGATTGAGAATCCTTCCTGCTTTTTTTTTTCACGTCAAACATTCATGGTATCATAATCCCTGATACTAACTGGTCTTACAGGTATCAAGGTAATTCTGAGTCTAAAGTGGGTATAAAACCAAAGTGCAATGTTCCCCAAAGGAAACTTGACCCCAAAAAATCTGCTGAAAACACAAGAATCCCATAATTTTGATCTAACACAGAAGACCTGACTCGTATTAGAAAAAATACATTTCAATAAAATAATACTGTTCCTCACCACCACTCTAAGTTAGGCTAAATTACAGACTGCAAAACAACACCTTCTCCCCACAGCTCATAGAAAGGCCTCTCTTGACGTAAAATAAAACCAATACAGTGCCCTGTAAATGACAAATGTTAAATCTACATTGGTGGATAAAACTATTTCAGAAAGTTCCCCAGAAGGCAGCATATTCAAATAAAACACACAAACATATTTTTGCCCTTACTTGACAAGTCAAACTCCTATAATAAGGAGGTAACATAACTATTTAACTTATTTCAAAGAAATTGCACAGCCTGAATACGTGTCTACTGAAAATACTACTTAAGAAAGAAGTCTTGCATCTTTAGAAATAAAGGTAGCTCAGGAAGCTGCCAACTTGAATATTGGTTGACGTGCTCGCTCATTAAGTGAGCAGATAGTATTAACATGTTGCATCCAACTGATAAAATGTTTCTGCATCAGACATGCTTTCAACAAGTTTAATATTTTCCTTGCAACTTAAAGCTGAGAAAAGTTCTGATCATAGAAGCCGAATTTTTGGAAGTATCTATTCAGGGTCACAGATTTGTGTCCAAGAACAGTGCCCTGAAAATGTTACCTGAAGTACATACTTTTGAAATTCACTTACCAGAAATCAATTTAGCATTGGCATAACATTTTTTCCACCATCAAAATCAAAATCTTTGCAACAAAGATAAAGTCTTCCCAGCCAAAACACCACCTAAACATTGTATAGAGAGTTAATATAAATACATCTTCAGTAATTATTAGGCACTTTCTGAACCACAGCTCAAATCAGGTATTGTGAATAGGAGTCGGTGAAACTACTGGATCTGCCTTTTGAGTGTTCCTATGGTCAGGCTTTTAGATGTTATTTTATCACCCACATATCTAAAACGTAAGTTCTAGCATTAAAGTACTAGAATTAAAAAAAAAAAAAATTAAATGTTATGCCACTGCAAGCTTTCAAATGAGTTCTGTAAAATCCTACTACAAAGTCCAGAGATCTTTTATAGAAATAGAACTAAAACCTTCTAAAGTGGCAATGCAAACTTTCTGCTCTTCCACAGGCTGTTGTAAATGGGCTCAGAGAAACTAAAATAGAGGCAGCCCCTTCCAAACCGTTGAATGACATGATGGATGACTAGAAACAATATTTTTTTCAACAGTAGGAATGAATGACTCTAGTAAAAACTCACAGTGGAATTCTTCCTTGGACCCACATTATCACAAATTGCACTGTATGAATTCCACTGGCAAGTGTGACAATGTATGGCCAACTGAGTAGTCAGGCAGCTCACAATTTACATACACAACCTCTTAGCAAAACCTGCTTCCATGTGTAATTAAAAAAATTAATCCCAGCTTTCTGTAAAGTTTTGTGGGGGAGATCCCAAAACACCCACTGGCCAACACCAAGTGACTCGACAATTCCCTTTCAGTGGTGTGCAAAAGCCAAATTTTGAAGGATTTCCACAGAATCAGCATGCTGCCCAAACTTAGAGTGCTTCTCACCCAGCAACTGGCATTCTGCAGATATTTAAACAGCACCCTAAATAACAAGTTCAGCAAGAGCAGCAGAGAGCCAGCGAGCTCCATCTTCCTTTTACAGCAACTCTGAGCAGGCAGCGCTTCCCAGTTCCAACACGTGGTTGAACACGTGTGTGTGTGTGCACGCCCCATTTTCCTTTTAAGCAAGTCACAAGCAGGCTTTTACATTCCCACCAAGACCTGCAGGCACCTCTGTATCCCACAGGTACATATATATCCCATAAGCACCCCTGTATCCTATAGGCACCCCTGTATCCCACAGGT
Source organism: Xenops minutus (assembly GCA_035221455.1). Lineage (NCBI taxonomy): Eukaryota > Metazoa > Chordata > Aves > Passeriformes > Furnariidae > Xenops > Xenops minutus. The sequence goes on from JAWWEE010000074.1 coordinate 45,153,487, forward strand.
ACAAATATAATCCATAGGCCCCCCTGTATCCCACAGGCCCCCCTGTATCCCACAGGTACATATATATCCCCTAGGCCCCTCTGTATCCCACAGGTACAAATATAATCCATAGGCCCCCCTGTATCCCACAGGTACATATATATCCCCTATGCCCCCCTGTATCCCACAGGTCCATATATATCCCACAGGCCGCTCTGTATCCCACAGGTAAGTATACATCCCATAGGAACTTCTGTATCCTATAGGCCCCCCTGTATCCCACAGGTACATATATATCCCCTAGGCACCTCTGTATCCCACAGGCCCATATATATCCTATAGGCACCCCTGTATCCCACAGGTACATATATATCCCATAGGCACCCCTGTATCCCCCAGGCCCCTCTGGACCCCACAGGCGCACAGGGCCAGGAGCCCTGGCCGTGCCCCTGGGCCCCGCTGTGGTGGGACAGCTGCTCCTGCCTCCAGCCCTCACAGAACCCCCACACCGGGCTCACCGTGCCCGCTCTGCCCCTCCAGGCATCCCTCCAGGACACCCGCGGCACAGGGGGGAGGAGGAGGAGGAGAAGGATGAGGAGGAGGAGGCCGTGCGGCCGCGGGGCTCCGGGCCTCTTACCACGTACCATCTCGATGATCTTGGTCTTCTTGCCCGTCTTCTTCTTCATGGTGAAGATGTACTGCGCCAGCACCACCCCGCCCACCAGCGCGCACACGCTGGCGCTCGCCATGGCTCCCACCTTGGCCACGGCGGTCCGGTCCATGGCGCTGCTCCCCCCGGGGTGATTCCCCACAGGGATGATTCCCACACAGGGGTTATCCCCACAGGATTATCCCCACAGGGATGATCCCCACAGGGATGATTCCCACAGGGGTTATTCCCACACGGAACACTCCCCCGGTGCCCGCGGCAGCGCTCCCGGCCCGGCCCCTCACACCGCCCGCCCCGCCGCCGCGCCCGGCCCTACCACTCCACTCCACGGGAGGGAGGGGCGGAGACACGGCAAGCGGCGGCACCCGCGGCGCCCCGAGGGCGAGAGCTGCCCTGCAGAGCACTCCGAAGAATTAAAACACACGAGCCGTCGGCAGGGTTGTTGTTTGTTTGTTTTTCTCCCTCCCTCCTCAAAACTCAAAAAAGTATTCCTCCCTCCTCGTCCCCCCCCCCGCAGAGGAAGCAGTGGGAGAGCCCAACGGGCGGCGCCGGCCGCGCCGCCTCCCAAACTACATTTCCCGAGGTGCCCGCGGGACGGACGGACGGACGGACAGACGGAGGGATGGATGGATAGACAGACGGCGGGATGCCGGGCATGGCGGTGGGAATGGGGATGCGGCTGTAGCGCCTCTGGCCGCCCCTCAGCGAGGAGCACCCCCTGAGCAAGGCAGGACTGCGCCGTGCCAGAGGGGCCATCGCCCCCTCAGCCAGGCCAAAGTAAGCCCCGGCCGGGCGGGCGGGGTGTGCCTTGTCCCGCCCCACGGGGCTGTGTGTGGGGGTGTGTTAGGTGTATGTGTGTGTTGTGTGGGGGTGAGTGGGTGTATGTGTGTGTTCTGTGGGTGTATGTGTGTGTTCTGTGTGTGTTCTGTGGGTGTATGTGTGTGTTCTGTGTGTGTTCTG
>JAWWEE010000074.1:45155195-45190996 GCA_035221455.1 Xenops minutus
ATGTGTGTGTTCTGTGGGTGTATGTGTGTGTTCTGTGGGGGTGAGTGGGTGTATGTGGGTGTCCTGTGGGTGTTCCGTGGGTGTCCTGTGTGTGTTCTATGGGTGTATGTGTTCTGTGTGTGTCCTGTGTCCTGTGTGTGTTCTATGGGTGTATGTGTGTGTTCTGTGTGTGTTCTGGGTGTTCTGTGTGTGTGTTCGTGCGGGTGACTCCGTGAGGGAGCGCTGTGGGCAGGGTTGCCTGGCGGGCGTAGCGACGGCGGGACAAATCAATAAATCAACAAACCAACCCGTGTTTTCGCTTGCAGGACCCGGCATCCTTTAAAGAGGAAAGGCAAGGGCTCGCAGGCTGCGCTTGCCCCGGATCCCGGTGGTTTTGCCCCCTTGGTGCTGTGGGATCGCGCCCGTCCCGGTTCCTGCGAGCTGGGAAGCGGGATAATGTTATTGTCGGGCCGCCCGCAGAAGGATTAGTCTCCTCTCTCCCTCCTTCCACCCCTCCCTCCCTCCACCCCGCCTAAAATAGCAGCAGGTAGGGAGCAGAAAAGCTGCTTTGTGCCCTGTATGACCGAGATCTTTAGTCGTGTCACTGGAGCATCCTCAAGGCGATTACTTGGTGGAGGTTTTGGTCGTGCCTGTTTATGCCTTCGTTTTCTTTTCTAAAAATAAGATATCTTGCAGAAGATTTGCCTTAGGATAATTTTTTTTTTTTTTTTTTTTTTGCTGGTACTCCCTGGTAAGAAAGAACCTCAGTTCTGTGGCTTTGAAAACTTTTTGTTACTTAATCCTTGTAAGAGAGGCTTTTAACATTTTTTAAAAAGCTGTTATTTTGTTTCATTTTCTTCATATAACTAGCAGTGGCTATCACAATTAAATTAACTAATGGCAAGGAGATTCCTAAGGTTGTTTCCTGAACTACATGACCATCTGGAAATAACATTTATTCAGCTTGCACTAGTGGAATGTGAAGCTAAGAGGTGTAATATACTTAATAAAAGCCGTTTACTAACAAAAGAAAAGCTGTTTGTATAAACAGTTGTATATTTATTAGTTTATGCTCTAACAGTGGTTTGTTTCCTTTCCAGTAAAGAAGAATGTCCTTGTTTAAAGCCAGAGACTGGTGGTCCACCGTACTTGGAGAAAAGGAAGAGTTTGACCAAGGCTGTCTGTGTGTTGCTGATGTTGATAATAGTGGCAGTGGACAAGGTAAATTCAGAATTATGTGCTTGCTGGCTTGTAAGCCACACAGCTGCAAGTTTGCTTTGACCAGTGCACTCTGAAAGCTTGTTAGCCAGGCTAGTTGGCTAGGTAGTTTTAAGTGTGCTGTCTTTAATGTGACCTTGTAGGCTTAAGAAGGCAAATTCAGTGCTCTCTGTTTGTATTTGTACATTTCTAAACATGCTAATCCTTGCTTGTGTCCACTAGTAATTTCTGTGATGTTTTATTCCCTCAATGGTAAATATTTTTAGAATAAAGTGTTTTCAGTTAGTCATGGGAGCAAACACATTGTAAGCTGTTGTGAAAACCTAAGGGGAAAGAAAAAAGGAAGGTAAGAGCTAAAAAAGGAAGGCATAAGCTAAGAATTTAGAAAAGGTATAAACTAGGTATAATGTATAAACTAAGAAATTATAAAAACAAACAACCCTTTTGGTCTGGAAAATAAGGCACAAATGAAATCAGTGACTCTGTGTGAGTAAATCCTGCTTTTCTTTGTAGTTTTTAAGAATGTGAAATGGTCTTTGCTGTCAGGAAAAGTTTGTGTGTGCGTATGGTTTTTAAATTAATAAATACTTGGGATCTTTATGATACACTTGTGCTCACCTGGGAGCTATGTTTTTGCTTCTTAGAGGTACTTTAATTTGATTTCACTACTGCCATACTCTTCTAAAAGTACTTTAATTATTTTAATTTTAGATTGTCCCTTTTCAGGAGGATTTGAATAAAGTTGAGCTGTTACTTATTTGGTGTACAGCCTTTTTCAGTGGAAATTCATAGAGTCATTTAGATTGCAGAAGATGTTTAACATTGAGTCCAACAATTAGCACTCCATGTCCACTATTAAACCATTTCCTTAAACACAATGTCTGCATGTCTTTTAAATACCTCCAGGGATGGTGGCTCAACCACTTCCCTTGTCAGTCTCTTCCAATGCTTTTGGTGAAGAAATCTTTCCTAATATCCAGTCCAAGTTGTACCCCTTGACCCTTCCCCAGCTCCGTTGCCCTTCTCTGGACATGCTCCAGCACTTCAATGTTTTTTTTACAGTGAGGGGCCCAAAACTGAACACAGTGTTCAAGGTGTGGCCTCACCAGTGCTGAGTATGGAGGGACCATCACTGCCCTGGTCCTGCTGGCCACCCTTTCTCATGCAGGCCAGGATGCCATTGGCCTTTGCCCGCCTGAGCACACTGCTGGCTCATGTTCAGCTGCTGTCCCCCAACATCTCCAGGACCTTTTCTAGGACATTTTCCAGCCACTCTGTCCCCATCCTGTAGCACTGCATGGGGTTGTTGTGACCCAGCACTTTGCCTTGTTGAAGCTCATGCAATTGGCCTCAACCCATTGATCCAGCCTGTCCAGATCCCACTGTATTGCCTTTCTCCACTCCAGCAGATCAACGCTCGCACCTAACTTCTTGTTATCTGTGAACTTACTGAGGATGTGCTTGATCCCCTTGTCCACACCATTGATTAAATTGTTAAACAGGATGGGCCCCAGTACTGAGCCCTGGGGGACACCACTTGTGACCAGCCACAAGCTGGATTTAACTCCAGTCACCACCAGTCTCTGGGCTCAGCCATCCAGCCACTTTTTCACCCAGTGAACAGTGCACCTGTTCAAGCCACTAGCAGCCAGTTTTTCCAGGAGAATGCTGTAGCAAATGGTGTCAAAAGCTTTACTAAAGTCGAGGTAAACAACATTCACAGTCTGCCCCTCATCCACTAAGTTGGCCACTTTGCTGCAGGAGGAGATCAGGTTTGTCAAACAGAACCTGCCTTCCATGAATCCATGTTGCCTGATCTCCTGGTTGTCCTGCATGTGCTGTGTGATGGCACTCAAGATGATCCTCTCCACGACCTTTCCCAACATTGAGGTCAAGCTGACAGGCTGGTAGTTTCTTTGGTCTTCCTTCTGAAGTCATATTTGTGACAACAAGTGTCACATTTGGTAATTTACAGTCAACTGTGACCTCTGCAGTTAGCCAGGACTGCTGACAAATGATGGAGGGTGGCTTGCTCAGCACTCCATCAGCTCCTTCAGTATGCTGGGTGGATCCCATCTGGCTCCATAACCTGGGTGTGTTGAAGTGGTGTAGCAGAGTGCTGACCCTTTCCCCTTGGATTATGGGGGCCTCTCTTTGCCAGCTCAGGGGCCTGCATACCCAGGGAACAGCTGTTCTTGTTCTATTAAAAACTGAGGCAAAGGTGGCATTAAGTGCACGAGCCCTTTGTCACTGTGTTCCCCCTGCATACAATAAAGGATGGAGATTCTCCTTGGCTCATCTTTTGTTGCTAATGTGTTTATAGGAACAGTTTTATTGGCTTTTATGTCAGTAGCCAAATTAAGTTCTACTTGGGCTTTGGCCTTTCTGATTTTCATCCTGCATAACCTCAGGATATCCTTGTAGCCTTCCAGCAGACATCTGTTAAGTTGAAGTCCTCCATGAGAGCAAGAGCCAGTGATTGTGAGACTTTTCCCAGCTGCTTATAGAATATTTCATCTGTCTCCTCATCCTGATTGGGTGGTTTATAACAGATTCCCACCGTGAAAGACCTTGTTGGCCTTTTCCCTGATTCTTACACATAAACACTCAACCCTCTTGTCATCATCACTACGCTCTAGACAATCAAAACACTCCCTACCATAGAGGGCTACTCTACCACCTCTCCTTCCTTTGGAAGCATTTATAGCTATCCATTGCAGCACTCCAGTTGTGTGAGTCATCCCACATAGTTACCATGATCTTTCTGTCATGGCAACTGTGTCATAATTTTCTGGCTGCAGCTCCTCCTGTTTGTTGCTCATGCTGCATGCACTGGTGCAGATGCACTTCAGCTGGGGTATTAATCCTGTCACCTTTATTTGTGGCTAAGTTCTGATTCCTATGTGACCATTCTCAAGAATTTCTGTGGTTTCTAGCACGTTAATAACACCTGAGCCTTTGCTGCCATGTAGATCTCCATCCCCTGCCCCCTCTGAGATGGCAGAGGGAAGGATCTTGCTAAGCACTCTGTCCCTCAAACACTGGTATGATGCCCCCACTTGTATCTCTGGCCATCCTGCCTTTCTCCCTTTCCTCCTTCAAATACAGTTTAAAGCTCTCTCAACAAGACCTCCGACTCCTGAGCTAAGATCCTTTTTCCCCTTTAAGAGAGATGTACCCATCTGTCGTCCGCAGGCCTGGTGTCATGTAGACATCCTCTGGTTTGTTTGTTTGTTTTTAGATAAAGTTATTGTGGGCAGTTACATGGGGTATCTCCGAATCTTTAACCCACATCCTGTGAAACCTGGGGATGAAGTACAAGCTGAAGACTTACTCCTGGAAGTGCAGCTGCGAGAACCAATATTGCAAGTGGAAGTGGGAAAATTTGTTTCGTAAGTAAAAGGCTGGCTATGCTGCTGTTTAAATCTTAGATGTGATTTCCTGCCTTTGTTTTGGAGGGTGAGCTTTCAGTTTCCAGATGGACAACTGTTAATCACATCTATGAATCCTGTGTATGCATTTGATCTGCTTCTTGGGTCATCTTGATAGGAGAGAATTTTTACTGAAGGTATATGTGGAGGATAATCTGCCAGATACTTGTACAATTTTTTAGGAGCATGTAGAACAGAAAGAACTTTATATTGAAAGTTATATTTTAAGGTATTAAGAAAACTTGACTAACTTATTATGATCTAAGATGTAATATTGACCAGTTGTTTTGTGTTTGATAGTGTATAGAAGATCTTTAGTTCCAAAGATTTTAGTGGAAGTAGGTGGCCAGGTAGAGGAAAGATACTATGGCTCTAAGGAAAAGATCTTATATTTATCTGGCTGTTAGAGAATCTACTTAGAAGAGCTTTATTTTAGAAATTAGTTCTTAAAAGTTTCATTTTAATTTTGAAATTAACTTATAATACTGCAGCATGAACTTTATTTTAAAAATTAGTGAAAAACCTGTACTAAACATGGGAAAGACTTGTGCTCTGAGACCAAAGGCACAAGCTGGAAGAGATTGTTCTTTTTTTCAAGTACTCATGGAGTGCCCCTGTGCAGGAATTCTAATGCCTTGCTCTGTGAAATGAGCTAAAACATTTTCTATAGTTACAGCACAAGTACTTTGTCTGCTGGACATACTGCTTGGGTTTGGGTAAAGAAAATATGAGGGTTTAGATGTTGCATGCAGCTGGCGCAAAAGTGAATTTTATAAAAAGTAGTGTCTGTGGTTGCTGGATAATACTTGTTTGGAAGGATGATCCTCATATCTCTCCATGAAGGATTAACAGCAGCTTGTTTGAAATGAGTTTCAAGCTAAATTCAGAAAATAGTTGGGTTGCTCTTCCTATTTAAATCTAAAAATATGTCCTTAAAGGATTGGTTTTGATTTTGAAATAAACTCCAGATACTTCAGCATGAATTTAAGAAGATCAGTACTTCTGATGCTATCGTCTAACACTCAAACCTTTGCATTCAACTCACACATGAAAGCAATTTCAGTACGTTACTTGAATTTTATCCTGTATCTATTTTACCTGGAATTCATTGAAAAATAATTGTTTTTTACCCTTCATTACAGTGGTACTGAAGGACTTCATCTGGCTGTGCTGCACTGCCGAAAACTCTGTGTTTATGCTGTTTCAGGTTAGTTTACAGAGCCAAGCTTTCCAGTGATTTTAAGTGTATTCTAAAGTTTGGATTAGGTGAATGATAAACTTGTAGATGGAGTGTTTGTTCATCATCCCTGACGATCTGCAGTCATGTTGTCCCACTCAAACTCATGTATGAAGAGGAGACATTAGTAATTAGGGCTAGGTATTTCCCAGAGGTGAGCAGGGTTTGCTGATCTGCTCAGTGCCTGAGGTGCTGTGATGTGTGTGATGGCCTGTGGTTGGTAGTGCTTGTAAACAACTAGTTCTCATTCCAGTTTTAGGAGTGCATGTTACTGTTGAGTGTGCTAATGAACAAACGGGTGTACAATGCCAACTTAGCTCTTTAAAAAGAAACACAACTATTTCTGAACTCAAAACTCCAGAGAATTTCTTAGAAACATTTCTTCAGAACATGGGTAGGGTAGGCCATGAGAAGACAGGAGATTAATACTGATAAGAAGGTGAAACCACTATGTTTTTCCTTACATCCTTTCTTCTACTGCCTTTGGCTGGAAATTCTATATGATGTGTTCTGTGTGCTTCTCCTTGACAAAGGCAAGCATCCTTCAGAGCTGACTGAAGTAATTGTTTAAAAACTGTATTTCATTTTAGTTGGAGAAATTGCCTAAAAGGTTAGCATGAGCTACAAATCTTTCATAGTATATTGTTAAAGATGGTGCTGAGATAATCTTTGTATAGTAAAACTGTGGTAGGATTTAGCTTATCTATTGCTCAAAACACCTTTTTCCCAGATGATGTGACTGTTGACAAAAGTTTGGGTTTCTTTTAGCATTTTTTTTTAGCTTTTTTTTTTTTGTTTTGTTTAATTGGTCCTTAAGTATTACCTTCTTCATGGGGTGAAGGAAAGACTTTAATTCTTAAAAGAGGAACTTTAGTTTCTTTAGAAAGACTTTTTGATTTTCTGCTACTTCCCTGAACGAGTCATGAAGGTCAAATTCATGCAGACCTTTTCAGAGAATGAGATATATATCACAAAATTATTTTTGTTACCACATATTTGTCTTTTCTCTTTGCCTTGTTGATCACTACATTTAATTGCAAACAGATTAAAGGCAAGTGATAAATGTGCCCTAAACATAGCTTTGTCAAATTATAGCTAATGACTGCTACAGCTTAATTTGAGACAAATACAATTACAGCTGAGGTTGGCTGTTGGTTATAGAATATTCACTGAATAACTAGAGAATAATAAGAATTCCCCTTTGAGCAGGCTCTTTTTTAATCTTAGAAGTATGCCTAACATGAAGAAAAATACATTTAAGTAATAAAATCACAGCCTCTTTTAGGTCTTTATACCATGTTTAGTATAAAGAGACCTTATTTCTGGTCCTGGCCTTTAAGAACTTTGTAGCCTGGTGATTTTTTTCTCAAAGAAAGCAGCAGTGTGAGCCTCCATAGCTCAAAGTCACTAGGATTAGGTTACAGGTTTTTTCAGGTTGTTTACACTGGTACTCCTTTACTTCTTCCACAGTATGTGGATCAAAGTAATAACTATATGCCCTTTGTTTTTTGTAGGAACTCTGGGAAATGTGGAACATGGGAACCAGTATCAGATTAAACTGATGTATGAGCACAATCTTCAGAGAACTGCATGCAATATGACTTATGGTCCATTCGGTGGGGTGAAAGGTAAGCTCCTTGTTGTATACTCTTTATCATTAGTTGTTTAACTGTGAACTTAAAGTTTGAAAGGCAACATGATGCTGCTGTCTAGACAGAGGAGAACATATTTCTATGAATGGTGGTACCTTTTAACTGAAGCACATTGAAAATAACTGAAGCTAAATGAGGCAAAGGATACAAAATGCAGAATAGTTGTTTTCTCACATTTTGAGCTGGAGATGAATTTACAAGAATAATATTAATTTTAAAAAATGAAACAAAATCCCTGGCCCTTGCCTTGTAAAATACTTTAACATCTGAAAATAATTGTTCTCCTCTGTGATTCAATTCTGTTTTGCTTTTCTGCGCTTGCTTATCCTGGAAAAGTTAAAAAGTGAACATCTCTTCATTTGCTGAACCTAAAATATCAAGTGTCTTGAAAGATATGTAATGCAGACTTCTAAAACTCACTTAAGCTTTGACTGAAAAAACATAACAGTGTACAATAATATTTATGGTGTGTTTCTAGATTTGGATGAGTTTAATTGACAGCAATCTTGTTTGAACTTGTGGTTGCTTTTGTGTTCCAGTGTGGAGGCATTTAGATTTGCTTTGCATGACATCTCTTTCTTCAGAAATAAAGTTTGTCCAACAGTATTGAGGGATGACAGTAATCTGCAAAATCAGTGTCCCTAAAGTGTTGGCAGAGTGATGGTCACTTGCCAAGGTGGAAATTCTTCTGGGTCAATATGGCAAATAGGTGCAGACAGTCCCTCAGTTCTGTGCCTGCAATAACCTTCTGGTAATAATGCTACAAGGCCTTGCCCTAAACTCAAACTTGTCCCTGGGCTTAAATTCAGCTGACCAAAATTCTTACTGACTGAATAGATTTTTACCTACTAATTCCAACCACCCTGGGGAAAATGGTCAACTCCCATGGGTGAGAAGGTGTTAATGCTATGAGCTTCTTGAGGAGTGAGAGTACAGAGTGTGGGCATCTTCCTGTTAGCAGCAGAAAGACTTTACTAAATCTGAGAAGAGGGAATATTGTGCTTTCTGGCATACTACAGTGGAATTGCAGTAACAAATGTACAGGGAATCATAAACTAACTGTTGTGAGTGTCTGGGAAGGCTCAGGAAGAATAAAGCAAGTACTACTGTACCACCATGCAGTTCTGCAGAATAAACTCTGGATTTTTGACATGCATGTTTGTTTGCCATGGAGGTCTGAAGAGAGGTCTGAGCACCAGCTCAGTCGAGGCCAGACCTGTCTCCTGAGCTGTGCTGGATGCAAGTGATGTAATGAAGAAGGTGTTTTTGCAAGCTAGGGAGACAGAAGGTACTGTTTACTTTAGAACTTATCCAGCCAGCCACACGCTTTGCAACATGAAATGAGGGCCATGCCTGACAAAGCAGTAAGAACAGCAGAGGGAGCTCTGTAAAGTTCTGCAAACTTTGCTCAGTTTTCTAAGAGCACTTCTATGTTATCATGTCATGCAGCTTTCCTCTTCCTCTTTTCTTCACCATGCTCCAGTTCACATAAATATGGTTATTGCTGTTGAAAAGAGTGATCTCTAGTCATAAATAAACAAGGGAGGCAGAGATTTTTATTATGTAATGAATAATACATGTTCATATTATAGAGTCAAGATGCTTTCTGTTTAAGATCTAAATGTAGGAAAATTGCAGTGAACGTTCAGGTACCTGATAGCAGGCTATTAAAGCATCAGAGAAATTGGCAAAATGGATACTGGAGAAAGTTCTTGTTGAGAAATGAAAGAATCTTCTTTTTTTTTTTTTTTTTTTAGATTTCCTGGACTGAATGTTTTTTTTAATGTGGTTTTTCTGGACTATTTGATTAGATTTCTTGTCAAGGATGTGCTTTTAATCTTGTCCCAAGCCTTTTGCAGTGAATCGATTTCAATTTTTTTAAGTATCATCTTTACTACTTTATTCTCTCCTTGAGGTTTAAGAATGACAGTATTGTGGCTTTATTTCCATCTTGCAAGACCAGCCAGAGTGAACCAAAAAGGAGGTCTATAAAATGTTATTAATTTTAGTAAATAAATGCCTGCCCTGGTCTGGCCTGCCATACTATCTATGTGTATCTACATTTGGCAGATGTTCTGGGGGGCCACCGAGAGTCTGTAAATAAATAAATAACGTGTTTTTTTACTATCAACCTTCCACAGGTTTCCTTGGAATTCTTTTCAGGCATCTGCTAAGAGTCTGTCTGGCCCTCAGCAGGGGTTAATTCATGATGGTGGTAGTGCAGCAGTCTGACTTCTACACCCACTTTGGAATTAGACTAACAAAACATTAGGGAGAGTTCTTGTACTTATTTTCTGCTGTTACTGCTGTGTCTAATATATATCTTACTGCTATACTCAAGCATCCTTGAACCAATGTGAAGGTGAAAGAGGCACCTCACAGGTCCTGTTTACAAAGCCACTGAAGCAGACACAGGAGGAGGAAAGTGAGCACACAGGGAAAGCATGCTGTGGGAGTGTGGGGAAGGAGGGTGTATGCTGGTCCCTCAGGAGCATGATCTTCCCTCTGAGGAAGCACAGAATGCTGCAGGAGTTGACACAGAGCTCAGTCCTGCTGGGATTTCTCTTTTTTTTCCTATTTTTTATGGAGCTCTTAGTCCTATACCTGCAGTGGTAAAGAAGCCCATTCTGCCCAGCTGTGTGAGTTAACACTGACAAAAGGAAAAACGGATTGAGTTTGCAGTTGTGAGGGAGGTGGGTCAGGTGAGGAGTAAAGTCAGGACCCTGAACTTTAGGCAAGCAAACTTTCAGCTCTTCAAGGAGTGAAAGTGCCTGTCTTTTCAGGGGAAACGTGATGGAGATGTAAAACATACAAAGTACAACTGTCACTTCTCAACTGTTGATTTTTTGGCTCTTGTATAAAGAAAAAAGCTGTGGAGAGAACTGTAAAGGAAAGAAACCTATTTGGTAGCCTAGTTGCTAAATTTCTTTCTTGCTAGTGTCTTCAGATTAATGACTGGATCTTAGAGCAGTTTTCACAGATGTTCTCATAACAGGAACAGATGAAGAAATCAACAAACTCATTTATTTATTCTCATCATAGAAGGTCAAAGCCTAACTTAAAGAAACTATTAAAGCTATGGAATAAAAAAGCCAAAGACTGAGAAATTGACCAGTGGTTTGCACAGATTAACAGTGTGCAATTTTCTTAAAAAGAGCAGCGTGTGAATTGTGGTTGTCACCACTAGGTGTTCCTCTCGTTACAGTTTTGGGTTAGTGGGCTGCCTCCCTAAAGCTGCATTTATCCTTGAACTGCTGCTACAGGTGTATTTACTGCAAGACTTAAAAGCACTTTCTGAAAACCTCTATAGCTAAATGTTTTATTGATTGTAACAAAATGTATTCTGTGGGTTGTAGAACGTTAACCAAAAGGTGAAATGAACTTGACCCTTACTTTCAGCACAACTATTAAAGGGCCAGGGATGTGAGCAGTAACAATGAAATCCTGTAGAAGTTTAGCTAGGATCCAAAGAAAAAACTAATGGAAATGTTTAAAAATAGTAAATGGAAAACACTTACGAAGATGAAAATGTAAGTCAAGCATAGTGTAGGCAGGGTTAGTTGCAGCTTTCAAAATCTGTGGCAAAGGAAAGGATTATAATGCAGAACTTTACACTTCTTTGGAGCTTTAGCTTTATATTTGTTTCTGCCGTCTCTGAACTCTGATGATAAAATAAAAACAAGAAACTATCAGGGAGGGGCATAGGAAGATCAACTATTCATTTTATATTTAAAAGAAATCTTTGTTGTTAGCCCAGACTTTAAAAAGTAAAACTTCACTTTTAAGACCTTGCCTTTGTTGTTTTGGAATTCATATGTCTCCTTTTCATATTTCTGAAATCTTCCTCATGATCTTAGAGCTGTGAGTTGAGTTTGTCTTCCAAAGCTCCAATTCTGGCATATGGATCCTTTCAGAAAGGCTGATTCACGATAAAATGATGAGTCAGTAGCACTGAACACTGCTTTTTAACCAAGTGAACTCTTAACCAACCACAAAATGTCACAGCCCTTAAGTAATGAGCAGATTGTAAACTTCATGGTTTACTTCAGATATAAAATTTAAAGAACTTGAGGGTGCTCTACCTTAGATTCTCTTAGGGTTTTTTTTAAAGGTGAAAAAGCATTCCTTTTGTGATTTGTGTTGCACCTTTATCTCTTGTGAGGACTCCACTCTACAAAAATTTTACTTTATATAAACGCATTCTTCATGTAATTTTTATCAGGTCAGGTTGAACTATTATGGCATCACGCAATTATGCCACCAGAGATTGCTGTGCTAACAATTCCACTTTCATTATAGGAAGGGGTGGTTGCTGGTAGTTTACAGTATCTTGGAAAGGATTTTCTGGTCTCACAGCTGCAGTATCTTGTTCTGGATCTTTGTAACTCAAATGGCAAGTCTTTGGTATTTGACTCAAGCTCATCATCTAAGATGATGAGCTCATTACAGAGGTTAAGTCTGGAGGCAGCATGGGCTGTAGCAGCAACACCCTGGTTGTGATCTCAAGGAGTGCGAGCTTGGTGAGCTGCAGTCAGGACCCTGAATTTTGGAAGAGTGAACTTCCAGATGTCTAAAGAGTTGGTGAATGAGATCCCCTGGGAAACTGTCCTTAGGGGCAAAGGAGCTGACCAGAGCTGGCAGCTCTTTAAGGACATTTTTCTTGGGACACAAAGCTTTCCATCCCAATGTGCAGGAAATGAAGCAAGGCAGGTCAGACACCAGCATGGATGAGCAAGGATCTGCTCCTCAAACTGAGGAGTAAGAAAGAAATGCACAGCTAGTGGAAACAGAGACAGGTGACCTGGGGAGAGTACAGGGATATGGTTCAGATTTGTAGGGGTAGGTTCAAGAAAGTCAAAGCACTGATGGAACAGGACTTGGCAAGGAATGTAAAGAATTACAAAAAGTGATTCTGGAAACACATAGGTGAGAAAATAAAGGCTAAGGTGCGTTTACCCCGCCCCCCCCCCCCCTTCTATCTTGGAATGACTGCAACAACTGAAGGGAAAATGGACTGATGCCATCTACCCTCACTTCTGTAAGGCCTTTGACATCAGCCCATGTGGCATCCTTATTTCCAGATTGGAGTGACATGGATTTGATGGATGGATTATTGAGTGGATAAGGAATTGGCTGGATGGATGCAGCCAGAGAGTTGTGGTCAATGTCTCTATGTCCAGGTGGAGGCTGGAGAGGAGTGGTGTCCCTTAGGGACTGCTGCTCTCCAATATCTTCATCAGTGATGCAGACAGTGGGATTGAGTGCACCCTCAGCAAGTTTGCAGATGCCACCAAGCTGAAGGATGGGATGAAAAAGAAGACACTAGTTTGGAAAATGACTGTTATTTCTACATAACCAATTTCTGTTGAGTGGATTAGGGCTCAGCTAGCTTAGACCTGTTAGCCTAAGTCCTTCTACATCTTGAGAAAGAGCTCATATACTTCTTGTGTCCTATTCTTCTTAAAGGGAAAGACTTACTGAGGTGGAGCCTGCTCATAAGAAATGGTGGTATTATGCCTTTATTGCTGCTTTGAAAAAGTGTGCAGATCAGACCACAATTTCATTCTTTGCCTTTTTTGCCTTGAATCAGATTGGTGACTTATGTTTGCAGAAAGTATATGCAATAAATTTCTGCTGAAGTGACTAGAGAGTGAAGAAGTGCTTTAAAGTAAAAGCAAACCCACTATTACTTGAAGCTTAGGCAGCTTTAGAGATTATCCCAAATTTCCTGTGGTCAGCTGTGCACTGGACTGAATGGTGGGCAGGCCAGTAGCTCATGAATGAACAAACAAGTGTGTAAGGAGTGAATACTAAAATATACTGGTGTCTGCAGTGCAGGTTCCCTGAATCACTTAGGAAGTGTGTGAATGATCACAGGCTGTAACAGGAGGATGGCCTTTCCCAGGGGAGGGTTGAGTTCTGTGCTTGCTCTCCAGGGCATTAAGGTGGGTGCACAAACACTCCCAACACTTCCAGGTTTCTTTCTTTTTCAATTTTTTTTTTTAAATTTTCTATTTCAGTTTTGAAGATTTTGTCTTCTACTTAAGAACTGCAGAAACAGCACATTGATAGCTTACCAGTGGGACACACGATCTACTGGGTTACCCTTGACTAGAATACTGATTTTATTTAGTGGCAGACAGAAAGCAGAGTTTATTAACCTTTCTTTCTTAGCTGCTGAGTGGTGTTTGCTTATAGATAATGGCTTTGCATTGCAAAAGCACTGTTACTGTTTTGTGTAACTCCACAAAATATTCTTGCATTATCTAATATCTAATATTGAAATAGTAAGTGAATTCATCCTGTTTTTTATGTAATCTCTTCAAAAGATTTAGAATTGGATCCTCCTAGTAATGCACAAGTTTCAAAATTTACTTTTTCATCTGAAACCTTAACACCATAAGTTGGCTTGTAGAGTAGTTCAGATTTATTTGAAGTTGTTTGATGGATGCTGTAACAATAAAAACAAATAATAAAACAATAGCAAAGGGAAGGTAAAAACAAAATCCAGCCTTGATATGAAAAAGTTACAAGCAAAAAAGTGTGAAAATACCACAAACCTATATTTTTCTCAGCAAATGGTCTTGAATTCATTTTACTTTTATTATAGCACTGGCCTAGAGGCAAAAAATGTTTGAGTGTTACCACAAAGAGGGTGCTATACAGAGGAATTTTTTTAATAATGAAATACAACATATACATAAACCAAGCAACCTTGTAACAGGAAACTTTGTAGGAAGGGTAGACTGTGCTTAACTTTTTCACAGTTCTGCAAGAATGAATTTTATTAGGTGTTGGTCAGAAAAAAATTATCAGCTGGGTTTTATGCTGTAAGGTTAAATGATTCTTATGACTATGTTTAAATACAGGAGCAGTTTAAATCTGGGCTTTGATTTATTGGCTAGTTCTTTTAAGGAGCAGAATATAAAACTGTTGCCGTCCTGTTAAATTGCTTCTGCATAAGGACAGATTATTTGAAAGACCTGGGCTGCTGAAGCTTTTTCATGGGATAGATCCACTGGTGGCTACTTCTAAATGGTTTCTCAGGTAACTTTGAAAACCTGTTAGTGTGTTTGGGTTTTTTTCTTTTAATAAGGAAGATAGAAACTCTTCTCTAAATTGAACACGTGAATGGAAAAATAATCAAGGAAAATGCTCTCTGAATCTCTTACCATCCATTTCCTTTTACCTTCTTCAACTTCTCTTAGCAGTAACGATCATAGCCTAACTAAAATAAAAATTGCCATTGCCTTCAGTATGCCAGAACTTTGCTAGATATATCAATTAATCAGCATTTTGTTCAAATGAAACACTATAATTAAAGTGGAGCAAAACCTGTTGTAGAAATCTGTAACTTTGGGAACAGTTGCATATTTAAGTGAAAGACATTTCTCCAAACTTTAGTCAATTCTACGTGATACTTTTTCTAATTTTCTTTGTTGAAGTGTGATCCCCAAATGTGTGCAGTCATTGTGCACTGGTAGTATGAAATGTTTTGTGTCTTCCATGTGGGGTTATATGTCTTCTGCAGTGCTCCTGCCAAGAACCAGCGAGTGCCAAGGCAGAACAATAATTACCTCATCTGTTTTTCATAGCACATGTTTGTTAATAATGACCCAGTCTTGCATTTGTCTTTTTGCTGACATATTGTTGACTCATATTTAATTCATCATCCTACTTTAATCCCCAGATTCTTCTTCTTACTGCTGTTGCCTGCCATTCCCTGGTTTCCTGTGAGTCAATTGTCTGAGATCACATCAGATATTTTACTTAAGTTTAGAAATACTGTCTCTAAAGTTTAGAAATGCAGGATATGTTATTACCCTGTCTAATAAATAGTTTGGCATGATGAATTTTCTGTTACTTCAAACCTATGTACAGCTTTATTATTTATATATGTACTTTCTTGTTAAATGTCCCAGCATTTCTCGTGGATGCATTTGTGTAAGATTTGTTTGCTGCCCCTATTTCTTTGATCCAGAAGAATGCAGTTTTAGTTTCTAATTATTTAGTCTATTTTGTCTTCTCAAAGGGTCTTTCAGAAACATGTGTGTGTAGCCTTTGTTTATTTTTCTAGTGACTACTCCATTACAAGTCTCTAACCTTTAAGAATTTATTTGAAAGGTCACCAAACCCTTGTTAGTTGTTATTCCTAGAGTGTTGAAATGTATCTTGTACAGGCTACAATGCTTTATACTAATTGTACTTTGGATTATTTAGTTTGATGCAAATCATTCCTATCAAAAGTCACCCTACTACATCATTGTGGTTTAATCCGAGCCAGCAACTAAGTGCTGTGATAGGGAGGAGAATCAGAAAGAGGTAAAACCTGTGGGTTGAGATAAGAACAGTTTAAAATTTGAAATAAATGAAAATATTATAATAATTAAAATAAGAGTAATGAAAAGGAGAGAGAGAGAACTAAAACCCAAGAAAAGCAAATGATGAACAATACAATTGCCCAACACCTGCTGGCTGATCCCCAGACTGTCCCACGTCAGCCCCTCACAGCCAACTGCCCATCATTTAATCAATAGAATACAAAATAAAATACAAGATAATAAATTGTAACTGCTGTTAAACCTGTGGTGTCCTTTCTGAGATTGCCAGAAAGTCGAGCAATAGGGTGGTGATTTTTCTGATAGAGATGTAATTCACTGACTCACTTGACCACAAAGTAAGAGTCTTTTCTGTATGTTGGTTACTAGTCTGGGATATATCTAGGCAAATGATCTGAATGTGAAAAGTGGCTGTGTTTCTTCAGGGGTTTTGAACCTATTTAGTCAAGCTGTTTATTTCTAGTTTTAGGGGGATATTTGAAACTTCCTGAAGAGGTATAGGAGTTCCATCTAAAACTCTGTACAGTAAACTCCTGTTTTTGTATTGTAAGTTTCAGACTGTTCAGTTTTGTCCTTAACTATTTTCAGTGAGTTCCTTGGACATGACTGTAGTTATTCTGGAGAGGATTCTTCAGCCAGTATCTTCAATAATTCTTTAGCTCAAAAAATGAGTAAAGAATCACACAGAATGGGTAAAAGTGGAAGGGAACACTGAAGGTGTTTAGTCCAACCCCCCTCACTCGAGCAGAGTCCCCTGGAGCACATTACTCAGGGTTGTGTCCATCTGGCTTTTGAATATCTCCAGAGAAGGAGACTCCACAATGCCTCTGGGCAGACTGTTCCACTGCTCTGTCACCCTCACAGTAAAGAAGTTCATCCTCATGTTCAGGTGGAACTTCCTCTGCATCAGTTTCTCCCCACTGCCTCTTGTCCTGTTGCCTGGCACCACCAAGAAGAGCCTGGTCCATCCTCTTGGCACCTTCCCTTTAGATACTTAGAGACATTAATGAGATCCCCTCTCAGTCATCTCTTCTTGAGACTGACCCATCCCAGCTCCCTCAGCCTGTCCTCATAAGAGAGATGCTCCAGTCCCCTAGTCATCTTTCTTGACCTCCACTGGATCTGCTCCAGGAGCTCCATGTCCCTCTTGTGCTGGGCATCCCAGAATTGGACACAGCACTCCAGATGTGCCTTGCCAGGCTGAGCAGAGGGGCAGGATC
Source organism: Xenops minutus (assembly GCA_035221455.1). NCBI lineage: Eukaryota > Metazoa > Chordata > Aves > Passeriformes > Furnariidae > Xenops > Xenops minutus. The sequence continues at coordinate 45,172,272 of JAWWEE010000074.1, forward strand.
AGCTCCCTTGACCTGCTGACAATACTCTTCCTAATGCACTCCAGGACACCATTAGTCTTCTTGGCCACAAGGGCACACTGCTGGCTCGTGGACAACTTGCCATTCACCAAGACCCTGAATCCTTCTCCACAGAGCTGCTTTCAAACAGATCAGCTCCCCCTCATGCAGCCTGCACTTCCTGAGTTATCCCATTGTAGAAGATAATGAGTTTGGTTAAGTATGATTTCCCTTTGATGAATCCATGCTGACTGCTCCTCATCACCTTTTTGTTTTCCACATGCTGAGAGATGACCTCCAGGATGAGCTGTATTGTCAGCTTCCTGGGGTGAGGCTGACTGGCCTGTAGTTGCCTGGGTCCTCTTTCTTGCCTTTTTGAAGACTGTAGTAACATTTGCTTTCTTTCAGCCCTCAGGCACCTCTCCTGACTGCCATGATTTTTCAAAGATGATGCAGAGTGGCCTAGCAATGATATCTACCAGTTCCCTCAACACTTAGGAGTGCATTCCATCAGGGCCCATGGACTTGTGGATGTCAGGCTTGACTAAAGGTCTCTACCTCTTCAACCAAGGGAAAATCTGCCTTGCTCCAGACCTTCTCCCTGGTCTCCTGGATCAGGGATTCCTGAGGGTTGGCCTTGGCAGTGAAGAGTGAAGCACAGAAGGTGTTCAGTGTCCCAGCCTTTGCTGCACCCTCTGTTGCAAGGATACTTGTTCCATTCAGTAGGAGTCCCACATTTTCCCTAGTGTTCCTTTTGTTATTGATTTATTTGAAGATGTCCTTCTTGTTATCCATGTCATTCTTAACCAGATTAAAGTCCAAATGGGCCTTGGCCTTCCTTGTTGCATTTCTGCATACTCTGACAATATCCCTATATTCATCCCAGGTGGCCTGTCCCTGCTTCCACTACAGGTATCTCCTGCTCATGTCTCAGTTTTGACAGAAGTTCCTTGTTTATCCATGCAGGTCTCCTGCCTCTTTTGTTTACTTTCTTGCCCATGGGAATGCACCATTCATGAACCTGAAGGAAGCGATCCTTGAACCCCACATACGTCTAGGACATGTTCTCATGGGATTCTTCCAAGAAGGTCCCTCGAGAGGCCAAAGTTAGCTCTCCTGGAGGCCAGGGTCATTGCCCTGCTTCTTACTTTGAGGATACTGAGCTCCATGACCTCATGGCCACTGTAACCAAGGCTGCCCCCAGCCTTTACATGTCCAACCAGACCTTCCTTGTTGGTTAGTATAACTCCAGCAGCACCCCTTTCCTCGTTGGCTCCCCCACCATCTCTATCAGAAAGTTACTGTCAGTGCTTTCCAAGAACCTCCTGGGTTGTCTGTGCCTCGCTGTGTGGTTCTTCCCGCAGATGTCAGGGTGGTTGAAGGCTGCTTCCAGCTGTTTGTGTAAGACCTCATCTACTTCATCCTCCTGTTGAGGCAGCCTGTACTGAACACCCCCAACAGTGTCACCCTTCCTGGGCTGCCCTTCAATCCTGACCCTAAGCTTTTGAACCACTCATCTTCCCTGAGACAGAGCTTCATCCATCAAAGTGCTGTGGGAAGCATGTAGGAATCATGAAGCTTCTTAGTCTGAGGAGACTATAAAAGGAGAACTAGGAGAAAAGATGGGGAATTTCACTTGGTTTCAAGAGTGGGATTATGTTGTTCAGTTTGGTTATACATTTTCAAGTCTGTCTTAAATGGAATTTTAAGGATGAAAGATTTATTGTATCGTGGTGGCTTAAGAACTGAGTGATAACTTTTGAAAGTACCTAAAATATTGCAAAATAGGGCCTATATTCAACTTCATCTGAACTCAGTGAAAGGTCTGCTTTTGATTTATCATTCACTAAAAAAATCCATGTGCCCTACCTATTCAGTCCAATGTTATTGATTTGGAAGGAGAACAGCTGACAGTACTTGTTTATGGGAGATTTGTTATTTCAGTAAGGTGTCCTATAATATTTATATAATGTCTGATAGGTGTATAACTTCAGATGAGGGCAGCTTGACACTGGAAAGGTTCACAAACGAGAATTTCTCCTACTTACTTTAGAAAAAACGTATGCCAGTATTGTAATGCCTGTATGAATGCAGAGCTCTTAGAAGATGATTTCTGCAGCTGCTAGGGCCTGAAAAATAGTTACCAAACAAGTTATAGCAACAAACAGAATTTAAGGAAAAAGAACTCTACCATTTCTTCATGAATCATCATCATTCAGGCCACATCTCTGCATACAGCTATTCTTCCATGCATAACGTTCTTTTTTCAACCCCCCCTCTATAATTAACCTGCTGTATTGAAAAAGAGGACAAGTTTGTGTGATACTGCTTTCACAACCACCTGAACATTTTTCCTGAGATCTTGCACTAGATAGAAACACTCACTTTTGAACATGGAAAAAATTATTTGCTTATTATGAAGGTTGCAATAAACAAATTTTAGCACTGTAATCTGTTTAGGGTAGGAAACTTTACCTTTCCTGCCTACACCGTGCCAAATGCCGTGTTTCCTTCAGTAGGAACTCTTGTGGATTGTATGTTTATACTTTTGGATCTCTATACTGTGTGCTGGTTTTTTGTGCTTCTTTGAACCTTTCTAGTGTTTTTGGCAAGGGTCCTTCCACCTCCTCAGGTTAACATGAGATTTAAAGGGATCCTTCCCAAGTTGCATAATTTAATTATGTCATCTTCTGTGGTAAGAGTTGAATCAAGAATAGAGGGCATATCACAGGTCTCCAAAGGACTGATTGTGTGACAGTGCTGATTGGCCTTTGAAAATACCTTAGTAGTTCAGGATTCCTTTTCCATCTGAAATCCTGCTTTATGGCAGGCAGAAATCATCAAGAATTTAGGTGGAGGGAATGCAGTTCAATGGCTGCAAGAAGCTAGAAGATTCTTTTCCTCGTGGCAGCTGTGACTGCATGTTTTACTATGACTTGACCAGGAAGGCTTCTTACAGAGTGGGCTGTTGCAGAGAGAGCATCTCTTGTGTCGGGACTTGAGAATATGTTTTGCTGCAATACTTTAATATCCAGAAGGGATTAGAAAGTAGTTAAAGCTAACATCAGTAGAATAAGGATTCTGAGTTTTCCTTAGTCACTTTCCTTAGATTCTCTTGAAGTTCTTCTCTTCCTATTCACTACTCTATTTTTATTTCCTTCCTGTTGGAGTGATTTTTCAGTTCCAGCAGAAAAGCACTTTGTCTCAGCTGGAACAGCTGGAACACCTGTGCACTCAGTGTGTCATTCAGGATGAGCTACTTGCATTAGCTCTGAGTGATGCAGGGCATTTTTGCGTGTCCTCTTTGCGTGTGTTCAGGGTGTTGCACTGCCTTGGCGGTGCTGTCGGATCCTCTGGCCTAGAATGAATGGCTGCAGCTGAAATTCTGACCTGTGATCCCTTCTGCAGTACTGCAAGGAGCAGCCACCAGGCCACCAAGCTAGGAAATTCAGAGCTCTTTCTGAATGTACAGTGACACGTGCTGCCTGCATTGGGTTAGGGAAGTAACCTCGGGCTTGCCTTTTACTACACATACATTGTTTGAAGAACCACCCAACTTATTTCCTAATAGCTTTTCCAGGAGTCAGAACTGATTCCTGAAGTGCTTTTCTCACAGTTGACCCAGATAGCTTTTGCTAAGGGAGCAAGTAGAATTCTCTAAAAGGGGTTTGAGCTAGAGGAGACTTTTTTGTCTACGCTGGGAGAAATTTTCTGCGGCAAATTTCAATGATGAACTGAAAGGAAAACATATTTGCTTGTTTCGAGTCAGGATAGGAACAGTGTATGGGAATACAGTTTGTGTGCATCACTTCACTGGTCAGTGCATTGTGGATTTAACTTTTTTATCATATTAGGAAGACATTTCCCACATATCACTAAGGGGCTCTTAGGCTACTGAATCTCTTACAAATGCCAGTTTATCTTTTAATTTTATTTCATTGATGCTTCCTTCCACATGGAGGTTTTTTTACTGGAGCTTTTGATTACCAGCAAAGGCAGTTAAAGTTTTCTCTGCTGACGTCTTCCTAAAATCTGTAACTTTATGAAGCTTTTTCTGATTTCCAGTTTATCCCACTGTAGTTTTCATTGTGTGATTTCACGTGGTGCTCAGCCTTGTGATTACATAATATACTTTTTATGAAAATGTCTTGGTGCCAGAGGGGAGGCTCAGAGTAGAGGAAATCATTAACATGCAAAAATCTTGAGCTCCAGAATAGCTCTAATTAGAAGCTTATTTCAAAAAAACTACCACCTGCCTCTCATTTTGTCTTTGCATTAGCACTAAAAATAGGTGGCGGCTTAAAAGTGTGACGTAAATGTGTTTGTGTCCTGCTAGAATAACAAAACTACAAAACAACAGTAGCTAGACTTGGTCTTAAAAGTAACACTTTCTGGCTGAGGGACGTTCCTCTTGAGACACAAGCTGCTGAAACTATGTAGAGCACTCTAAGTGATTCCATCTGATATGCAGAAAACACTGTGGTTTATATTTTCACTTTATAAATGTGTCACTGGCAAAGCCAACTGGCTGCAATAAGGTTTTTTGAAATGGACGTTTCTGGCTGAGCTTTTGGAAGACTGCATTTCTTAAAGTGGAACATAAAACCCCATTCACTAGCTACACATTAAAAACAAATGGCTGAAGGAAATAAGTTGACCTATAAAAAGCTGGGAAATAGAGTTCATATACAATTTAATTTTCTTTAATTAAGCTTTACATGGAATAGTTTGGATAGCTGGAGTTTGATCCACTCCTACAAGCTAGTTAAACTTTAAATTAATGAGTAGGAACAAAGTGGTGGGTATATTAAGAAGTGCTGCTGTGCTTTCAAAGGTCAAAAGAGTGACTGGTGACTCAGTGTTGTGTGCCTATATTTGTTATTTGAATTGTAACATGTCTATTAGAGCATCACTGCATATCAATTGTATCTGCTATAGTTGTCATCAGAAGAGTAGAATTAACAACTTAATTGTATATTTTAGACAAGCTGAAACCCTAAAAGTTATGATCAGTAGTTGTCTTAAGATAGTTTTCTCACTACCATCAGTATAACCAGGAGTACCTGATATTTAATTCTAAGATATATATTTTCTATGTTAGTAAGGATGTTCACTTTACAATTAAATGTCTTTTTCTTTTGATCTTGTATCAAGCAATATTGAGAACTTTTCAAAACAGAATAGCAACAGGGAAAAAATATAAACATAATTGCTGTTACAATTTTTGGTGTCTTTTATTATGCTCCTGATTTTATCAGTATCTTTCTAAGGATAAAAAGATGATAAATAGGAAGCCTTAAAAAAGCCAAAGTACAAACATGTTCCACTACTGTGCCTTCTGAAAAAAAATGTCAAGCTGCTCTCTGTAATCAGTTTGTCTTCAGGTTTCAGGTACCAGGGAGTTCCACTGAAGGTAGACACTGAGAGCTGAGGTTCTGGAAACAGCAGCTGTTGGGAGGTGGAAGCTGGGTATCATTAACATAGATATCATACCAGTGTAAAACTTCTCGAGTGTCTCTGGTGGTTTCTGCTCTTTGCTGATCAGGAGCATGTGACAGGACTAAAGCCTGTGAACTTTCACAGCTTAGAGGAACAGATATCTATGATAGATGCCTTGGAGTAGATCAGAGAGGAAAGACAGAATGTCTTCTTTGAATGCCTGATTTGATTCTTCTCTTTGACATCATCTAGTCCAATCCCACTTCCCAGGCAGCTTCACCCAGAAGTTGCCCAGGATTGTGTTTTATATCTTCATTATATCTGTGGGAGGACAGTCCTTTCTGGACTATGGGTTCCAGTGTTTGATGACCCTCACAGTAAAAAAAAAATTAAAAAAATTTGATGTTTATATTCAGACAGAATTTCATGTCATACAGTTTGTTACTGTAGACTTCAGTTCTGTAACTGGGTGCCACAGAGACGAGTCTCCTTCATGTCTTCTCACTAGAGACTGAAAGATTCAACTTTGCCCCAACCAAATGAACAACATGAATTGCACCTTCACATGTCCTTATTATCAAATGGTTGATATCTGCACCAGGGTTTATAGTACACCTTGTGAATTATCTGCACAATCTGGAAAGAAGGGGGCGAGACCTAAATATTTAGAAAATGGAAAAATCTGAAAAAGGGATGAGAGGGAAGGGCAAGTGCTGTTCCACTTAATTTTTTTTTCCCTGTTCTTACCCTAAGCTAAATTTTTATTATATATTTTGATTGCAAGGACAAGGAACATGAGGTACTTCAGGCCTCTTATGCTGGGATTTATTTTTGAGTAGTTGAACTTTTTGTGAAGAATCACAGTGGAGTTGAACACTGTTTTGCACAGTACACTTGTTGCTTTTTCAGATACTGAGTATCTTTTTGACCTTTGTTACCTTGATATAACTGTAAGAATAAAGTTTTAGTCTATTTCTGTTTTCTTTGCTTCACCTTCCTCTAGTAGGAAACACTAATTAGAAGAGGGTGGAACTTAGTGGCCATTTATTTGGGTCATCCATGCATAGAGAATCAGTCCTGAGACACAACAGAGTATTTTAATGGAGGTGAATAGACATTTTGAATTACAAGTATTTCATTTAGCATTTGCAAGATAAAGGCTTCTCTATGAATTCAGGAGAGAGACATCTATCAGCTTCAGAAAGTGTTATGTTAATGATATAGCTCTCTTTGAATGCATAAAAAATACTGTTTCTTTGAATTGTTACCCTGCATATGAAGTGCAAACTGCATAATCAGCTTCTGATCTCAAAAGTGTCCCCCGTGGCCTTTGAATCTGGATTGGTGCACTTGAGGCATGACAAGCCATGTCTTAAGTCCTGTCTAGAGGCTGCTGAATAATGGATGAGGCTTGAAGTAATTTACTCCAAGATGAACTCTTTTTATTTGATATTTTTCAGTCTTGCTGGTAATACAGAGCGGACCTGGTTTGTTTTTTCTTTCCTTAAAGACAGAAAATGTGAATGTCAAATGTGGAAAACATTACCATTGTATTATTTTCACAACAATACATATTTGTAGAACTTTCTGTTATGTTGCTTTAGAAGACTTGAAAGCATAGAATAGGTTATTTTTAAACCACAGTTGTTATGACTGCTTGTAAGGTATGGAAGCATTCAAGAACCAGAATAATTTGGTGTTTTGGAAATATTGAAACATTTCTTTAAACTGAAATTGTAAAGGTTATATCCTTAGGAATTTTGGTTTGAAATAACATATCTTACTCTTTTTTTTCCCTCTTCTAATATACTCTGAATGTTGTTCCCCCAAATTTGTTTATTTTAGAAAATAAGCTTTTACTGAGGTTAGAATGCTTAGTGTTCTTCCTCATAATAAACACTCCCATAAATGAAAATGAATCCTATTTTTGTTAGGAGTACTTATGCATTAATTTACTCACAGTTTTAGGGTTAAAACTGTACAGAAACCTTCTCTTTATTTCTTTTGTGTTTCCTTCTGTTGCTGCCCCTAGGTCGAGATCTGATCTGCATACAGTCCATGGATGGGATGCTCATGCTGTTTGAACAGGAGAGCTTTGCTTTCGGCCGCTTTCTGCCCGGTTTCCTTCTGCCCGGTCCCTTGGCCTACAGCTCTCGCACAGATTCTTTCATCACAGTGTCTTCTTGTCAGCAGGTTGAGAGTTACAAGTATGTCTCTATGTCCAGTAATTACAGTGTGTATTGGTGCTAGCATTCAGTGGGTAAACAAAGGAAAGCAGTCGTGTTTAATTTTTAATGCCTTTGCTTGAATATCTGAAAGCAGGTGATAGGTAGTTGCAGGAAAGGCATTGTATGTTGCTGAGTGATTACTGTCTCTGTACAGTCAGAGAGGAGAACATACTGTGAGTCCTGAGGACTTTATGGACCTATTTTATTTGTAAAAATGTGTGAAGTCCACCAGCTTATCAAGGCACATCATGGTACTCACAAGTACCAGGTCTTTCCCTGCTTTGGTTCAGCCTAATCTGTGCTTTTGGTGTTGGAAAACGGATGAAAATGTTGTGAGCTCTTTTAGTTTGTGGGCATATTGTGTTTATTGTTTAGAAAAATAGAACACAATGGAAAGGAAAGACTGTGCAAGACATTTCCACTTCCTCCAAGCACAGGCATTATGTATTGTAAGGCCAACCAGATAAAAATCTAATAGGGACAGAGTAAGAAAAGGAAATGAGAAAGACGCTGAAAGACAGACAAGAGGGGATTTGTGTTTGCCATGGAGATGCAGCTTGAATACATGGGGCTCTCTGATGGAAACACCATGCTGGGAGTTTAGCAAGCACCCATTTGTTTAGAATCAGATGGATGCTTGATGAATGGGACATCATGGTGGATATCTGCTATGCAGCCTGGTTTTACACAAGAAGTTTCCCACTTGTAGGCCCTTGTTCTCACAGAGGGCTAATGTCTGCTGGGAGGACAACTTCAACAATGGGGAAAGCTTCTGAGGTGCATTAGGGAGAACTCTTTTGATCCAGGTGCTAGACTGCCTGGCTTGGGAAGACACTTACACAACTCAGGAAGAAATGTTTGGAGGGGTAATAGTGAGCATATGCTGTTGAGTGTTGCAGATATTGGCTGCAGTGACCATGAGGTAAAGATCCTGAGAACGGTGAGGAAGATAAACAGTGAACTAAAGACTGTAGACTTCAAGAGAACAGTTGGGTTTGTTCAGGGGAGTGGTAGGCAGGATCATGTGAGACTGCCCTGAAGGGCAGAAGGGCTCAGGAGAGCTGCTGCATCGTGGAAGGACCAAGAACAATCCATTTTGGGAAACCCATGTTCAGGAAACTAAGTAGCAGATGGCAGCTTGACTGGACAGGTAGCTCCTGGCTGAGTCCTAATGGAAAAAGGGAATGTATGAGGTGGAACTTAATACCAACTACTTGGGAGGAATATAAAATACCATGTGGGCATGCAGGGACATGGGTGAAACCTCTACTGGCAGAGGGTCTGAAGGACAAGGACTTCCACATATGCCTCAGATGTAAAGAGTTAGATACAAGAAACTGGCTTTCTGCTGGACACATTGGGCAGCTTGAACAAAGAATGCCTGTCCTGACATTCAAGGACAGTGCCAAATTGTAGGAAGTGGCCAGTACAAAAAGGATAGGGCTGTCAGTCAGAGGAACCTCCTCAAGCTGGAGAAATGGGCTGACAAGTACCTTAGGGATTTTTTTCACATGTAATTGTACATATTAAAGAAAATAAGAATGCCACTTTTTATGGATTATGCCCTGTGAATCTAATCTGGGGACTGTTAGTTGTCACACTGCCCCGTTCTGTCACCTCGATTTCTCAAACAATACTCCTTTTATTATGCTGCTTAAGCTTGATCAGATAACACATTATAGGTACTCTGTATTGTTTTCTTATCAAAGGACAAGATACATGTATTGCAAGTAAAATACAATTATTAAAAGTAATTTAATAGAAAATTCCTATTTTCCTTCAAAGTGAACATCTCATACATTTTTATTATGTTCAGATTCTTGACCTTTACAACAAATGTGACTAAAATTTTTCATCAGCCTGTTACCAGTTCAGAAGTGTGCTGTTCTTCCAGTAGGAAGGTGTAGTTTTAAGGGAATTCTTCTCTTGGTGATTGGTCTGTAGTGCTAAGTGTTAAAACACTGTGGTACTAATCTCTAGTGTGTATCTGAACTGTTAGGACATTAGAACAGAGTTAAGCAATTATTCTGAAGTGAAGGAAAGAGATTTGGTAAGGAAGAGAAGAGACTATTTTTTTGGTAGTGAATTAAAAATACAGCAGTTCTGTCCAGTGTCTTTAGCAGAACAAATTGCCAGACTTCAAATTATCCATCTTCTTACAGCTCATACAGACTGATGGCTTCATTCGAAAGCAGTATTTCCTCTGTTAATTCTGAATTCTTTCAAGATCTGAAAGTAAAATGCCTCTTATTTAAATGATTATATGCTTATTTTGATAGCTGAATTAAAAGCTTGTGTTGGTCTTCTGCGGCTTGAGGTTTTTTGCCATGAAAGGGTGAATACAGGCAGCTGGCACTTAAATATCGATAGGATTGCTGTCCAATGGCAGTTTGGTTTGAAAGCTCTGTATTAGACCCTGATTAGTTAATAAAATGATAATGTGTTTCTCAAGACTATCAGTGATGAAAAGAGAAAAGTTTATTAAGTCAGAATCTGCAACTTCTCTTATAAATGTGTTAAAATGAAAAAGAAAAGTAAATTTGTTCATACAGAGCCAATTAAAGACATAATTGTACTAAAAGCAGCTTATTCAGTGTTATTAACTGGGTCATAACAGTCACCTTAAGGAATTAAATCTCTTACTCCACCACATAATTTATTTCTGTGAGTAAAATAATTTTAGAAACTAAAATCCTTCAATAGCAAGCACAGATTTGTTAGGATTAGAAGGGACCTCTGGAGATCATCCAGTCCAGCCCCCAAACCTCCCAACTTTTGCTAGATGTGCCACCTACTGATGCCAGTTTACTGTGGTCTCTTGGATTGGAACCCCTTAGTTTACTTAATGGAGGTACTTGAGAGTTTCATTATTAGACATAGCAGAGGATATTTCTGAGTACTTTAGGAGGTTTTTCAAAAGCTTAATAAGAGGAAAAAAGTTTATTTTTTATTAGGATTCCAATTTCACAATTCGAAAATAAGTTGGTTTCTTTCTTCTATCTTCATGTTCTAAGTTTTTATCCTCTAATATATTTAGCTATTGAATTTATTTTATCATCACATAAAATCTGAATAGAAATGTTTGTTTTCATTTCTACCTTTACACTTAGCTGTTATGCTACAGTGATATTAATCTGAACATCTTTGCTGATGATAGGTTATGTTGCAGTAGGCTTTCTAACAATCCTTTTAGTCTGGGATTTTACTGTGGAAGTATACTCATGATAACTGTATTTTATTTTTTACTTGATGTAAGAGTATTAACCACAAAGATCTCTTTTCCTTTTTAACCTTTTTAAACTTCCTATAACAGATACCAAGTGCTGGCATTTGCGACGGATGCTGATGAAAGACAAGAAACAGAACAGCAAAAACTGAGTTCTGGAAAAAGGCTTGTGGTAAACCCTGTTTATTTTACATGCCCTGCATGAACACTGCATACATGTTAAAGACTGATCTAAGTCAGGAGTGGAAACATTGTCTGCTGACAAAGGACTTGGTCCAATGCTGTTAAAGGCAATGGAAAGACTCTCTTAAGGTTCCTTTGGGCCTCAGTTGTTTAAGGTTGGGCCTTAAAAATGTTGAGAAAAGACAGAACTGGGTAGTGCAAATAATTTGTAGGGTCATCTTTGTGATACAGAACCTACATGGTAGTAAATTAGATAAATAGGTGAATTATTGCTCAGGTTTTTAACAGGAGTCTAATTGTGACTTTATATTGGACTGAGAAAACCGATGTCATTCTGCTTTGTACTTAGAGAAAACCCAGCAGTGAAATGTTTCCATAAATAGTTGGTATCCTGGCTCTTCCTGTCAAAAACCTGTGGATTCAATGGTCTTTTGGAGGTCCCTGTGACTAAGTTATTTAATATTTGATATTGAATATTTAATATTTCCTCCTATTACGAGGAAGAGAATTTTATTCTCTGTGGTCCTGCAGTAGAGTTGGTTGTCTGCTAAACACACACACCGCATGTGTAAAAAGCATCTTCCAGTGGCTGAATGTAGAATTTTTTCAAAATGTAAGTCAGTCTGAGTCAGTCAGATGCAAGTCCTACATCTTGAGTTAGGAAAAGACACGGTTTTTAAATAAGAAATTTGGAATCATCACATATGCTGCAAGTGAAACAATTTTTTTTAATCTACAATGTGAAGCTGACATGGAGACAAATGTAATAGGCCTCTTTTTTTTCCCTTTAATTTTTAAGATGGCACTTCCAGTTTCATATATCACATGTATCAGTATGTTTGCTGACACATTCTAAGCTCTTTAAGCCAAATGATTGATGCTGCTCATATAGGAAGTGCTGACAGTTGAACTTTGATATATTTTTACTTCAGAAATTCTGAATTTCTGTTTAACTGGCTTGGCAGAAGTCAAAAGCATTTTTTGCATGTGTGTTTAATTGAAATTTCTCAGAGGAGCTGAAGAAACAAACCAAAGAAATGCATCAATAAGCAGTAGTATTGTGTAAAGACATAAAGATAGGGGAGGCAGGATTTCTAAGTAGCTGCTTATGATATCAATGTCTGTAGTTGGAGTAGTAAACAAGCTGTGACACACACAAGCATCCTTCACACTGAAGGGTGTTCTTGTGGGAGTGCAAGTTTGGCTTATACACCTAAAACTTCTGTCTGTTTTTCCATTTGCATATATTGGTAGAATAAATTGCCACCTCTTGTTCTCTAACCTTGTCCTTAATATCCAAGGACACGTACAGAGGCAGATTTAAATGGTTCTCATGCTCTGTTCTTGGACTCAATATTTAAAATATACAGCATTTCCATTTCGAATGGGATGTGTATTTTAAAATTTAAATGCACTTCCGTGAACTGCATAGTCATCAATTCCTGACTGTTTAAAAAAGATGTTTTTGCTGCTTTACTCACATTAAGGAAAGTTCATGATTGCCCCCAGAATAAGAGGATAGCTCTCATTCAAAAACAAGATGTTGAGTTTGCTTTTCTATGTTAATGATATGTAACTTGTTTAGTTCTGAGCCTTCTCAAAGTACTGTCTTTAATATGCAGCTGTCCATTGATTTCTGGAGCATGTTTTCTCTTTTGAAGGTGGATTGGGTTTTAAACATCGGAGAGCAAGCGCTGGATATATGTGTTGTCTCATTTAATCATGGAGTTTCTTCTGTTTTTGTGCTTGGTGAGAGAAACTTCTTTTGCCTGAAGGATAACGGGCAAATACGATTCATGAAAAAGCTTGATTACAGTCCGAGCTGCTTCATTCCTTACTGTTCAGGTTTGTAAAAGGAAAAGTAAACTTAACTTTAGCTGGATTACTTTTACAGCTAGGAGTGGCTTTTGTTGTTGTTATTTTTTCTCCCCACTGAATAAATCTATTTTTATGAATAAGCAGGTTCGATATGGCTTTGAACAAGCTTGTCGAGTGGAAGGTGCCTCTGCCCGTGGCATTTAGATTAGATATTAGAAAGAACTTCTTTACTCTGAGGATGGTGAGACACTAGAACAGGTTGTCCAGGGAGGTTGTGGATGCTCCATCCCTGGCAGTGTCCAAGGCCAGGCTGGATGGGGCTCTGAGCAAGCTGGTGTAGTGGGACGTGTCCCTGCTCATGGTAGAGAGGTTGGAACTGGATGGTCTTTAAGGTCTGTTCCAATCCAAGACATTCTATCATTCTGTGGTTCTATGATTTGTAGAAAGTATGTGGAATTGGAGCTCTCTCTTTGAATGAGGCAGGTTTATTTTCAAATGTTCCTTAGTGTAAAGCGTCACAATTTTTAGAACCTAAATGTGTTCTCCAAATCACCAAATTGAAGTATTTGTCTAGTGTGCAGGCTACCAAAGCAACAAATATGGAAGAATGAGACATTTTGGAAGGGTAAACTAGTGTTTGAGGACCTTCTGTTTGAGGATCTTCTGATATCTACAGATAGTTAAAAAACAACAACAAAAAATTGAATAAAACTTACTGTTATTATGTTGTGTGGGAACAACTTGGTTAGAATTACAGACTCAATACCTATTCTCTTTTAATGTTTCAAAAACTATCTGATAAATTTTTGACACTATGTCTTATTTTGAACTTAAATACCATTTTAGTCTTTATAAATTTGATCTTGGCAATCTTCATGTTTTATACTTTCTGATTTAAATTATCCTATAAAACCCCCTAAAAATGTATACACATTTAATTGGTATTCACAAGTTAATGAATGAATGAAGAACATAAGTAGCAGATCTTTAACCAGTGTGTATTTTGTCATATCTATCCTGGCATGCCAACAGAGGCATTATGAATCTTTGTTTGTCATGTTTAATATTACCAAACATGCCTGGCTAGAACCTGTAATATGCACTTGAAATTGGTATCAGTAAGTAATCACGTATGTCCTTGGTTATTGTCAATGTATTTTTCTTAACTTTTAATTTATATAACTTCGATTATATTAATTTATGAAAAGTGATGGCTTAAAAAGAAAAGAAAAAACAGGGTAATGTTATAAGCCTCAAAGCAAAGTACTGGCTTTTGAAGTCTTTCATCCTAAAATTGTTTTTATATCTTTTAACAGTGCAAGAAGGAACAATAAACACTTTAATTGGAAACCACAGTAAGATGTTGAATGTTTATCAAGATGTTACACTGAAATGGGCCACTCAACTTCCCCACATTCCTGTATCAGTAAAAGTAGCAAACTTTCAGTAAGTAACTTGTTAAAGTCTACTTTTTTCAGATTAATCTCCAGTTGTGAAATTTGCTTCTAGATCCTTACAAACAGTTCTGAGGTGTGTAACAAATAAGGTGACTTGTGAAAAGTGTTCTTTCTTTGTTTTATAAAGTGTTCATTTCATTAATGGGTGTATGGTTAATTCCACAACAGCACTAGAATTGCTGTACTGGGATCTACTGTGCTTTAGGTTTTCTGTTTTTCTTGAGTGAAGGCAGAACCTGGAGTATCAGATCTCCAGTGCAGTAGCTTCTCTTTTAAAAGAGTGGAAAGTGAGGCTGTGCAGTCTGCTAAGATCCTTCCTTGAGAAAGGAAAATAAGGAATCTCACTGAAAATCTGCTCTTCATTAAGCATTTAAGAACGTATGCCTTCCAGAGATGATTTTTTTGGAACAGATTATTAAACTCCAGTGTTAAACTGTGGAAATTAGGAACTGCCTAAATTGCTGAGGACTACATATAAGAGACCAAACTTTCTGTAAATGACATAAGACAGATCAGGGACAAACTGGCTGGGTGGGGGGTTGAGTGAGGAGAAGTTAGGACGTTGATAACTTGTACTGTGACTGTCACTGATACAAGCAGACCACAAAAAGCTTTGCTTAATATTTTTCAATCCAATTTAGGCTGTTCTGTGTGCCCCCAGAGCTGGGGTGGCTGCTGGTTGCTCCTAGTAGACCACAGGAGGTGCAGTAGGAGAGTCCTTGTCAGGTGAATCTTGTGGCTGCTGCCTCAACATACACTGGATTGATAAACACTTGATAGCTCAACAACTCTGACTAACTAGCTTTACTGACTGGTACAGAGTAATCTCAGGGATGTTTGTGTTTTGTTTGTTACTAATGGTTACCTAATGGTTTTTTTAAAAATTATTTATTTTACTATTTTTTTTAGACTCTCTGGAGAGAGTTGGGCTGGCTTTCATCCAACAGGTCTTACAAGTGAAATATAATGAACAGTCTCAGTGGGCCTCTTAGTAAAACCCAGAAGTCAATTATGCAGGATATGACAGTACAGCTTTTGAAGTTTGGAAAAAAATATTTGTGTTAGAAAAAAATTGAAACGAGCATTGATTTTTACAACAGCAGATTGTGCTAACATTTGTATATACAATTATTTGTTTGGAAACTCATCATATTGAACCATCTGTTTCAATAATGCCTCTAAGAAGTTTATGCAGGTTCTGCCTGTTCCCTGGTTACTTTAACACTCAGCATTCTGATCTTAGGGAGAAATCTGAGAGCCTAAAATCTGTCCCAGCTCAATTTGCTGGTTAGATTCAGAATTTTCACAGACCTACTAATGCCAGGGTATGGTTTGGGGTCGTGTTCTTTAGTGGGTAAAGAGACAGCAATCTGGTTGCACAAAGCTCTTTATACAGGTGCTGATGAGTGAGGGAACATGTGTGTGCCTGCACCCAATGGCCTGAAAGGCAGGGAGAGGTCCAGAGCATCTGTGCTCCTGAGCTGTTCTTCTGTCTGTCTGTTGGAAAATATGTGTTATGCTCGTGCTTCCTTCTGGCATTGAAAGTAAAAATGAGCTAAACAGCAAAAACTGTGGGAAACCTTACAGAGATAGTAGTTTGTACAGAGCATATGTGTTTGGGTTTTGTTTTTTTTTTAATAATTTGAAAGGGAATTCTTCGTGAGTCAATGTGATAATGATTTTCTAGTATTCCATTCAAGAGAGACCTCAGTCTTAGTTGGGGCCTCTGGGCACTACTGTAACATAAATAATATGAAGTACTTTAATAAGCATGGAGTTGTTAATCCTACACTGCTGAGAGACTGAAGGGCCTTAAATATGATGTATGCCAATGATTTGCTTTCTTCACTTTTGTTGCAATAATACTTCCAAAGTAAGTGAAACATTTTGAGAGTAGTTGTCTCTACAGATCATACATGCTCATGTGTGTTTTCTCCATGGAATGATGTCTGTTCCTTCTAATGCATGACCCTGCCTTGCTGCATAGAAAAGCATTAATGGAAGCTATTTTGTGTAAATCCCATGGGTCAGGAGTAGGGACTGCCTCACAAAAGCAGTCTTGGTAGTCTACTTCTAAGATCAACTGGCAGATGCTTTCCAGAATTCCAGCTGAGCAACTTCTGATTGTAGTGTGTGCCCCTCCTTATTCTTTATTAATTGATTTCCCTCTAAAAAGAATGTGAAATGCAGTATTTCCCTTTGCAATACCAGCAGGTAAATAAGGATAATAATATACTACAGCATTTGGGATTCAATTCCAGTATAAGCTGCTTGATTTCCATCACTTTTTCAGAAATGTGCAAGGAAAAATAAAATCAAAGATAAGTGGCTAGTTATAACATTTTTAGTAAGGTGCCTCTGAACTCTAAAAGTTATGTATTTTTAAACTGTTGAACTACACTTTTTTGCCTTCTGTTAAAACCTGAATGTTCTCTGTCAGGAAATTGAAAATTTCCTATAAAAACTTGTGATCAGAAATTTGAAGTACAGCATTTATCTTATGAGTTTTACCTGGATATCTCTTTAAGTATTTCCCGAACTGGAAGTTCAGTTCCAGTGATTGTTGTAGAAGTTTGTCCTTTATTTAGTTGGAAGTTTATACTCTGGTTCTGTTAATGTGTATTAGTTACCGTTTCTGACAGCCTTTTAATGTCAAGGGGACTCCTACGTGCTTCACACTGCCTGGATTGCTTCAGAAGTATAGCCACTTAGACCAACAATATCAATTAATTTAAACTGCTTGGGTCTCTGTCTCGACACAAATTTATTTTCCCATGGATAAGCCTTTTTAAACAGTTATATTTTTGCATGCCCTGTCTTGTTCCTTTCAAGTTATGCCTGTGAAAAAGCTTTCTCTCTGAAGCTGAAACTCGAAGAAAATGGTTTAGGTGTTCTGCCTGAGCTGATTGAGAAAAACCCAAACAACCCCTCCAAAATCCCCAAACAGCCCCCCCAAATCCTTCCTAGAGTGGTTTGAAGAGAAACAGTCCATATGCTGCAGTTGGAACAGCTGATACCTGGGAAGTTGCACAAAGGAATTACCAGAATTCCTACTCAGTGTTGAAATGGTAGTTGTGAGTAGCACTATTTGCTGGGTATCCATCATAATTACATAATATCTTCTTAGCATTGACTTCAAAGTCCATTCCCTTCTTTGTTGCCTTTTAGTTTCCATTTTTCTGTTTCATCAAAGACCTCTTTTCTAAGAGCTTCTGCGTACCTCCACATCTCCTTTGCAAAGGAAGTTTCATGAGCAGTGTCTCTTATGCTTATAGATTATAAATTCTATCAATTTGTCACTGATGCTTCTTGAGATGTGATAGATTTCTTTTTCTCTCCCTCTCCCCCTGTCCCTCTCTATTCCCTCCTCATAATTCAGGTAATTGTGTGGGGAGCAAACTCATAGGGTTATGATTCCTACACAAAGTTCCTGTTAGAGAAAGTGCCTCATATGAAACTCCTTTTTTCCTGCTGACAGGGATAAAGGCAAGTGACTTAATATTCCCCTACAAAAAGGTGGGTTATGTCTGTCAGAATCATCTGAAATAACTTGTTCATAAAGTAGCAGAAAGTCACTTTTTAAGAGTCTATCACAAGACCTATTTGTTTTTCTGTGTCTGAATTATCCTGTTTCCATATACTTGACCATAAAAGGTCCTTGGAGGAGATTAAAATACTGAGACAACTCCTTTTCTATTTATTTGACACTAAGTCACTTGGCAAAGCTGTTGCTAAGAGTACCATCTTTTATTGGCTTTTATTGCCATTTTGGGCTGAGTTAAAACACATAGATAGACTACTGTAGCTTGGACAGAGTCTCAGGAAAGGGATCTCTGTTTTGATCACTTCCAAGTTACAAACCTGTTTTTGCAATAGGAGAGCATGAGGCCTTTAAATCAGGCACTATTTTTTTCTTCTGAATATGTAAAAAAATCACTAGTCTCCATCTTTGTTTTGTTTGTACAGTCTTCAAGTTGTGTCTGATAAGCCTGTAAATGCTAAATGTAGCATGACTTTTTTTCCTTTAAAGTGAAACAGACTGCAGAGTTCCTCAAGTACCTCTTCTCTTCAAGGCAGTGTTTCATGATGTCTCTAATTTTAGTTCTTTGTGCTTTTATTTGTCCACCAAGAAATTAAGGTGGCAAAAAATGTTGGAAGTAGACACAGTTCTAACAGGAAGCCAACCTCAGGGTTTAGTGGATGTGTTGTGGGAAAGATACTTCTTCCCTCTCAGTTCTACTGGGGACTCTTAGTACTTTAGGCACCAGTTTATCAGTGAACTTAATGCTGAAATGAAAGATTGTTATAGTTTCAATACTCAGTTGGAATTCCTTCCAAAGCTTGCAGGCAACGCCTTAGAACCGATAAAGGGTTTTA
>JAWWEE010000074.1:45192127-45348115 GCA_035221455.1 Xenops minutus
TCTGTTTCTAAATTTAAAGGAGAGGAATTATTCATTGGCCAACATAAATATCTTAGTTCTCCCCTCGAACTAAGACAAAGATATTTTCCCCTTCAGCCACACTGGAATTTGATTAGTAATACCCAAAAGCAAAAAACTTTCGAGCCACCTGTAGTGCTGGGCTATAGGTAATTGGATGCTTCACATATGTGTTGCCTTTTGTTTTTAGGAGCTACATCTGGGAGTTATTTAGAATATAGTAAGCAATTTTGGTTTGTGAGCATTTATATGTACCCCGATATCCGTGAGCAGAAGGGCTGTTCTTCATGGAAGAAAGATTCCTGATGCAAATAACCCACAGAACCATGCATATGCCTTGTAAAAAGTGAAGTTACTTTTATTACAAGGGGTTGACAGCTATGGACAAGTTGGTGAAAGTAGCTAAAATATTTGCTTTCACTTTCATTTATTTGACAGGTAAATATCATTTTACTTGGTAATGGAAGAGCATGTTTTCTGAACAGGAAATATAAAGAAGTCTGGAAAGGTTTTTTGTGCAGAAGTAATTTATTACCTTTTAATATAAGAATTTCTGAATTTCTTAAAATATTAAATTTCCAGGACTCAACTTTTTAGCTTGAATTAAGCCAGTAAATAGATTTTCATTATTTGAGAAGGGATAAAAATTATTTTCTTTTTTCAACAAAAGTAAGTGTTGAAAATCCAGGAAATAAAGTAGACTTTATATGTTCAAGATGACAAGCAGGGCTACTTAGTAAGCTTTACCCACACTTCAACTCTGTATGAACTTTGAGTCTGCCTAGGTTTATACTGAGGAATTATCCCATAAATATATCACAGGGTCCCACGTCTTCACCACTGATTCTGCTTTGCCTGGTTTGCTATCAAAAAGCAGTTTCTTTCTGTGAATGGCCAGCACTGAAACTAACTGTGGTATTTGAAATGTGCTGAGGTCATTTTTTATTGGTATGATCACACTGCAGTCTTGGCTGTCGGGGTCATGCCTGAACTCCTGACACCCAGCCCATTATGACTGGGTCATATATTTATCAGTCAAAACCAGCTACCCATAGGCTGTTGATATTCATGTTTTGACTTATGCTGTTACGTATTTGATTAAGGATTTATTGACTAATAAAATAATAACTTTGTTATTTAGATGCCCCTTTTCTTTTCCTCTTGCATCTTTTCTGATAAAAGCTTGTGTAACATCCATAACAGATGAATAGTGTAAAAAGATAATGTACAGTGTTGTTTAGTTATCTAGTAACTAGTAATCTGGTATTTCCAGCCTATTTTGCTGGAAGGTAGGGGTTTCTTGCTCTATACTGCCATATACTACTACAGGCTTGTAGTATTCATTCTTTATAGCCAGAGATGACCACTGAAAGATACTTGCAGATCAGAGAATTCTGATATACAGCCATTGGTTGAAAATGTGCTTTATGAAATCTTAGCTTCCAATACTTTTAAAAGAAAATTAAAATCTCCCATCTCTTTGCAAGTGAGAAAATATTGGCTTGGTCCAAATCTGAACTTGAAATTAAACCTTGTTTTCTGGCATAGAAATGCAGTATGTTGGGTGGTTGGATGAAGGTACTTTGTGTAGCTGGGCTCTCCAAACAGTAGAAAGGCAGCAGGAACTGCATTTAACTGGAAAAAATATGAAGAAATATTGTAGCTGAATTAAGTATATAACGTGTAAAAATGCAATCACATATAGGGTAATAGTGGGTGGAGTCAAAATAAAACTCCTCTCATTGAATTTTTTAGCCATCCAGATGCTTGAAAATACTTTGTTCTTCATTCCAGCCCATCTGTGATTCCTTATTACAACTGACATCACCACAGCTACCACAACTGTTAAAGAATCACCATATAAAAATGGGAAAACTTATATATAAACCCAGCAAAACTTAACACTTATTACATAGTTTTATGGAAAGAAAACTGCAGGAATCAAACTTTATAGTTTGTTGAAAGATTTTCCCTTTCTGTGTAGTAGTACCATAATAGAAGCAATGCCAGTTATGACGCACAGTGTGAACTGCTCAGTTATATGCGTGTGTATGTATAAATTTTTATTTGAGTGCTCTGTAAGAACGTTGCCTGATCTGAGAAGTTAAATGCAGAGAATTCTAGAATCCCTCTACTTAAACATAACTGCATTTTAAAGAAATGTTTTTAAGGAAAAAAAAAAGTTGCATCCATTTTTCATTGCTAATTTGCCACTTGTTAAGAGATGGCAGTGCAAAATATTATCCTTTTTAAGGGTCTTTTGAAGAGGTAAATTTAATGTGTGTAGCTTAGCCACAAAATATGAATGCGATTGTATTTCTTTTCTGCAGGATTCTGATCCTGCAGAAGACATAGGTGTGCCAAATCCTATGTCCAGCATATCCTGTGATTCATGCCTGGGCTTTCTAGCAAGCCAGCTTCGAATGGTTTTTACTGTATGATATTGAGCACATGCTCATGCTGCCAGTTCTCCTAATTTTATTGCATGTCACTTATTTGCTTTTTCAAAAAACCCACTTTTTACAGTCATAGGGTTTTGTAAAGGTTTCAACTTACTTTAGAATAACACTTAAAATATTCCTACCTTCATGGTTCTAGAGTAAGCTTTAAAAATGGAAATTCTCGAGAACAAGAAGGCGAGTAACTCCCCCTCTAGTATTTAAAATAAGATCCTTGCTTTTAAACAAATAGCAGGGGTTTTTATGGCTAACCCACAACTCCTCCGTGGCAGTTCATGTTGTGACAGAGTAGAATTTAGCTGGATCAGGTTCTGCACTTGCAGTCTTGCAGTTGGTTATTGAGCAGTAGGCTGGAGTTTATCCAGGTCTTGTGGCACTTGCTCTACCCATGGAAGTGCTGAACATCTTGTTGCAAAAACAGTTTTATGGGGAGTCTCAGGCTGTTGATTTTAAAGGTCTTGATTATTATGCTGTTAACATGAAGGACATTTCTTTGTGCAGGGAGCAGCACAGAGGACATTTGTGTTAAGCTGTGGAGCTGGGAGCCATCTAGCAGTGCAAAGTGCTAGAGGTGCTTTGGAAAAGCAGCTTTACTTCTTACAAGACAGGGTGAGGGACAATGATAAGTATTGTTAAAATAAGGTACATACTTTTTCCTTACTGAAATGCTGGTGAATTTTGAGGCTTACAGGCTTGTGAGGAGAAAGAGATGCAAACTAATTTGACTTGAATGTTTTAAAAGTTATGTAATTCTTCAGAACTTTCAGAATAGATCTGTGATAAAGACACATCTTGATTATTGCTGTTATTTCCTTGAACACTTCAGTGTGCTTTACAGTTTTTGGCTTAAAGCAAGATCATGTATTTCTGGAGGCCTGTGTTATCACTCTGAATATTCTATTTTTATTCCACTTCGTGAAAAATGCTAATGTTAATTTAATGCTGCATTTTATATAGCTGGAGAAATAGTATAGCTCTATATAGTTCAGCTTGTGAAATTTTATACTGAAAACTACAAGAAACCGAGTTTGTTAATCCTTCAGATACAAGTTAATTTTACATGTAACTTGTAGCATGAGCTTAAATTGCCTGTCTAGCCTGCCTGTCCCTCTTGTGCCCTGCCTGGAGGAGCCAGGTTATGTTGGTCATAGATGTCTGTCCCACTTCATGCACTGTGAAATCCTAATTTGGTGAGATTCCCCTACGTTTGTCAAGCTGTTCTGTTCCCACTGTTGGCTGCCCGGCAGGTGGCACTGCTGGCCTGGCAGAAGGGACCCAAACTTTGGGGAGTTGTGTTGGAAAAGTAAAGGCTGGTCTGAATTGGTCCTGCAGTGAGGTGCTAACTGGTTTGTTGTTTTGCTGTGTGGCATCACCAGGTAAAGTTGGTATTGAAGATGTCTTCACTGCCAAGGAGAGGGTGAAAGTTCCTGTGTAGGACCTGAAAGATGGAGAATTCTTGAATTCTTCAGGCATTTAAAATGGTAACACTGTCCAAATTCAGGTTTTACTCCGTTCTGAGCCTCTGCATTTCAGTGTAAATAAGAGGGGATAAACATTGACTACTTATTTTAGTCATAGATTTTATGCTTTTCCACTGGTTATCAAGATGAAATTATGTTTGATTTCCCTGTCCTTCTTCCATGTGTTTGATATTTTTTTTAACTAGATTTGTGTCTGATATTCTGGTAAGATCAGCAATCCTAAGGTATCACATGAATGGCAATGATGAAGAATGCTTTTCTGTAAAGCAGCAACACAAATTATTTACCACTTAGTGATATCCAGTATAATTACATATTGTTAAACAATTATATTTGAGCACTGTATTTATGCTATATGTTTTCATGCCCTCTGCAGAGTTTGCAAAGCGTGTTAAATACATAATATAAATAGACTTTTTGAGAGCAATCAGATTATCTGTTTTCAAGTGTAATTGCAGAATGGGGAAGGCTGACACAGAAAGCATTACTTCTGATGGAAGTTGAGCCAGGATTTTTTCCAAGGAGCCTGAGGGTGCTGCACAGATACAGAGAACCAAATACAAATCAGTAGGAGCTGGCACTGAGTCACACTGGGCGTACTTTGAATATTCAGCTGTGGGTGGACTTCAGATTTTGGAGTATGTGTTTAATAAGAGTAAGATGGGCCTTTTACTTTTACTCCCATTAGTTCATGTTAGAAGATTCTTTATTACTCCTAGTCTGATCTTCTTTCAGCATTTTATCAAATGTTTCATGCATTTACAGCTTAAATTGACATTGCAATGGAACTGAGAACAGATTGGGTTTTCAAAAGCACTAAAGTAAAAAGTGCTATTAAGATATGCTCTTGCATATAATTGAATTGAAGGATGATAAAATGAGGAGAAAAATGGATTCAAAATACTTGAGCACGATGACAGAATTAGTTTCCTAATTTAGTAGTTTTTAAATAATACATTATCAATAAGGAACAGAAAGTAGGATTGCAGAGAATCTAGTTTTCTAAAATGGTTGGTATGAGTAATATCAATTAAGAGTACTTCTGAAATTGAAGTAGTTTTATGAGCTATTATAAATATAAATAATTAAAGCTGTAAAGAGTGTCAATAACCAGACTTTGTCCTAAGAACTGTCAAAGACTTAGCTTGTGTCATTCAAGTAGAACTCAGAATTGCAGATTCTATGGCAATTGTTTGAGCCACCGGTTTGGTATTATATAACTGGAAACATGCAAAACATTTTAATTTCTACAAGACTTCTGTTGTGAGTAATTTGTTTAGTAAGAGAAGATCTACAAAAAACATATGCAATTATTTTTACCCAGAATGCAATAAATAATAGTTTTATGAATTATTACCATGTGTGCAGGGCTTGCTTTGTACTGTAAAGTTATTTTAGATATCAGAATAATTTGTGCTATACTTTCGAGTTCTTCACTATTACAGTACCCCCTTAGATTTGCTATTACTTTGACTGTTGTGTGATACATAGTAAAAAAAAAAGTTTACAATAAAATAAATTTAAGAAGTAATTGAAATTCCAGATTGTGTGCATAATGTGGCAAATGAAGTAATGGTGTTTGCAGAGATATTGTGTGAGTGCAGTAGCTGTGGGGAAACTACTATAAAACTGCTAAATATGCTTCCCCTCCTCCTGCTGCCTTATAAAATAAAAGATTGAGAAAATAAAGCAACTTTGAATGGCTGGCAAACATTCCAACAGAGAAATTAGTATATTGTATAAAAACATGTTATAACTGGTTACTGTATTGTTCCTATTGATGTACAAATTCTGGACGGCTTTTAACAAGGAGTGATTACTGAAAAAGGCTTTTTAATATTTCTCTACGTTTCATGTGGAACAACCTTCTTGGACCCAGCAGAAGAGGAACTGAAGCAAAGGAAAAGTGTCATTTGTAATAGTGCTTTCTTCTTAAACCATTGCTTTTGTCTTTGAGATAGTGCAGACCTCAAGAATGTCATGACTAACAGGAAAGCTCATTGAATTGGGTTTATTTAAGGAGGAGTTTCTGAACGTGCATTCTGTAATGCTGACATAAACTCAGGAGTTAAGGAAAGCATAATTTATGTAGGTAAATCACCTCATTGATTTCAGTTGATCTCGTTTGATAGACTGATTAGCTGCAGATGACTGCCAGCTTAAAGCTACATAGGAAGGCCTGTATTTACAAACCACTTCTGAATGTATTAGACTGTAGTAGTATATCATCCAAGATTTATTGCTAACAGTGTAGCTATGTTTCTTCATGCCCTTTTGATTTACACTCAGATGTCCTTATGGATCTTTCCTTATTAGATTAACAGATGCAAAACCTCAGAAAAGAAATTTTAAGATGGTCCAAAGCCGTTGCTGGAGAATTTTAGAAAGTCTGGTTTTCAGATGTCAGCTTTCATTCTCTGGTTGTGGAAAAAGCTTATGATACAGTTTCTCTTGTTGTGCCCCCCCCTTTTTTTAAAAAAAAAATTCTGAAAGCCTTTGCTGCACCCATGACCAATACGGCAAAACTCCTTGCAAACATTTGGCAGGCATTAACAATCCTATACATTAGGTGTTACTTGCATACCTTACCCAGACAGTGTTGTGGTTCAAGTACTCACAATAGTCTGTCTTAACATTGTTCTTGTGCAGAACTTGGGGTTAGCCCAATGTGCTTGTTGCATGTGCCATCCAGAATGCTTTAAATGTAGCACAGCTGTGTGTTGTGCTGAGCTTTTGGGATGTAAGAAAGCTAGGACCAGCAGTTCTGTGTGTAATTTCAACAACAGACCCAGTCCTGAGCAAGGAAGCCAGCTACATGTAAGTTGAAAATCAGTATTAAGTCTTCTTCTTTCTGTTTTAAAGCCTTTGTTAGGGGGTTCTGACATCTCCAGCCTGACGGTGCTCACAAAACCAGCTTCCTATTACAGTTTTTCTAGGGGATGCTAACACCTGTTGAAATTGCAGCAGTGGCTGGGAGCTTTTCTGTGGCAATAAATAGTCCCAAAAGGAAAGATTGTTTCTGTTTAAGATGAGCTTCTGCAGTAGATAAAGGGAACCAGAACCCTTTAACATGCCTTCTGAAACAGAAGGCAGTTCACATTTGCAGGGCCAGCTGGGAATACCTGTTGTCCCAAAAAAGCTCAGAAGCAGTTTCCATACATTCATAGTTCAACAAAGAGATTTATTTCTTTCACTAGGTAAATATTGCTTTCTGTAGAAAGAGAAAGCTCAAGTTTATCTACAGCAACTACTTGTATAGTGCCCAGTGGAGTCTTCTTTGCTGTATGGAATTATAATGTGACTGTGCACAGCTGAGCTCCATTGCAGCAGAGATTTTCCAGGTTACTTGGTTGCAGTTGTGAAACCACCACGGGGATTGTGGCCTGGGTGTGCTATAAACAGGCATTTTGGGCAGCCCAGCTGCACCATCAGTTATCAAAGTTAATCTGTGACACCTGCTTGCTTTCATCATTGCTATTACTGGGGACAGTTTTGGAAGGAGGTTTCCTGCCTGGGTGTTCTGAAGCCACGCTATAAGATAGTGTAGGAAACCAGAGATGATTCTATTTCTTTTATATAGCTACCTGGTTTTTATTGTACATATGTATTTGTACTGGAGGATGCTCTTGAAAGGTGTCAGTTAAAAAAATTTCTGATAATTCTGTATGAACACTTCTATAAATGCAATATTTTTACAAGGGTTTAATTAATGGGATAGTGAATTGGGCTTTCTTATCAAATCACTTTTTCTATCTAAGAATTAAATTTGATCTATCTTTTCTGTTTTTGACAATTGTATCTGAGGCAAAGGCAGTATCTGCTGTAAGATGTTCTAAGTATGGAATAAGAGCAAATTACTGGCATGAATGTGTTAATTCATCATTATGAAAATGGAGACAGGCTTTTAACTTAATTACGAGTAAGCATTTTAAAAAATAAAGTGAAAGTTAGCTTTCCCCTAACTTTGGCTGCTAACACCTGCTAGTTGTTCTTTACTGTTCAATTTGTCTTCTGTTTAGGAATAACCTTCAACTCAAGCAAAATATTGGCAGGACTCCCTATTGTCTCATAGTTTGTTAAATACTTTCCTAAATCTTGCATTTGTATTGCACAGATCAGAAAAACAAAACGAGTGAGATTTCTGTAGAAGCAATGAACTACTGTTCCCTTGGGAGACAAGAGACCATAGTGGAGCTCATAAAACACTGGTTTGTGTTGATTCAGAGGGGTGCACAGGGAATGTTCTGGATCCACGTGGCTTCCTTTAGGAAAGGCACTGCAGGGCACACCAGCGAGGGTTTGAAGGCAGCCCAGCAGCTGCAGCAGCAGCCAAAGGATTGGTGTGGGGAGCTCTTGATACCATCAAACCCTACTCTGTCTTCACTGAGCACCTTCCACATGTTCCTGATTTCTCCTAGCACATCCTGGCCTGGCCCTTCCTTTACTCAATATTCCATTCAGCAAATACCCACCGAAACATCCATTCTTCAAAAAGCTTAAGTAGCAGTTTGTGAGTAAAATAGGCTGCAGCTGTGTATTCAGCTTGTTTGTTCTGATCCTTTCTGTTCCCACATTCTGAGGTGTTTTAGCCATCTGTCTAACACAAATCTGTTTGTAGGTGTGCTTGCAGTAAGTGGGAGTAATGTTAATGAGAAGAGTCTGAATTGAAGAATAAATGCTGTTATTTTCTTTTGGTCAAGGGATGTTGTTTAAAACAGGAAGTTCTATTGTATTTGTAGATGGCACAGTAGAAGCAGCATATTTTCCATGTTACTCCTTCTGTGACTCTTCCCAGTTTCCTAGTGAGCCTTCTTTTCCTTTGTGCAGAGACTTGAAGGGTGTGATAGTCACTCTGAGTGATGATGGGCACCTTCAGTGTTCATACCTTGGAACTGATCCGTCGCTCTTCCAGGCCCCTAAGGTTGATTCTAGGGAAATAAACTATGAAGAAATGAATGCTGAAATGAAAGAGCTTCAGAAAATCATCAGGGAGGCCACAAAAACACAAGGTACTCTTCTTCCTTTTCTGTTTTTTTGTGTACTTTTATCCACCTGACTTTCCTTTTAGCACTTTAAAATATTTTATTTTCAGACTATAACCATAATTACGTTTCTGTAGGGAATTTAGTATTTAATAAAGTTGAGCTTTTACTAAAAAAGCATGCAAACAAAATCCTAGAGTGTAAGGCCCTTGGATGCAGGGTTTTCCTTTGTATTTTCATAATGCCTGTTGGAACTCTGGAGATGTTCCCATCAGGTTGCAGATAATTCTCACTAGTGCAAGTGTACAGAGAAAAAACTGACAGGGCATGTACTACCCAAAGGCAAGAAAACTTGAAGAGTTTCAACAGTCTGACATTCTTAAGCTTCAGAGAAAGCAAAAGTATTGTCAAATTCTGTTTTATTATTACATATGGCTTCTTAAGTTGTGAAACTACCAAAGAATTACTTTTGTTAAAGCAACTTTTCTGTTTCTATAACTTCTTTCAAAAGTGCATTTGAAGAACATGGTGAGAGATATCAATACCCACATAACTGATCATGCTAAATTTTGGAATTGCTAATAACTTGCTTTGATTTGTTGGAGTGAGGGCACCTCATTTCTACAGAGCTTCAAAGCTGATGTTTCCATAACTGGGTTTTTAAACAGTGTATCTGACTTGCACTGAAAATTGGAACCATGTGATTTTACAAGGAATTATGGAAAAATCTTAGACAAACAGAAAGATCAAATTAAAATCTTTTCCTGATGATAGTTAGCATGTTCTTAAAATGCATTAAAGAAATAGTCATGGCTTTCTATGTGAAAAAGAGTGAAAAAGCTCACAGCTGAAATTCCTAGAAAATAAGATATTATTAATCTGCAGTCATGAGTTTGATTGTACAACTCAAAGATTTATTTATTTTGTAATTGCGTGTAACTTCATCCATTATTGTGATATTGTCAGGTTTTTAGTTTTCCAAATCCAGACATGTGTTATATAAGCATATAGATATGGATAAATTCCACTGGTTTTTACCACATTTGACCATACCAAAGGAGAGAAAACCACGATGGAAGGGAGAAATCCATCTGAAGGGAATCAACTTCTGCTTGTTAGTTTTAACATATTATGTGGAAGATTGAGAGGAACTGCAGCTGTCCTCTTTAAATATTGTAATAACTGTCACAGTATGATGGACAAGTTTAGTGTGAATATTGTTGGTCTTTTCACCCTTCTCTCTTCCTCCTAATTTCCTTCCTCAGTGTGTCTAATTTGATTTCAGCAGTGTTTTCAGATGAGTTTTTATTAAGCCATTGTGGAGAGATGCTCTAATGCTGTGTTTGGCTTTAATTGCATGTAAAACTTGTGAGAGAACCTTTTTTTACAACAAAACATTTTACTTACAAAGAATGCCAGTCAGTTTTGGATGTTTTTGCCTTTTTTCTGTATGGCTTTTTACTTAAAACTTTAGCTTGAACCTTGGTTGCCATTAAGTTACTCCTGAACGTGATCTTTTTTTGTCTTTTGAATTCATGCTTGTGCAGTAGAGCTTGTGTTATTTTGAAAGTATCTGACCTTATTTGGAAATAATTTTTCTTTGTTTCATTTTGACTTTCAAACGTGGAAGGTATTTAGAATTAGGTCATCGTATTAAAAAAGCCCCTTAGAGTAGCTGTTTCCATAAATGTCTTGTATTTCTGTCCAGTGCTGACCATTAAACTGTTGAACTTAAGTTGTTTTATACATTCTGAAGAATAAGGATTTACATTATAAACTGATGAAATATTTTAAAATCTTAACTGTTACGCTAACTTAAATCTGATGTTACTCTCATCGGTCTGGATGACATAAGTGATTAAACATACGTGTTTTGGCTCAGTTTAATAGTAACAAAAAGCTGATACTTCTATGTAAACCTTGTTTGTGATCTCTGTCCTAATAGAAAAATGACTGTATGGCAGAAGTTGCATCATAGTTTATTTGAAGGAGCAACCTGAAGAGAAGTGATTAAGAAGGGATAGAAAAATATGCTCTGTGTAATTGGAAGAACCAGTTGTTTGTGCTTGTGGCAGTGTCAAACAGGCCTAAGCTTCTCTTGTAGATGGTATTGGGAAAACGTGTTCTGCTTTTGCTTTTCTTCCTTGTGCCAAAGGAAGGCGTTTTTCTCTGAGCACAAGAAAAGGAAAACTTATTTAGTCTTAAAAAGTAAAAGTTCTTTTCAGAGAAATGCAAATACCTTAGAGCTGGGCTTCTGGACTCTTGAGAGGAGAATATGTAATTCCTCATGGTATTTAAACTTTTAATTAGTACAACTTTTTTTTTCCATGTATGAATCTGCATAAGATTTTATATTGTGGGTATAAATAAGTTCATAGCATTCTTTGCTTTGTATGTTGACAGTCTTGGAAATCATCTGGTAATGTGTTGTAACCAAGCCCCATATAATGTTCTATACTTAAAACATTCATATACCTTCTTTTGCAGAGGGCTTGCAGAAGATTAGACTGCTAGACACAGAATCTGTCTTTGTCTAGTGTATTCATTATCAAGTTATTTAGATGAAAGTGCCATGAGATGTGTGTTGTGTATTTTTGGAAGTAGTTCTTTATTATAGGTGTATTAGCATGTGCATATGAGGACAAAAGTTTAAAAATACGTTACAGCCTCTGAAGATAATGGATATTAGGTGTAAAATCCTGTTAGAGAATGCATCTAAATTGTTTTTTGTATGTAAGTCAGAAATCCAGAATGAGATCCAGGTTTAAGGTGTCTTTAGAAATCTAATAAAATTGGAAAGCTTCTTTGGAAGTTTCAAAAGTCATATGCATTGCTTTGCTTTTTTTTTTTTTTTTTCTTTACAGCTGTAGGTATAGAGATGGAAATTTGAAACTTGATGCTGTTGGAATTTTATTATTTTTAGAAATGTAGCTGCATGTTTGTTAAAGAAGAACTGACTTGTTTTTTTCTTTTTCTTTGAGATATTTTGCCTGAATCTGAAAAACAGAGAGATCTGACTGTCACAGCACAAGTTTCACCTGATTTGGATGCAGAATCTGTATGTAGCTGTATAAAAAGGAAATAATCTGAAAATAATGGTTTCATTACATGACTAAATGATGATTGATCGTGGATAGTTATTGCTATGTATTTATATTTGTGGGACTGAGCTGCATAGCCCTCAGTTTTCCATCAATTAGAACACAATTTTATTAAAGATTTCAACTGGAATTATTATTTATTGCCTTCTCTTTGGGCACCTTTGTGTTCTTGGCTAAGCAAATGTAAGTGAATGAGAACTTAGGATCTGCAATAACTTTGGGGTGAGAAGTTGTATTGGTGAGCAGTTAAACAGCAGAAGTGTCACTCTTGGATCTTTCAAAGATAGAATACTCAAACCACTCACTTGCATTGTAAGAAATAATCTTTCTCTGGCAAGCCAGCATTCAGTATTCTCTGCTGTTGCAGCCTAATTAGTTTGTTCTTGTTGTATACAGAAGTGGTTTGCAAAAATTATTCAAATTAAGATTCAGCAGAGCTCATACTGTCTCTTAAAACTTTTAACTTTAACTTTTCAGAACATACTTGTTGCACTAGAACATCTGTAAGTAGCCATTTCTGACCACTAATTTGTGCTAAACTGATTTTCTAGGACTGCTTACTGCTTAAAAATACACAAGGATATCATTCTTTATTAAAGGGACCTCTTTATAATGTCTACTGGTCTCCTTGGTAGCTGTAGTGATCAGCTCACAACCCTTAGAACTACTAGGGTCTTCCAGATGCAGTCAGTCTGTGTCATTATATATCAGTAACTCAATCTATCAGTCAAACCACAGCTTTGGATCTTTATTTCCTGAGGATGCCCATGTATCTTAGTTTCCTGTGTGGGTGGCTTTTCTGTGTATCCTTTCAGTAGCCATCTAGAAAAGAAAAACCTGATGGGAACCTTCATGGGGAAGTATTGATGAGCAAATGTAGGAATGATGTTCAGGCTTCTACAGTGACCTTGGAAACTCCAGCCTTTCAGATGCTGCTTCTGCACTTGTGAAAAGATTGAAATTGCAATGTGTGTGGTAAAAGCAAAGGGGATATAAATGTATTAAAATTGATTAGATAAGCAAGGGGAGGAGCACTCTGGCTATTTAAGCCCACCTCCTCTGATCCAGCAAGTGCAGGTGATTTCTGAGAGCTGAGTATGCCAGGTCCACCTCTCTACACCCCTGCTGTTGCTTCAGGATCAACCACTGGGCACCAGAGACAGTGAGCATGACAAGCCAGTATGGAAGTGGCTCTCTTTTTTTAACTGGAAAAGGTACACAATGTACAAGTGAAAGTCCTGCTTCTGGAACCCAGAGAGCCTGCCAGCTTCCTTACTTCTTAGGAACTTTGCAGATATGCACCTTATAATGATTTTAATTGACTTTTATAATGAGAAGGGATGAGGTCAGGTCAGACATTTGGTATTGTAGCAGAAGTGAGAGATGTGTTTCTTTCTAACAGTTTACACAGGAACATTTTCCTTAACTGTAGTGACCTGTTGCAAAATGAAATATAAGCATAACAAAAAATTAATTCAAATAGACTGAAGGGTTGAGATGAATTCTGAAGTAGATGGAATTGCCTATTGACGTGGAAATTAGCAGGAGTATCAAAGTGGCTGCTATAATTTTCTTTTGAAGTTTGAGGTATATTTCAATTAGAAGATAATGTGTGATGATTTTATAGTACATACTGTGGTGTGTATATAATATATTGGCAGATTGGAAGTCACCTTTCCCTACTGAACAGCAGAAGGCATTTCCAGAATGTGAATAAATATACAGTGGAAGGTAGTGTGCCAAACAAAACAGTTTCAACTATTCATATATACATCAGAGTGTATTAGTTTCTTATATACACCACATTCATAACCTTTTGCTATCTGTTTTTGAGGCCATTTCAAACAGAGACTTTACATTTTCAGAAGGAACTCAGAAATGAATTTTGTGTATTTTAATCTGTCATAGGAATGATAAGTCCTTTAATGTTAATTCTGTGTTTACCAAGTTGATAGTAGGAAAGTAATATTGCATTCATTGTGTTCACTCATTCATGTGGAACATTGAATTGACTCTGTTTTCATCTTTTTCTTCACAGCAAGCCACTGACAGTGAGGTAAAAGCAGAGACAGTGCCATCAGTCACAGTAAAGGTACTGTGCCCATCTCAAACAGCAGCATTCAGATAGTGGTGGCAAATTGTAACAACCCTGTCACTTTCTGGGTATTTCACTTAGAACATGAAAATGAGTAAAATTGGAAATGTGATAAATATTTAATTTTTTTTTCTCCTTATTGTGAGACGGTGTCTTTCTAGCAAGCCTTCTGCTAAAGCAAAAAAGTGATTGCAATTTTATTTTTGATATGCTTATCAGTAAGCAGGCACAGGAATATTATTAGGATGGAATGAAGTCTTGAGAAGTCTTAAGAAGAATTTTTCCAACACTTTTCAAAGGCAATAAATATTTGGTTACTCAAATAGGAAGTTTATAATCTTCAGCCGTCTTTTTAGTTGTCAGTAAACAAAAATAGACTTTCTGTTGTAAAAAGACTTCCATAGCTTTTGCTACTGAAAAAAAAAATGCTAGGAAAATCTGATTAGCAGATTGATGTTACTGCAGTCCGCTGTGAGAGCTGGTGCCTGTAGCTGATTCTAAAGAAAATGTGTGTGTGTGCAAGTGTAGTTTTTCCTCAGTATTGCATAAAAAGGATCATGATTTTTATTTCAGAGTTTAAAAGGATCTTCTAAGAATATAAATTGACCCTCATTTTTGAGAACCTTGCAAGTTTTCCCTCTGTCCTGAGTGAAAAGTTCAGAGGGTAATTGGACTGTTTTAACCAGATTTCCTCAGACTAGTGTGCTTTAGTTGTACTTGGTCCAACAAATTTCTCTTCATTTTAAAGTACTAAAATGATAACAGGATAAAGTTGTAATTCTGGTTCAAGTCTGTGATTAATTTTGCTCAAATAAATTCAGATGAAAGGCATTGGACTTTGGACCAGGCTGTTTGCAAATGTAAGGGTACATTAAAATATATAATGCAAATTTAAATTACCTCAAAACAGGTGTGAATTTATCAGCTTTTAGTTGATGCTGGTGCCAATATGTTGTATAAGTGAGTTATGACAGTGGAAACCGTTGTGTTCATAATTGCCAAATTAAATTTTTGGGGAGCACTTATGATTTCAGTTTTGGGAACACAGGAAATTCCCATTGCTTTCCTTTATTAAGGGCCAAGATGAACCCTGTTTGGAATGAACATGGATATGTTTATACAGTTAATAAGCTTTTTAATAGGAAGACATGTTTTTAGCTCATTTAATTGGCATAATATCTTCATTGACTCCATCTGCATTGCTCATGCTATTGAGATTCCATTCATAAAATGGGCCAAGTGTACCTGATAGATGTACAGAAGTAGATGTGATTCTTCCTTGCTACATTATAGCCATTGATGATTGAGCAGCCTGTTTGCTGCTCAAATGTACTGTTAAACCTAAATCAACTTTGGTGTTAATTATGTTAAATTGGGCAAAGTTCCTGATGCTTTAGTCATTTATAATAATATTTTTCTAAACTGGTTTAACCTGGCTGTAATGAACAACTTGGTAGACCAGCAATACAAGTCAGATGATATTAGATGTATGGTCTGTGTGCAGACCACCTTTGGATCTCGGTCACCACTATATTTTCATTTGAGATATGAGTTAAGGACACTCCTTTGATATCCTTTAGTTCTGCAGTGGGAGAGCTGCACAGAACAGGGACAGAGAGGGCCACCCCAGGTTTATGTTTAAGTCAGCTCTCAGAAGCTGGAGTTGCTGTTGTGCTCAGTGTCTTGGATATTCATTGTCTCATTTCTTTTGCAGTAAAAAAATCAAATAAAAGTTAAACCTGAAATTATTCAGCAGACTGTACATTGCTCTTTGCAGATAAAGGAAATAATTTCTTTGCTTAGCTTAGATTTTATTATTTTTGGGTTTTTTCACCTTAGTCACCTAAAAGATTTGACATTTTATTTTTATTTACATTAGAATGAATGCACATGACCACTTGCAAAATATGAACATATTAATTAACACGTTGGCATTGTTTTGTCTTGGGTTAAAGTTACAAAGACATGAGAAATGCCCTCAGATTTCTGTAACCTTTCCAGTTACTGTATTTCTTTTTGGCTGTAAGTAAATAAGAATTGTGACAGGAAAATATGGTTTTGAATTTGAAATTTTAAGTTCTGAAATGTTGCTGAATTGGTCTTTGCAAATGTTTCCTCTCTCTTTGTCGATTCTGTCTTTTCTCCTACTGTGCAGAGATGACTTTGCTGCTTCCTTTCAATGCTTCTGTGTGTCTCTTGACTCAGATAACCATCCAGAGCAGAGTGGCTGTGCAGAAACCGAGCCTGGCAGTGTGTGTGCAAGCTCCCTTAGCAGTGACCTGTGACCAGTTCAGCTTTGAGGATTTGGGTAAGTGGTTACAGTGCCATTCCAGCTGGTGTGTTGTGTTGCTGCTTCTGAGGATATTGGAAAGGGATGGTTCAGTGTCCACTGAGTGAATTGTTGCAAATACACGTGCCTTGCCCATACTCCACATCTCCATACTGCTTGGCAGAGGGACATGGAGCAGAAGGGAATGCAGTTGCTTCCTTGATTGTGGTATGATGGGTGGAGGGTGAGAAGAGGGGAGGGGTGGCAGCTTTATGACAGAGGCAAAAAAAAAATTAGTTATTCTGTACTACTTCTCCTGGTGTATTTTACTTTACTGACAATACTATGTAGAAATGGCAGTACTGAGCTACCAGCAGGGACAAGTTTGCCTGCTGGTGGACAGTTTAGCATATGTTCTCAATTCAGCATCAACTGTTTAAGGATTGTAGCCTTTTTCTAACTCTGTTGATGAGACTGCAGGTGGGATTGCTTTTAAGACTCTGTGGTGGAGCTCAAGACCAGGCAAGTGTGCTGCTCCAGTTGGGACTGCAGACCATTTCTGCTCTGGAATGTGCAATAATGGCCCCTGTTGAAACTGGGCTTCATTCACTGCTGCTCTCTTTTAAAGGACAGTTCTTATGTTTTCTCAACATGTGAAAGGAGCAACTGGCTGATGGCTTTTTAAAATACTAAAATCACAACATAAAACTGCATTTGCTTTTATATTCTCCATATTCAATGTGCTGAATTGTTTTATTGGCCATGCTTCAAGATAGTTGGAGGCTCTAGTTTGCCTTTTATCAATTACAGATTTAAAAAGGAAAAAGCACCTACAGTGATTTGATAAAGGTGAACTAATGGAAACAACTGTCATGATTTAGCAGAATAATTTCCAAAGGGCTAGAAAATATGTTGCATTCATTTGGGTACTCCTATTACTTGATTTAATTTTGTGTCGTTTTTAGAACCAGATTCATCTGAAACTGTGGTCCTGTCTGTCTTTTTGAAGGGGAATTGTTCTCCATCAGACCTAGAAGGAAATTGTATGGTTTCATACAATATACCAACAGGTAAGCCACTGGAGATTTCAAATTGACTTGCCTTTTCCCAATACCTTTTTCCTTACATATTTGTTACAAATGTTCTTTTGAAATATATTGAAGGCAGTAGTAATTAAATAATTATGTAGTCTTCAGTTTTAATTAATGTTTTATCTTGGATCAAGTTATGTAATGGGTCTTACAGAGGTAAGTGGGAAACAGCTGTGCCAGCTTTCCCATTCTATCCCACCCATTTGCTCCTGCTCTGTTCTTTAAGGGATCACCTCTTGGAGGGAGAATTTGGCTACATCTTTATTGAGCCTCTGGTCTGCCAACAAATGTGACCATAACTGCCTCCCCACAGAGGAGGAGATCTGAATAAGCACTGGGAGTGATTATTCATCACTTCCTGTTCAGCAGATGAACATACTCATTCTGAACAAATAAAGTAGCCCAAAGAATAGAAAGCAAGTTGTTATTTTGCAATGCCCTAATGACCTTAGTGATAGAATATGTCAATTTATCCCGATATCCATGACTGACCAGCTTAGTTTCTACACACAGCTTTGTGAACGTGTCAGGCTCCTGAGAAACTGCATTTAGGCAGGGCTTCCCTGTTAAGTGAAATGCTGCATAAACCTGTTTAGGCTCTCAGTTCTTCACTTCTCTCTGTTTGGCTTTGCTCCTGCACCTCCTCCTCTCTGTGATTTTGCTTTGCAAGACCAGCAAATGAACGTATTATTTCTTTTAGGTAATACTAGTTAAACTTGTGCTTGTATTCTAGATGTTAGGTTGGATTTTCCAAGTCTTTTGGCTAGGGCAGTAAAGAAATTATGCATATTAAGTATGTTTGGTGGCTTATATGCAATTAAAAAAAGGAACAAGCAGATGTGACATCTAGCAGAATTAGGGAACTGAAGAAGAAATTGTAAAAAATTGCCTTTGATGGTCAAATTTTGAAGACTTTTTAGTAAAGTAACATAATTAAGATCTGCTAAATTTTTTGATATTTAAATTATTAAACTGGGCTATTTCAATTACACACAAATACTGGTGTTACTTGGCAGACAAATGCTCCAGTGTAATATACTAGTGCCTTTGTAACTTCATTTTAACTGGACAGAGACTTTTTCCTCTTGTTTTTAAGATACCCATATTTGTGACCAAATCAGTCTTCGGTCTCTCTCAGTGGGATTCATTCCACTGAAGCTTGATGAGTCAGTCAGTTGGATGGGCTTGTGCTGTTGATGAATGTAGTCTCATGTCTGTTTTTTGGCTGCTATAATGTCTTTATGTATTGTCTACTTAACAAATGTGATTTAAGTTCTTAAAAACCTGTTGCTACATTTCCTTTTGTTCTCATTTGAGTAATAACTCATGTATTCTTTTTTTTTTTCCCCTTTTATCTCATTGGTGGGTATATGGTAGAGCTCAATCCTGAAGGTAAGTGAATATAAAAATGCAAAGTTTGAATAGTGTCATGAGTGACAGCGTATGCTGAATAAAGCAGATTTGGAAGGGAGCTGATATTTTAGCTGTTATTTTTGTAAGTTCTTATTCTTGGTTTGATGCTATGAAGGTGTGAATATAGAAAATAAAAGTAGTTAAGACATTGCTTAGTGAAGTGTATTGCACTTTCTTGTACTTAACACAGGAATTCTACAAAGTATTAAGTGCTGTGTGTGTTGAGAGTGGAAACAGAGAACTGTTGTGTGATCTTTCTTTACCACATTTTTAGCTATTTTTTAAAAAGTTTTAGCGAGAACATAAGCAGCTAAATTGTATTTGTATGAGATATTTTAGGAAGTTTAATAATATATATTAAGGACAAATTCTTTCCTGTTTTGGGAATGTAAAGAAGTTGCTTGTCATAGGTTTAGAGATTGACTAAAAGAGGGTTTTCAGTTTTGCAGTTCTCCTAAAGAGAAATTATAGATGTATGTGTATTTGAGTCTTATATTTCAATACTTACGGTCTTTTGAGCATACTATGGGAAGTAAAAAGTAAATAACTGTGTTAGTTGTTCCCTTCCTTCTCTGCTTTCTGGATCTTTCAGCAGACCTTGAGTTGCCATACAGGAAATAGATGCTAGAACCATCTCAACGAGATACTGCTCTTAGCAAGAAGAGTTATTACCCTGTGGCATATTTCTGCTAGACAAAGTATTAAAAAAAATAATCAGCAATAAACTCTAATAAAATAAATGTATATCATTTTAAAGAATAGCATTCTAAAAATGAAAATTTGGGGGTTTTTGTTAAGAAATATCTACTCAGGATGAAAACCTGCTGCTAAAGAGAATATCATAGAGCACAGTAGATTATGTAAAATTATCTGGGCCAAAATCTGTTTGGACTACTGTGAGGGCCACTGGACTACTTAAATTCAGGGTCATGATTACCAGAACAGGTATAAATTCTCTGAATATTTAACGTGCAGATCTGAGTTCTGATGCTTTTGGATTTTTTTACTGCTTTTTATCATGTACATTAAGGTTATGTTTCAAATATAATTAAATGAATGCATGAATAATTTGGAAGGGAAGTAGTAACTACAAGGCATGTAACTGTTTTATTACTTTTATCAGGTAAGTGCAGAGTATGCCTTTACATACTAGTACTTTATGAGATATTAGCCAATTTCTGTTGTGTTTCAGGTTAGAAGAGAATCTGACTTTTTCCTCCCCCGCATTTTTTTCCTTTATTACAGTTCTAAAATTATGTATCACACAAAGTATCACAACTCTGGATGAAGTGAGATGTATTCCTCAATGGGCTGAGGAAGTTCTGACTCCCACACATTGCTGCTGCTTTGTGTTTCCTTACTACCACTTAAAATTCTGAAATATTCTGAGGGCATTTCCCAGCAAGAGTTTTCACTGTAGTGATAGCTTTTGTTGGGGCTTTTTGGTTTGTTTTTCTTATATATAGTTGTTTTGGATTAATCAACTAGAAAACTCCCCTGTCACCTCCCAGAGCTAGATAATACTTGATTTAATTTTGTTTTGAGCTTTGTCTGAAATATTGAAAAGCTGTGTTTATGATGAGGCAGAATGACAGCAGACTGTGTATGAAAAGCTGATTGGAAACAAGAGGAAAAATACCTTGTTTTAAGTGTGAAAATATTTCAAACCCCTTTGAGCTACTTTCATCACTAATTTTTTCCTGTTGATAAGTCTCCATGTCTGAGTTCAAGAGTAAGATATTTGTATTATGTTGTCAGCAAGAATGTATCTTACTTTTCCCATCAGATGATGAAGATAGAGTTGAATGAATCATTCTGAAAGGTCATGGGTTTATTTTCAAATATCCCTTCAGGAATTTTCCTTGGAAGCTGGGAACACCCTGAGTTTTAGGTGCTGTCTTTGGTTTGAATGAGCTTTCTGCTCATTTACTAGAAGTGCATATTTTACAAGCTGCTGTGGAATAGTTACTTGGAGCCACATTATCAGCCAGCCAAAAGAGCTTATGAACTGACAACCAGAGGAATAAATCTGAGCCTTCTAGTAACATTTTTTCCCTTAGATGTGTCTTAGAAGTATTTTTTTTATAGCAGGAGATCTGAGAAGCAGCAAACAAACCAAATTGTTGGCAAAAAGAGTTGCTTGGGTGGCTATCAAATGTTTGAGCTCCATTTTTATACTAACCTGCTATGCTCACATGACTGAGAACCTCTGTGTAGCTTCAGGACTGTCCTGGCAGTCACTTATTTTATTCTCTCTAAAAGAATCTATTATTGCTAGACAAGGTTTTCCTGTAGCTGCTTTGTAAAAAAAATAAAAAATAATCCACAAACCCCACGTAATCTGTCTGCTCCAAAGAGCAACATCTGAGGAAATTTCTGACATGTTCAAATGTGTTTTCTAAATGTTAGTGTTGAAACTTCCTCTCTTCTCTTCCACCACTCTGAATAAATTGCATATGATAGTAGTTCCCAACACTCAATGCCAGTTTGTTCTACACTTCTGTTTTTATTATGATGCAAGGAGTTGAAAGATAGAATTTAATATCCTTTGGGGCAATAATCTCTATTAGATATATTCTTTTTCTAAAACATAAACCCCTGACAGATGGTACAAAGTTGCATAGATGTTATTTAGGAATATTAAAAAAAGGTAAATCTGTCCTGAAAAAGCATTTAGTTTTGGATATTCCTGATGAAAATGTTCATGCCTTAATTCTCTGTTTGAAGCATCGGGGTAATCACACACAGCTGGTGTGGATGTTAAAGTGGAATTGTTTGTCTAGACGGTTAAATAAAATCTGATCTTTATTGCATCTTAATTGGTATGAATACAAGTGTGCAGTAGATTTCACTAGTACCTCTTGCTTTCCCGTTCAAATAATTCAAATGTAAAGGTGCTTTAGGAGGAAAATTTAACACAAATCGAGAATTAAATATTTTTGTTTTAACATCCTCCTTAATCATATTAAAAATATCTTGTCGTACCTCTCTGAGGACAGCAGGTTGAAGTGTCTTGTATTCAGAATAGGGCAGGAAAATGAGTTTGTGTTCTTTCATTTCAGGCATCCCCAGAGTTGCACAGTGCACCTTCAGTCTGCCCCTGCGGCTGGTGTGCCTTCCAGCTCAGCCTTCCAAAGCAGCAGCCCAGAAACTCACCATTGATACCAACAAACCTCCAGTCACTTTCCTCACCGTTTTTCCAGGTAGGGCTTTAAATATGTCTGTGGTAGGGAATGTGCTGGAAGCTTCCAGATGGTGTTGATTGGCTGTGTGAGTAAGGATGTAATTAAAAAAGCTCATGTTAGAATGTTTTAAAAGTATGTTTTGAACTAAATTGTGGCATAATATTTCAATAATTATCCACTTGGGGTAGCATATCTGTCTCTGGTTAAACTGCAAATTTCATGATATTGATCTAATTTTTATGTAATTTTACATAAAATTGCCCAAGTGGTGTTGTAATGGGGAAAACATGGGCATTCATTTTAAAGGAAAAAAGCAGGGCAAAGCAGAAGTGGTAAATGCTGTATGTAAGGAGCATAGTTGCTTGGGAGGAAGATTTTGATATATCAGTCTGAAGCTGATCTTATTTAATAATTTCATTACCCTTCTTGGACCACAAAGATTTGTACTTAGTGGTATTTTCTGATGTGCAAACCTGAGCTATGTTTTATATTCAGGATTACATTAGAATAGTGTGAAGGAGAAATTAGGTATCATTTAGGCCTGGAAAAAGAAGAATGAAATTGAGTACTATAATGTGTAATGCTATGAAACTAATTTCTGCTGTAATGATGTGCTCATAATTTGGAAGAGAGAGGAGGTGGAAGTTACCACAGGAATACTCTGTGGTATAATATGGTGTAATCATAAGCAGACAAGTAAGGACTGAGGATGGATTAGACAAAATCATTTCATTCAGGAAACTAATATCATGTTACCAGGCCCTGGCACAGTGAGGGCTGGTTGCTGATATTAAATAAGAATTAATTCAAACTCAGAAGTGTAGAAAAAGGCTATGAATGTTACCTAGGGATTTGAAGAGGAGAATTAAAAGAAAGTGACTCATTTATCTTAATAAAACACAGGCAAAAAAGAAAAGAGAATACTGTTGACTTCAGTAAATATTTTGTGGCTGCATCATGGATCCAGATGATCATATTAGCACAAAAAGAAATGAATAAACAGGGTTTATAAAGTGATTGTGAGTAACTTCAGTCTGGCAGTGATTAAGTTCCTGAACTTCAGAGGGCTAAGGTTCTGGAGCAGTTCTCTGACTGCTGTGTGAGCCAACAACTTTAATGTAGTATTTTTAAGGTGGGACTGCTTTTCTCTTTCTGAAAAGCCTATATAGAACATTTGTCTGAGAGCAGTGGAGAAGGCTTGCTTGGGTTTTTTGGTAGCATGATTATCTTCACCTTAAGGGTAAATAGAAATTTTGTCTCAAATGGATGTGCTGTGTAATACTTGAAACACAGAACTTTTTCTTCAAATGTCTGTGTTTTGAGGTTTTCATAATGGGCTTCCATTATGGCTGAGCAATAATGCTTTCAGAATAGTACATTGAATTTTATTTTTAACCTGGGGATGCATTCTGGAAAATACAACACAAACCATTGGACTAAGAAGGCCTTAAAATGTTCTGATTTCTGTTCATTCCATTTACAGTGTTATAAACAGAAGTATGCTTTTTATGATGTGATCTGTGAATGAACTTTGAATTCCTGGTGTATGCAATAAAAATTGTATCTCTTCTCCTTCTTGTTTCACCTTATTTTTAGAAGGATTTGGGGAGTAGAGGTGACACGGAGTAGTTTTTGAAATATGGTATTCTGAAATTAAGCCTTTTAAATTGGTGTTTTCCACTACATGGCATGAAAAGAAAGGTGGATTTGCATGAGTTTTGCAGAGCAGCTGGTTTTGGCAACCTAGATGTTTTTCTCTGTGCTTAAAACATTTTCATGACAATTTCTGCATATTTTTGCAAAAATATCTGAATTAAAGATGGTATTGCATAGGGTAGGAGGAGGTAGTCTTTGGACTCTTCATCATCACCATTCTTTTTAGGTGGTACAGACTGGAGCTCTACCTTTTGTTTCCAGGCTGAGGAGGAGAGCAGTGTGTGTCTCAGCTTGCACCTGTGACTAAAGGCAGGGCCTTCCAAACCCCTGACATTCCCTGCTTTTGAGCCCTAACAAGGGAAACAATCCCATTCACTGGCTTGTGCAGAGCTTGGCATAGTCCTGGCTATGGATTGAGGTTTGTTGAATCCCAGTGTCAGATTAGAGCAAACTGTGTTTAACTTTCTTTTTCAGACTTTGTTGATGCGTCTGAGGGTGACCAGGCAAATGCTCTTGGATTTCAATTTTTGACTGGTTCCAAAACCACTCTTCTTGCTTCAAAAACATCACGTAAGTGCTGTTAGTATTGAAGTAAACAAAGGTCTGATCATCAGTTAATACATGTACAGACTGAGAGGGTGGGCCATATAAAGAAGGTTAATCACTGTGTACGAAACACAGGAGTTTCAAAGTGACCATTTCTTATCCCATTTCAAGTATATAATTATGTTACTAGGGAAGGTACAAAATTTAAGAGCAAAACAACAAGTCATTCTTGAAATATAGTACCCTACAGTGGCAGTTCTCTGAAGAAATTGAATTTTCTTCAAATCTTTAGCAATTTTCTATTCATAAATTAATACTGCCATTATAATAATGAAAAAACCCTCCTCTTTTCCCAAAGGAATTTCGCCACCTGTGTTTGGAATTAGTCACCTACTGAAATTTTTGGAAGGGATTAAAAAGCAGGTGTCCAGCTTTCCACTGACTTCCAGTAATCCTTGATTTAAATTAGGCATCAGACCCTCCTTACTTCTCTGTATCTGGGTAAATGCCTGGCTCTTAGCATTATCTTTGGAAGTACAGGATTATGGATCCAAGATCCTAGGCTCTTTCTTGGCATGTGCACTGGACTCAAATCAGTTCAGTTGTGTTTAGCATTCCCCATGCCAGCAGAGCACAAAGTCTTCATTTAATACAGCAAGACAAAAGATTAAAAAGCTAGAACACTTATTGAGTGTGCAGAGAGTTCAGCTGGAACACTGTGAGTGCTGTGTCAGACCTATTCCAAGGGAAAAATCGCAGTGTGGCTTGTTGATGGGAAATTCTTTTGCCACAGAGATGGTCTGCCTTACTGGTTTCAAAAATCCATATTCATGATGGGCTGTATAAATACAGTGGCCTCGGCTGGGAACTCTGAGATAATACCTTTTCTAATGGAATCAAATGTGTTAACAACAGAAGCCATATGGAGAGTAACTTTGATTTTACCAAGAATGGCTTTACATTCTAAGGTTTAAATCCATTTGTATTGTTTTCTGTATGCATGATTTACATGCTGGTTTATTGGTAGTTTTTAGTAATTTTTAAAAATAGTAGATTTAAACAGTTTTAACTAACTGGACATGCAAGTTTCTAGACATGATAGTTTCTAAAAACTAAAGAATTTAAAGGGTTTATAAATAACTTTTTCTGGTTTACAGTTTAAATCTTTGATTTGGCTTTTATTTTCCATAGTTGCTAAATCTGATGCTGTGTAAGGACCAATGTAATGAATGTATTTTAGTTTCTGGTCAGGCTATAACTTTTAATCTCACACCCACCCACTCCAATGCTCAGCCTTTTCCTCTCAGGTTTGTTTATTCACTAGCTAGGAATGACGCTTGCAGTCTTACAATAAACTTTCCCACACTGCTTTACTTGTGAAGTTCACTTTATGGAGGAGATTCAAAATAGCTTTCTCTTGGTGTGACTCCTCATTTGTTGTGTCTGGGAATCCCAACTTTAGAAAACAAGGGAGTAGTATGATGCCACCTTCTATGTTAACAGCCTGTTCTCAGCATCCACTTTATGCATTGGATTGGATTGATTAGAGAAGTTCTCTGGGGGAATTTGCTTATTTGAAATGTTACCTGAGTAAAACTGATTTTAAAAAAAAGTTATTTGTAAGAAGTCTGATACACAAACACAATTCAGAATATTTTTATGGACAGAGACTATCCATAATACAAAAGCACTGTTCAGTAAAAC
Source organism: Xenops minutus (assembly GCA_035221455.1). Lineage (NCBI taxonomy): Eukaryota > Metazoa > Chordata > Aves > Passeriformes > Furnariidae > Xenops > Xenops minutus. Next base: position 45,218,128 of record JAWWEE010000074.1, read on the forward strand.
GTCATGATGCTAAAATGATTGTGGAATGTAGGTGAAATTATGTATTATTTGTTAGGTCCTTCTTCTGCTGTGTAAATTAACACTGAGTTTATACTTTGTACAAGTGCTTATGCAATATTATTACCATGGAAATGTTCTTCAACAAGCAAATTATATGTATAGATAAATATTGACTAGAAGCAATGGCGTTTCAGAGAAGTAGAAAGTTTTTTAAGATCAAGCCTTATTTCTGGCTTTCCATGAAAGAAGTTTATCTTCCCCTCTTTTTCCATATCCCTGATTAAATGGAGCTTGGGTTCTGAATGGGAAGAGTTGCATGTGGCAATGTAGCTCTCCAGGCTCAGTTGGGTTTCACTGCTGAAGCTGCAAGCAGGAATGACATCTGTTTTCATGTTTGTTTTTAATTGCATCAGCTAATCCATTTTGAACAGTGGAGTAATCGAATATGTTACTTCAGCCTGTCAAAACTGCTGCGAAGAAACCCAGCCTGAAGAACATCTTGACAGAAAATACATATCAGAAAAGAAGCTTGCCTCAGATTTAGATTTTAAGGTTTTATTTGAGGGGAATTTTTTAAACCTGTCTTTTAGTCCAAGTGTAAAGCAGGCTTGACTGCTGGCAGTGCTAACCTTGCTCAGATAACCTGCTGGCACAGCAGCCACTCTGAATGTGGGCTGTGCTGGCTGGACAACATTTTGTAGTGGGAGAAGACTTTGTAACCTATTTGTGCTCCTCATTTGCTGCTTTTCTGACTGAGGATTTTCTGAAAATCTTTTGTTATTTATTATAATGGAGCTTATTTTAACAAAAAGCTAATTCAAGTTGGTTAACCATCATAAAAACATGGGATGAACACAAGCACAGCTATTTCTTTGAGGGTTTTTTTTCACTGTATTTCTGTTTAAAGCATCTGTTTAGTACAAGTACAGATTCTCATTTTTTTACTGTTTCTAAATCTAATTTGTCTTTTTTGAAAGCTGGAAGATCACGTAAAGCAAATGATTGCAGTGTTCTCTACTCAGGCTGTGGTGAAATTAGATTGTGTTTGTATTGACCAACAAACAATGTATGGAAACTAAATATGCATTTTGGAGGAAATTAGTTTTGTCCATTTTAAACCATTAATGTATTAGATATGCCAATTATAAATGGAATGACTGTTGATTTGGCCTGAAAACATCTGAGCTAATTCCCTCAAGTAAGAATCACTTAGGGCAAAGTATGGTGATACGTCCAAGTAGGTCCAGCCATTACATTGTGAGTGTTTAAAAAATGGATATTAGGTTGAAAGTTATCTTTAGCAGATGGTGTTCTTTTCTTTAACAAGCATGTTTTTAAATAAAACTTGCTTCTTTCCTGTTACACTGTAAACAGAATTTGTCATTCTGTATTCAGTGCAATACGTATCCTGGGAATGATGCCAGGGGTAATGTCAAACAATCTTGAGTTACTAGTGTTGAGAAAATTCTAAATAAGTGCATTCAAGTACTAAAGAATTCTGATTAGTTTTATTTACTATGGACCTTGTTAACATGGGCAAAAAGAGAACTATTTTGAATCAAATCCTCATAGCTGCATTTCTATCTATACTTTTTTATCAGGTACTGGTAGATGTCTAAGGCAAAGATGTTTTGTCTGAAAAAATGTAAGAAAAATAATTAAAAGGCCTCTATGATTTACCATGATGCTTTCCTGTCAACATTTAGTTAATTCTGATTTCCTGGAACCTGAAGAGAGGATTATACAAACATGGACTAGAAATAAAAGCTCACTCCACTAGCCTGGTACTTTAAAATTCACTAAAATCTGATAAGTTCAATGAATTTTCTGGCACAGATAACACTAGCTAACAGGATTTGGTTTTTCACTTCAGTTTTTATCAGTGCTTTCATCCCTACACTAAGCCATTTTTACAAAACCGTAGTGTGTAGATGGGTAAGAATCACCTCCTACCAATATTAGCTGTGTGTAGAGTGAAGCATAGCACTATCAAAGCTGAGCATTGTTGCCTGGGACTAGTTAGAGCAAAACTTTTCCTACTAGAAATTCTCCTAAGAAGTGGAGATATAATAAAGATTGTATTGAGTGTATCATCTAAGATCTCAATAACCGTTTCCAAAGGACATTCAAGATCTGAGGTGGATTGGAGGTGGTTTGTTACCCCCACGTGTTACCATATTTGTCACCATCAGATGCTTACGGTGCTGTGCTTCAATCACAGTGCAAGGTGAACTGAACCTGCCTCCAGCCCTGAGGACAGCTCACTAGGGTTGGTATGGCAGGGAATTGCAGCCAGCCTGGTGTTATGACTTAATATCTTCCAGTAGCTCTCATTTCCTTATTGTGGTACTTCTTCATAGCTTTTTTCCCCTTCATGAACAGACCCATACTCTGAAGTTAGTTTTGTGCTACAAAATTGCCTGTTAAAATTAGGATGAAAGGGATAGTACTTAGAACTGACATCAATAAATACAAGTATTTCTGTAACACTAGTGAACATTCCTGTCTTAGGAAAATCTCACCTAGATTTAGGATACAATCAGCATGTTCAGCTTGTGTGTTATCTAAACTATGTTGTGAAGACTTGAATGTGTGTTTATTAGTCTTGTGTCCTTGTGCCCAAAGAACGCTACAGGATCCAGAGCGACCAGCTGGAAGACCTTTGGCTCATAACAAAGGAGCTCACGCGCCGGCTCGAAGAGCATTTCAAGAAGCAAAACTGCAAAGATTTTGCATGTACCTTTTCTGGTTCAATCCCCCTGCAAGAATATTTTGAACTAATTGATCGACATTTTGAGGTATATTATGTAGTATGTGAGTGGTTAACCATAACACCATGTCCATTGTAAAACTCCTTCAGAATTTGCCCTTAGTTTTAGGCTGTTTTGCTCTTCTCTAATAAGGAATCCATTAGCACTTTTCATCCCCTGAATCACCCCGGGAATTATATGGAAAGTCCCTTCAGAGTCTAAAATAACTGCCCCTGTAGATGAAGCACTGGAGGCTCAAGGAAGTTTCCTAAACCAGATATAAAAGAAATGTAATTACTTTTTCCTGTTTGGCCATGCAGATGACAATGAAAAATCTCAAGCAGTTCAGCTAGCTTGTAGAAATAGCTAATAAAATAAAATATAAGCATTCTTTCCCCCACACCTTACCAGTAAAAGAAGGGAATTGCTGTTTGAAAATTTCCATTAAACTCGTGTATTTGGCAAAGCAGCAACATATGTATATAAGAATGAGAAATACTTGGATATTTGGTAATGCTGCCAAATTTTATGTGAGGTGGAGCAATCGCTGCACAGAAAGGTGGGAGTTATAGCTGGAATTTTCTGGGATTTTTTAAGGAATCATCCCAAATCTTGGTCTATTTCTCAAGCTCATGAATAGTTACTCAACTAATTTTGAAGTCAAAATGTTTGTGTTTCTTTAAGTGACTGTAAGCATAAGCTGGTGATACAACCTAATGAAGCCTAAATACACTGAAGTTTGGAACAGATGTTACTGCTGTAATGGTAATTTAGGATCTAATTATATCACAGCTGACTATTTTGAAATGTCTGAAATTTTACAATAGTTAACTGGTCCCAAAAGAATGAAATGATCTCTAAAGGGGGTCCTTCTGCTCCCATCCCTGGTAGTTTCAACCTACTCTTTTTTGGCAAGCTTGGGAGAATATTACCTGAGATGTGCTTTCTTTTACTACCACTTCTAGAAAAGCTGCATAGTATTTTTTTTCTCTTAGACATACTGAACTGTTCTTCGTAGTCATGTCACATAAAGATATGTGTCCTTATTTTTAAACATAATCTGATTCTAACTTTAGGAAACTTCTGCACGTTTTGGGGCATTTTTGCTCACATGTGGAAAGCTGAGTGTCTTGATGTTTCTTCTGCCAGTTACAGCATGTCAGCTGTACAGGGGTATCTCAGCCTTCCAAAAGACTCATCTTTAGCCACTTTTATGTCAGAGTAAAATATGCAACTGGTATAAATGGCATCATGCTTGTGTAATACGCTCTGTCTCAAAAATGTGACTCTCCTTCTGCCATTTCATGACCCTTCATCTGAATTCTCCAAACACTCGCAGCTCCGTCTGAATGCCGAGAGGTTTCAGGAGCTGCTGTCTGAAAGGGCTGTCCAGTTCCGAGCTATCGAGCGGCGCCTGCTGACCCGATTCAAAGACAAAACTCCTGCCCCTCTTCAACATCTGGACACCTTGCTAGAAGGAACCTTCAGAGAGGTCAGTACAGCTTGATTATGAGCCTAACCTTGCTTTATCTTGGTGGTAAAGCCTAGCTTAAAGCACATAAGCTCTGTTTTCCTTGTTACATTTACCATCCAAGAGACCAGGAAGCAATAATTTGTTTAACCTAATAGTCCCTGTAACTTTCCAGATGATTTGCAATAGTTTTATTTAATCTGTGACCACAAAATCTTTACTGCTGGGTCACACCAGCTTGACAGCACATCATTCTTTCCTAACTGATGTTGATAGTGTAAATATTTTATAGTTCATGTGAAAATATTTTATAGTTCATAGCTTGTGTAAATATTTTATGGTACACTGTAAACTGGTGGAATGGTTTGGCTGGTGTAACATTCACAACAAAATTGTCTGAGACTGACCATGTCCTTCCTATGGGGATTTTATGTTCTAATCCTTTCAGAGTGTGATAGCTGCAGAAGAACAGTGTTTCAAAAAAAAAAATCATCCCTGGACCATCCCCATACTGAGCAAAGAATAAACCAATTTTTCTTCCTTTTCCTGCCTCAGCTTCATATTGCTTTAGAATGACACCTTTTCATGATGTGTCCCCTTTGTTAAGAAATTATTTTATGTGTCATTTGCTTTTCTGTTGGAGGATCTTATTTTACTTTCTAACATGTCTTATTTGAGAAGCTGAGTCACAATTAGATTCATTGCTGGAAAAAAGACTTACCTTTGCTCAGTGTTGTATATCACAACAACTAAAACCCGAGTCTGCAAAGGAAAAGTATCTCCCCTTACTGTTTCATCTAAGAAAACATTTCTTTAAACTGGAGAAAACTACCTTTCCATGTGTGCTCATACATGAGTCAGATTTATCTTTATTTCAGTCTTTACTGTGAATGATTTAATGGTTTACTGTGAATGGTTTAAGTTTGAAAGTGGGCATTTTCTGGTTGCTTTTAGGAGTAGTAACTATTGTTGTGATTGATGGGTTATTCTTTTACACTTTGAAATGGCATGACTAAATAAGCCCAAAAGATTAACCTAAATGAGTCTCTTGAGTCTGCTTTTGCTGTGTAGAACTTTTGCCTCTAAACTTAAAAGCAACTAGGATGTGCTTGACAATTCTCTTAGGCAGTTGATTTGAAAGATGAATTCTGAGAATATGGCAAAATTCAGGTTGTTGAAATAGAGAAATATTGCAAAAGCTCATTTAATAAGGTACTTCAACATTAGATGGGTGCTTTTCTTAACATTACACTTGTGAGCTTTTTGAATCGGAATTAGTGCAGTTGAAAAGAGAATGGGCAGTTCTGAAAAGAAAAAAAGATTTCTTTTCAGAGAACAAATGCTTACATTTTTTCCCAACTTTATTTTAGGCAAGCTTACATTTTTCTTGGTAGATTTCCTTTGTAATTTCTTTTGTTCCTGGGAATTCCCTTCCAACAAAGAAATGTTGTTATTGTTAGTACAACCAAAATGTAGTAAAACAATGATTGCCCCAGAGCCCCCACTGCTGCATATGTTGTTTAGAGAGTGAGAGCTGTGCTAGGATTTAATATGGACTCTGCTGTGGGGCTGAAATAAAATGGTTCAGTGATGCATTTTCTGTATGAGAAAAGACCTCGTTTTCTTTAATTCTGTATTGTTGTCTTTATTTGAATAAGAATGTCTGATACAAATAGTTGAGGTATTCAAAATATGGCATCTGTGTTTTCTGAAAAGGAATAATGAGTCTGATTCAATATGCACAGGATGAAGTCTCACTCCAAAATTCTTTTAAGCATGTAGGCTTTTTGACATTGAAATAAATATGATTTTTATTCTCATATAATTGCCTGAGAATCTCATCTCCTCCCTTACATTAAATATTTTTATAATGAGAAAAGAAAAATTTGCCCTTTTTTATCCCCCTGTTTTTCACTAAAGTAATTGTTACATACAAAGCAACGTTTTGTTGCTTTTTGCATTGGGTTTTGCAGGCAGAAGGGATCTGTGTGTGTTTTGGTTTTATAGTGCATTCCAAACCTTTTCATCTAGAATAGAAAGCAGTTTGCAGTCAGTTTGAGTATGTGATTTTATTAATCTTTTTAACACAGAATCTCCAGGACTTGGACACTATATGAATTACATTCTTAATAAAATAACTATTATAGCCTTGGATTTTTTTAATTGAAGTTATAATATCATAACCTCTCCAAATCCACAGGGATATAAAGGTGCCTCTTGCTGCTTGCTGTATTTCCTTCCCCCAGAACAGTTATAGAGCAGATGTATGACCCTTGTATGAAGACCCTTTTAAATACAAATCAAATACTGAATATTCAACACATCTGATTTCATTGCCTGGGTGTGATAAATACCTACTTTAAGCTTATTCTGTATAGTTTCTTTGCCCACTTGCAAATGGTTACAAATTGCTGAGGTGATTTGCATTTTACAACTAAAGTAGATGGTCAGTGTTGATTTTCAGATTTTCAGCTTCAAGTACCAGTTGTGTTTGTATAATGTGTAGGTAGATGTACAATGCCTGTCAAAGTTACAGTTGCCAAAAAAGAGAAAATTAATCAAGCTGCATATGATTCTCTGGTAAAAAGCATTTTTATTTATGAACAAGTGTTTTTGCATTAATCCTTGTACACTACAGGCTGTATTTAGTGCTACAATAAAATTACTGATGGATTTATTATAAGGAAACTTCAACCTTACATTTATCTTGACTATAATGAAGAGATGTATAAGCAGGCATCAGTGTGTGCAACTGCTTTTGGTTTAATCCTGTTTAATCTGTTCTTTTAGAATTTGTCTTTCTTAATTAATGTTATAGATCTAAATGGATTGGAGTGAGTATTAACAACAGTAAAGAAATAGTGACCTCAGGTATTCCAACCTGAATGGAAAAGCTGTTTTATGCTACTATATATATATGTTAATATATATAGTACTCCTGTATATTAGAAAAAGGAAATGTTATTCTTACGATCTTTAATAATGATTTGTAGGAAGGTGCTATGAAAAGAATGGAAAAATCAATTTGCAATATGTGCTTTTGGTCTGCCTATGAATTTCTTGCTCTGTGGTTAAAAAATTTAGCAGTGCAGTTGGACATGCTGCTACCACTTGTTCTAAGAAAGGATTTTAATTAGACAAACTTAAAAGCAAATGAATGGTAGCTGAGATTGCATGTAAGTTTTGTAGTTGAAAGGACTTCAAATATGAAATGAGATTGCAGCAAATTTTATAGTAGCTGTTGTAAACAGCATGTACTTTGTATAATGCTTCCCTTCTAGAGACATGTTATTGCTTGAAAGTGTAGTTTAATGATCTTTGATGTGTACACTGTGTTTTCTGTCATATTAGAAAAAAAAAAAATCATAATTTGGCAGTAGCTGCAGGTTCTTGCCCTGAAATCATCATTTTCATGCATTGACTCTTGGCAAACATTACTTGGATTTCCAGGTACAAGCTGGAATTAATAAGCGTCATAAAAATGAGATGCTTCAATTTCTAGTTTCAACCCCCGTGGACTTTATCCTAGTGAATGTAAGCAATACTGGCTGTGTCTAGTTGTGTTTAACCCTGTAGCCATGTGTTAAAGCCTTACCACAGCTACATTCTTTTGGGCAAAGAGGGGGAAGGATGACTTTGAAACGTGGGGTGGAGTTCTCCTAAGGCACTAACTGTTCTTTAACCAATTTTAAATACTTAAAACGCGAGTCTGAGACAAGATTGAACAGTTCAAATTTACAAGAAAGAATGTAATGACAAAGCAATCGCTTCTGCCTTGCATTGCTTCATGATTTTTCTTACTTATTCTACCTTTTATTGTAAAACAGAGTTGTCCTGTATCCCCACCCTTCTATTAGATGTACTAACTGTAGTTCCCTTGCCACTATTGCACAGTATCTCAGGTTCCCCTGTGTTCTGAGGTTTCTTCATCCCACCCTGTGCTTTCCAATAGTGACATCTGAAGTTTTGCCCTTGGCCCCAGCACCCCTCTCACCATCACTTATTTGTGCACAGTCAGGGCAGTGACCTGTAGGTCAGCAGCCACCCACCCAGACAAGATGGGTGATGGCTTCTGTCTCAGCAGAAATACTCCTGAGGTCTCTCCCCTCTCTGTCTGCTGATTTAAAAAATAGACAGTGCAACTGAATGATTTCTAGCTCTTCATGTTACTATCAAATCCTGTGTGGAAATGACAATTACTAGGTGGACTGACAGCACAAATCTGACATAAATGGTCAGCACAGTTGCATAACCTCAGACATCTGGACTTAAGAACCACATGTTTTACAACAGTGGGTCTATAGTTTTCATCAGTAATACCTTTTAGTTTCTCTTTCTTTAAAGAATGAGTTTGAGACCATCTTCCATTAGTGAGAGGACCCAACACACTTTTTAACCAGAACTTCTAGAACTAATTGGTGCTGAAAGTTTATTCCCTCTATTTTCTCCTAATTCAGTTGTGTTCATCTTATTTATATTATTATTGAATAATAATTTCTGTCTCTCAGAAATACTTGGTTGTAAGCAGCCAGAAAGTGGCTTTCAATGTGATTTCTAGATCTTGCTCAGTAAACAACTAGAAGTTGTCCAGATCATTTTGCTGTCTTTAGTATATGGGTTGTATTTCTCTTGACTTTTCTTGGTGTTGTATCTTGTGAGTTCTGAATTTTTCTCCTAAAAACTCTTCTTGAAACAAGGGAAAAATTATTCAAGTAGTCTTTTAGATTTCAAGAGGTTGCTCTTTACACGTAGTAGGAAATTTCACAATAGCCTGATTTAAAGAGAAAGATGGACTATTTCATATATTTGAGATGAAATCTAAGCAATTGTGCTATGAATGCCAATTGTAAGAATTTAGGGCTAGCCCAGTTTCAGGGATCTATTCTGGTCTTGAAATCTGGCATTTAGATAATCAAACTTTTTCTCAAAGAAAGAAAAAAATTAGAGCAACACATGATCAAAGCAGGTAGAATCAGATTTGCAGCTCAAAGAATATTTCGTTCATCCTAAAGAGTTAACTAAAATTTTTCTCCTTTTTTAGAAAAGCCTTCAACAAGAGAAAGCTGTGATACATTGAACATTCAAAACTAAATGTATGGAGAGAAAGCAAATCTTTTTCATCCCTGGACATAATTTAGGACACCACAGGAAGTGCACTAAATATTTATGTTTCTTGAGGTTTCAGCAGAATGTGTAATTAATCTGAATTTTGGACAGAACTTAAAGGAACTTAGTTAGAATCCCTTTGAGCACATCTTACTTAACAAGACATTTGTGAGGAATTTTTAGCCTAGTGTTGCTGATCATGCATGTTATGTCTCTCTTTTGTTGTGGTTTATGATTAAGCAAGAGTGTTGAAACCTCGTCGAGCTGTATTTTATGTATTAAAATACTGTGCTATGTGCTGGTTCTTGTCCATTTTATAGTATTTGACACTATCAGGCCAAGTCAGTTCTGGGTGTAAATCATTACACAGTTGAGGTAACTGTTTGATTCACAGTTGTATCATCTGCATCATACGATTTCCTCTTTGAAATTTTGGCACTTTGTATGAAAACCAGTATTTCAATTAAGAGTTGACAAACATCTAAATGTTAGCATATTTTGTCCTCCTTGTGTGACACTTCTGATCACTTTTTGGAACAGATCATTAGCTGATTTAAGCCCCTGTTATTCCAGAGATCCTGGTTCTAAAGTGCGAGGTTCTGGCCCAGTGTTTAAGGGCTTGCCTTCATGCCTGGGCATATTGTCATGCATCTGCTTCCCCTGTGTTCAGCATCAGCTAGATGGGACTGTGGTGCCTTCTGGAAGCTTTGCACTGTGTCAAAGTTGAACAAGAAAAAGCAGGATTTTAGGTGCTCTGTCGTTTGGTCTCTAGGCATGTGCTCCAGGTTTGATCTTGTATCTGGGATCTCTCCTGCTCAGAGTCCAAACTCAACCTAGTGACAGCTCTTTCAGCTTTGTCCAGTTCCCGGCACTGAATTTCCTCACTACTGAAGGCCTGTGTATTTGATACTTACAGTACATTATAATTCAATTCTGTGAAGGAATTTTAAAGTGTGCATGTGTACATGCATTTCCCTGTCAGCACGAAGAATACAACTATGTGGAAAAGACAGCCACTCTTAATTGGAAGGTTCTAACTCTAGTAAGTAAGAGATTTGAATCCTGTTTTTGGATTTGTGCTTCCTTACAAATCTCCTCTTTGCCTCTGTTTGCTTCCTGTTTTTCACTGCTCTCAGAATAGGATTCCCCCAGCTATGAAATGATACCCTTCCATTTGATTTTTGAGTCTGTTATTTCCTCTAGGTTAATAATCCTTGGTTGTTTCAGGCTGTTAGATAGAGTAATTCCTAATGATTCCCATTTTCATAATGATTTCAGCACAAAGATGAAGAGTATTTTGAAGGGAAATGCCTCTGCCCACTGTAGGTGTATGTGCACATGGATACATATGTGTAACTACAGATAATTCATTTTGGTCTTCAGAGTTGTTCCTGGGTGTCTTTTTAGTGTTGTGTATTTAAGAGTCAGAGTTTTACTTCCATGATGGTCGATACCAGCAGGTCCAGCCCCTAATGTACTACAGAAACAAAATAATCTCCCCATTTCTCTCCTTAACTCATTTCCAGCTAGTGATTTAGGAAGCCAGGCTCTTTATTGCTGACACTGCTGGGTGCAATACAGAATAAGCATGTGCATTGCAATTTTTCAAGTACCCATAATTTCCTAATGTTTTGGAAGCATAGGCACCATTCCTTGGGTTATTTTCACACTTGCAATGTGTGGAGCACTTTGCTCGTTGGTGGTTTGGAGTCAGTGGCATTGAAACTCAGTATGTTCTGTTCACTAAAACACAGGCAATGTCATTAAAGGTCCATTAACTCTTTGTTCAAGCCCCTTAACTCTTTTACTTGCTTATTAATCAGTTGATAAAAATCTCAGAAGTGTTCATTAATGATTGAGTATTCTCTCTCGAGTGGCACTTCTGACACACATGGCCTCAGGAACTTGACATTTTGGGAATGATTCATTGCTTGATTAGTAAGGACTTTTACCTCAAAGCAAAACCATTAGGGTTTATCATGCATGACTCAAGGGCTATATATCACACCCGCTCCTGTAATAGTCATTTTCCCCAGATAATGTCAGGGAGAACTACACCCATAGTATAAATTAGCTCTTTTTGGCTTGAATAAATATGCTGTTCTTTGGAGGAGTTATATTTAACTACTCTTGTTTTATTGCTGTTTCCGCTAAATGTAGCTTTTTCATAGCCACTAAAAGCAGCTTGTTGGCTATTACATATAATTAAAATTCTCTATTTTACTGGTGTTCAAATAGTGTTATGTTTCTATTTCCTTAAGACTTGTGTAACTTTAACAGTGGAATACTTACAATGTCATCAAAGCCCCTTTTTATTAGAAGATATATTCCAAAAATGTATGAAAGTAGTTAGCTGTGCTTGGGAAGCATAAATTAGGATTGCTGGCACAACTCTTCTGCTTTTGGTCTGTAGCAGCAATTACTTGCTTTAGAGTGGGACAGTCTTCACATCAGGTCAGTCAGCTCGTGGGAGAAATGGGTAGCACTGTTCTTATTGTCCATGAGAGTTTCTTGGGGAGGGAGTCAGACACAGGGAGGAGTGGGAAACTCTACAGCCATCCCGAGAGAAAGAGGCTGGAACTAAAGTGTCCTGGTGTGTGTAGATGTGGCACCACGAGCCTCAGCTAGGCTCTGCTGGACACCATTCCGTCTGGCCGGTCACATTTTCCACAGAGGACGGTTCCAGCCATGCTGGGTTGTGTCCTACAGCCCCACCTACTGAACTTCTCCTCTGGAACCTCTAATAGCCAGCTCTGAATACCCACTGCTCCATTCAGATCAGAAAAGGACCACAGGTGTGATTTTTAATTGTTTTTTTGGTTTATTTTTTCTCTCCTCTCCACTTGGGGTGTGGTTACCACTTTAGGCCTGTGGCACCAGTGTGGGATTCCCCAAACCTTGATTCAGTCCTCAGGAGAATGGGCAGATCGTACCCCCTGGTGTATAAAGGCAGTGGTTTATGTCACTTGTTGTGACTTCAACATTCTCTGGCACATTTGTTTCACTGGATAATGACTTTTGGAAGGGGAAGAAATAATATTCCTTTGTAGGGGTGGATCTTATATCCTCATCCTAATATGAGCTCAGCAGACCATGTATGAGGGCTTTCTGTAGGGGCTGAAAGAATCTGTGTGCATTTGAATGGGTGAAAATGGAACCGGTTGGCTACAATTCCCCAAAGAAAGGAAGACTGAGGAGTTTTATTTCTTTGAAAGAAATATTATATCGGATAATCTGAATTATCAGATACCCTTGCTGAAGCTTAAATCATTGACAGGCTCTTTCACTGGGAGAAATGTGCCCCACAAGGCAGAGAGGAAGTGCTATGCAGCAGTGTAATCAAAACTTGAATAAAAAAATTGATACTATCTTCATAGCAGGATGGAGAGCACTCTTATTTCATGCTCCCTAGAAAGTTTTCTGTATCAGTCCTGTAATTATGTGGTCCAAAAGCATTTGAGGCATAAAAGCTATATAGCTAAGAACTAGTGAGCCTACACAGTGCTTACTTTAGTGCTTTCTATACATGATCTTTTTGAAATTCCTCATTTCAATTGAATAGTCCAGATATGATGCATTCAGTGACTGTTAGGTTATTATCCATTTTGGTTGATTTCTTCATGCAGTGCTAAGACCATTTTGGGTGACTTGTGATGTAATTTCAATAGTTGCTTTGGGGTGGCTGCTGTCCTTGTTTTCCCCACGTGTATGTGGGTGCAGTGCCTTCAGAGAGCTGCACTGACCTTGAACTACATAATTTTCTACTGTAAGCTCACAAGAAATGATATTGATTTCTTTGGTGTGCAACAGATGACAGTTTTACATTGTGGATGGATGGCACGTATGTGTTGGTTTCAAATTCATGCAGAGTAAATATTTCACTGACTTTGATACTTGGATTCAGTGAAATCCTTGGTTCATGTCAACATATATGTTCATTATACCAGCAATAAATATTAAGGGGAAAAGCTACACAATTCATGTAATTCAACAGCATTTTATGACAGTGATTTAAAACAAACAAAAGGGTTAGGGTTAGGTGCACCCTCCCTCTCCCCAAAACAAAACTTAAAAACACCTGGGAAATAAATATTTGATGGCTGAATTACCTGAATTATTTACTCATCTGGTACTTGCAGATCTTGATGTGAGTTGGGTATTGAAGTGGATTTGGTTACTGTAAACCCAGCAATACCAAACTATTTTGTCTGCCAACTTAAGCTAGAACATTTTACATCAGTCTGTACAACTACTTATTTGCATTAACATCTAGAGAATGAGCATGTAAGTCACTGTTCTGTTGTTCTTGGGTGCTCTTGGAGGTGTGATATTTAATTTAGTCACTGATGATGGCTGGCCCAAAATTACTTGTATAGACCAATGTCAGTGGTGGGAATAGACCTCACATCATCAGTCCCCTGCTCTGCACTCTCCTCATCAGCTCAGTTAAGGTTCTGCTTGGTGTTTCTTACTACAGGCAGTGCACTAGTTTAGGCTGTGGGTTCCTGAGGGAAAAAAAAATAAAAATAGTACAGATATTTTATCAATAGAAAATAAAAATCAGTTTCTTTATATGTGTGCTGCTTGCAGTCAGCTCGCTCAGGGCTGATGCTCTAGCCACTGCTTCTTGAGGAAAAATGTGACTTGTGTGATCATTCTCCCAATTTAGATCTTTTTAATAAAAGGTACAGTTTATGTTGGAGCTCCACTGTTGGTTAAATCTGTAAATTGACAAAAACAAAAGGGAAAAGAACTTTCCCATTTCTTCTTGCCAGTTGGCACCTCAACAAGTCTATTTTATGTTTCAGTTGTGCTTAAATTCCACAGAGTAGGTACTTCTACATTGTGAAGCCTTTAATTATTCCATTGTGGACAGTTGAAACCAGGATGAAAAGGGAAAAGGTGGTTAATTTGGTGTAATGAGCTGAGGGTTCAGAAGTCAGGCAGGAAGAAGACAGTAATGATGAGTGTCATAACTACAGAGATATTATTTTAAGGCTTTTATTAAAGAGAATGTTCTGCCCATTCTGCTTGCCTTGAGTTCTTTGACGAAGTTTTGTGGCTGCCAATTTCTTGGTTTAATATTGGTGATTTGTTATGGATACAGACTTGGTGTTATTTAAATATCTTAAAATTAAGTGCTCGTTTGAGTCCCTTGTTGGATGGACGACCAGGACGACGAGGATGGTGAAATGCTGAGGTGATAGGGTTGGACTGTAACAGCTCTAATCCTAATTTTTCCAGAAAGCTTTTTGGTCAACCTGGAAAATCATATATATGGATCCTAAAGGCTGTGCTTGCCAGGCTAAATTCCTGTAACAAGGGAAGGAGAAGTGGGGGAAAAGACATTATATATCACAGCAACTGGATTTTTTTAAACTTGTATTTTTAAAGGAATCATTCCATTTCCCTTTAGGAAATTTGAAAGTATTTGGGATGAATAACATAATTTTTATCTTGTTCATTGTTTATACTCTTAAGGCCAGTCTACTTAGAAAAAGCAACACCTATTGAAGGCCTTTGAATTCAGAGTCTTTCATGTTACAATGGGTCTATTTACTGCTGTCAGTGGGCTCATAATATGTTTAGCTTGAAGAAGTTAACAAGCATACCTTGGAGTGTTACTTTTATTTTCTGTTCTGTGACACTTAGCAAAATCCCATTATACAATTGAGTAGTATTATAATGTTAAAATGTTAATTTGTTCTGCATTCCGTTAAAATTGGATTTTTTTCTTGTGCATTGGCCCATACGTTTTGTATAAAACCTATAATTTAAACACTACTCCGTAGAAATGCCCTAAATTAGTAACCTTTTGCCTTTGCTACCTTAATTACAGCTCATTACTTAGTACTTAAAGAGCAACCTCTAGCTCTTGGTTAAATATTTGCTAGCTCAATAGATTTGTCAAGTTAAAGAAAACAGTAGCACTTGCCCCTGGTTTAATTTCATTGGGGTTGCAGAGTTTTGAGAAATTCCATGCTTTGCTGGAGGAAGAGTAAACTTTTTGCATTTTCCTTATTTTTCCGTTTCATTGTGTGTTAGCTGTCTGTTGCACTCCAATAGGCAATTGAAAGTATGTCTTAAAATAAGTATTTTCAAAGAGGCTGCTGTGTTTCAATATGGTCTGTCCTCTACATTTATTCCTTTCAGCTTTTATAGGCATCTGATACAATAAATTTCTTTTTTATTTTTATTGTGGAAACAAATCTGAAGCAGCTTACTTGTTGGCTACTAATAGCTCTCTTCCAGATTTTTCCTTCCTTTTGGGAGAAGGCTGTATTGTTTGATCAGAATCACAAGGAATATGATTCATTAAAACATCTGTTGAGTTGTCTTTTCTGACAAATTTAAAGATCGCTTCTCTTTGGCCTTTGAATTGTATGCAGAAACTACAAACTGCAGAAGTTATTAACAGCTTGCAGGTTGACTGAATCTTCAGTTTTTATTAGAGTCTGTTGGCTTGTATTTTTGCATTTTATTTTATTTTTGCTGTTTTTCCTTTTGTATGAAACCATGTGAGGTGATAATAATTGCAGTTAGTTAGAATTCCATGTTATTAAATTCCCTGTCATGTGCAGAGGTGTCCTGTTTAATTTCCTTTTTTACTTGTTTTTCCCCCCCCCTGAGATCCACAGTAGTGGCAGCTTTTTTACAACAGATTTGTCTATCTCTCTTGACTCCTGCTCTCCTTACCTAGTTCTTAAATTGGTGTGTGCACGGTCCATTGGCCTTTGGAAGCCTTGGTGTCTCCCAAAAGTTCTTTCCCCAATCTTCCCTGATGTTTTGTTACTGCATGGGTTAAAAACTGCACACTGGCACGGTTACACTTTGAATTATAACTCTTTATTCTTGTAATACCACTGAGTTCATTTTTAACAAAGGCAAGAGATGAGTGGAGAACAACACACTGATACAAGTCTTCATGTTGCTCATGGGGTTTGTCTCCTCTGGGGGAAACCCATCTGTGGAACAGGTAAACACTTGCCCTCTAGTGTGTACATTTGTTCCTGTGAAAACTAGTTTGAATTTCTGAAAAGTATTTATTAAACATTTTCTCAAAAGCAGTTTTGAGCTAAGGGCGAAAGCAGCAGTGCAATTCCAGAGCAAGGGGTTGGCTTGTCCAATTTTAGGCTAAGCACTTCACCTTTCAAGTAGATAGGTTCTCTGGAAACACCTCTTTCTGCTTTGTTTCCTGTGTCTCTGTCTGCACATTCTGGATCTGTAAGCTCTGAAAACATTACTTCACTCACTATTCATGCAAAGCTTTGAGTGACTTGTTACTTATTGTCTGAATTTGCTCTTGAGTTTAACTCAGCAAGTCACTCTGTAAAGGTGAGGGCTGCCTAAGAGGCCCTGGTTTATTTTGCAGAAGGAAAAAAGGGTCTGTGGAAACCTTTCCCTGAGAAGACTTTCTGAGATTTATGTGGATTACAAAGCATTAAGGAGCGTCATTCCTTAATTTTCTTTCCGAGCAAAAATGCCAAGATACAATTTTAGCAGGTATTAGTAAAAATTGAAAGGTGTGCTTTGTGTTCTGGGCCTGGTGCCAACATCTGTATTTGCAACTCCCAGGACAGGTCTGAGAGAGAAACCTTCTCCTCTCTGCCCTCACAAGACTCCTAGAACAAGCCCGTGACATTTCTGTTCCCTTGCATCTGTGGTATTTACTTCCCCTTCAGAGTTTTTTTATTTTGGAAGTTTATGGCTACTGCACAGGAGTTTATTCTCTGGGGTCTGGAGGCAGGAAAGAAAAGTCAGAGCACTTTGTTTTGATCACAGGTGCGTTTTTCTGGTAGGAGGTCACGTTGAGTTTGTGTAGAATATGTTGGGGATTCTGGAGCAGATCCTCCACTGGGATGAATTATCATGGCAATTAATGGCTCTGGCTGTTATCACAAGCTGGGGTCTCTTCTATGAGCCCGGGTAAGTTTGTTCATTCTTTTATTGAAACAAAGGGGACCATAAACTACAACGTTTTGTAAAATGTCCAGTAAATTGGAGGGTTTTTTAAAAAAGAGATTTGGAGTCTTGTCTCCTTTTCTGTGAATGTATAATAACCTGTGTTGTCTCTTAATTTCCTTACATATTTTGATGGAGGATCAGATGGAGTGGGTTAGGTTTCTGTGCATATGTTGCCTTTTCAAAATAGTGTGTTTATCAGGAGAAAAAAAGGATAGGTAAAATGGGTGTTTCAAAGGGCTTTTCTGTGCCTTATTGAGGCACTTGGTTTTATTCTGAGCAGTGGGGAGCCCTCTTTAATCCTATTCTCTTCTATATAGGACTGTTTCAGATGCTCTGACTTTCAAAATAGGCCACTTTATCAGGCCAACTAAATATGGATTTAAATGTCTGAATCCTGGTTTGACAATATATGTGCTTCAACAGAGTACTTTTTTACAAGAAATAAGATTCCTGAATTTTTGCCTCTCTCTTTTGTAAACTTTTGCTTTGTATAAGGAACAATTTTGCTTTCAGTGGAAAAATGGATTGTTCCAGCAGAGTGCAGCAAAAGACAAATATTGTAAATATGTTTAGCTTCCCTGTCAAGAGTTAGCACATTGTAAAAGAAAAAAGAACTTAGATAAGGAGTTCATCATGCATAAAATACCAAACAAATTATGGAGGGACTGTATAAGAAGATTGCAGCTTAGTTACATTCTCTCTGCTGTTTTTTCCATCTGAAACTCTGAGACACTGGTAGAATTTGCTGGGAAAATAGTAATTAATGAAGTGTTAATATGTAGTGAATAAGTAAAGCATAAAGGTATTCTAAATGCTACTGGTTAGTCCTTTATTTGAGGCTGGGTTGCGAGGTGATGGAAGGGTTGAGACTACAACTCATGATTTTTCCCTTCTTCCCCATACTTCAGCTATTGGCCTTCCCTCCTTTTATAATTTTAGCTACTAATGTTTTCTTTCTTTGTTAGTTTTTAGGGTTTAGGTGGGTTTTTTTACCTGCATAATTGCTTTGAAATTTGCAAGCCTTATGTTTTTGGCCTTGGTTTGACCATAACATGCAAGCATTTTTCTTTATCCTTTTGAAGCCTTATTTTAATTAACATCATTAAGAACAGATTATTTTATTGTCTTGACCCTCCAAAATGTAAATAAGGGTAGTGCTTTCTGGGTAATATATACAATTTGAGTCAGTCTTCTAGTTTAAGCTAGAGGGGAAATTCCCAAAGATGCCAAAGTATTCTTGCATGTTGCTTATGTGTCTGCATGTCTAAACCCACCTAAGGGTACTTGTGCTTCATATAAGGCATAGCTTTGCTGGATAGCAGCATTATAAAAGGACAGTGAACACACCACCTGAAAGTATAGTTTTTTGTAACTCTAAACTCAGTAGTATTCAGAAACTGAAAAGAAAAAATTAGCCTTAGAACATGATGATGAGTGTAAGAGCTACATGTATTCACTATTTTCTTAGCTAAATATTTGTATTAAGGAATTGAAAATTAAAATGCATGTGTAAAATAGTTCTTAAGAAATCTCAAAGGAATGGGGTTTTCCTTAACACATCTTTTCAAATTCATATAATTTGAATCAACCTGTATTTTTTCATTAATAGTTTCTAGCATTGTTCCCATGTCAGAATGTGGATTTGGAGCCCTAAGCAGGCTTATGCTCTCACTGCTTGGGTAGCAGCCTGATCCCATGGCCCTCCTCATCCTGAGTTTCCAAATGCCTTGAACTGCCAAAGTTAGAGTGGGAGCTGTTCCCAGGGAGCTGCTTCTCAGCCCATTAATCAGCATCAACAGGGCAGATGAGAGGCTGAGGATCTGCTGGGATCCCCCTCCAGTGGTTTGGGGGCACTGGTGACCCATCAGCCCCCCAGCCTGCCCTGACATCCTTCATCGGGTCCCCTTCCCCTCTAGTGGCCCTTCCCTGCCACTTTTGCCCAGGAGGAGTGCAGAGTATTGCCTGTTGCACTGGTCCCTTCCTCCTCCTCCTCCCTGGTCACATGAGGACAGTTCCCCAGGGCACAGTGAGAGAAGCAGAGTATGGAGAAATTAAAGTTGTCCTGCTGGAGGGGTCGGGATGTTTGTTTGGAGACAAATCAGATCAGGCTTTCAGGAGTCAATCCCAACACATCAGTCTGCTGCCACCAGCAGCTCCCCAATTCTCCCATGTCCTCTGGCTCCAGCAGCCAGTGCCAACAGCCTCTGACACATGCTGAAGGATTGTCTTCTGCTGTGATGTGACTTTGAAATTCTCATATGACAGCACAAAAACCTTTCTGTTGAATTTGAAAATTCCTGGGTTTGGTTCTGATGAAGTTATTCGATGCAGCGTGAAGTAACTTAATTTTTGGAGTACCTATAGACCTCTGTTAGGCTCAAGACATTCACTGTATTGCATGCTGTGCAAGAACAGAATAAAGTTTTTCTTTTTCTTTTTTTTTTTTTTTTTTTTTCTGAAGATCTTGCCATTTCAGTACACCAAATCCAACCTAACAGATCTAACAACCTTGGGTAAGGGTGAAGGTCAGAGTGGTAAGAACATGGAGATATTTAAGAAAGCTGTTACACAATAAGATGATTCTGGTTCATTTATTGGCTTCTAGTGCTGTTTTTTGTTTAAATTTTTGGATCTGTCTCAGTCTGTAGTCTGAAGGGAATTAGTTGCTGACCTTTCCCATACCAGAAAAATTTAATGAGACCAAGAATGGTGCAAAACTCATCTAGTATCTTTCTGGCTTCAGGTTTGTAAAGATCTTATTTACAAGAAGACAAAGGGGAATATGTTTAAGAATCACTCACTAATGAGAAAATGTGATTGTTGGAATGGCCATTAGTCCAGTGAAAGTAATACTTAATTTTACAGAGCACTTTGTTGGTTTTGGGAGACTAAAGAAAAAGTGGTCAACAAGTAAGGATCATGAAGAAAAGCTTAAAATTCTCTCCAAATAGTGTGGGACATGTGGCAATGACTAATTTTAGGCCTGCCCTACTGTATTCTTTTACCATTTCTTTTGTGGTAGGGCAGTGTGGCCACACTCTAAGCTGGAACCCTTCTCTGCAGGCAGTCCAAATTTAAATTACCAATCATTGCCACAAATGTTGTACAGTCTAACACAGGATTTCTCTTTCCTTTTGTAACATAATGGGTACCTTCACACTGATGGAATTTCTTTCTGACTTTTTATTTTCCCTAGCTGTTTGAAAGTTGGAAGCGAGGAAAGATATAAAATAAAGTGCTTGAAATGCAGGCAAACTGCATCCCGTTGTTTTACAGAAGCATTGCTTTAATGCTGTAAAAATGAATATTTGAAATTGGCACTGGCAGCAGTCAGGAGCTGGCCTCTGACTTTGCCTTCTGGCGGGCTCAGCTCAGCTGTGTATCTGCCAGCCGAGTGGCCTTTCTGTGTAGGTAGTTTTGATTTGTGTTTTTAGGTGTTGATTGGTTCACGAATTCTGGTAGGAAGACCACTGCTAGGTCTGAAATCACAATTTGAAAAACTAGCAGGGTTTGCAAGTGACTGAGATAGAGATATCATTGCAAAGATATAATGATGGTGATAATAATGAACCTGAACATAGTAATAAAAGCTTTTATATTGAGAAGACTTTGGGATAATAATAATGCTTTGGTAATTGTCATGATGAGAGTTGGTAGGTTGATCCTGAAATTAGTATATGAAGAAGTCATTAGTCTTTGAGAACCACTTTGTGTAAGTAGTAGTGCCAGAAAATCAGCAAGTGGGAGGAATGTTATAAAAAAGTGTCTGCAAAAAGCACACTCACTGTCTGGGCTTTTTTTGAGCTGAGGAAAAAGAGAAAGGGGAGTGAAAACTTGAAGAGGATATGGTGTGCCTGTGATTTTTTTTAATTCAGTGTTGATATAACCTATATGCCCCTGCTCTGAGTATTGCACCTGAAATGCATGCAGAGAAAGAGAAGAGCTCCAAGGCCCTTGTAATAGAGGTTGTGCTTGGAAGGAAAGATGGGTGAGGCGATGGGAGGAATAGGATCTGCACCTTTCAGACAAAATGAGACAAAGTATGTTTACATGTACCACTTTGTCTTAGTTTTTAAATCCAAATCATTTAGAGAGGCCTAGAAATTATTTAAAGCAGCATTGGGCATTTAGATTCTGTATGTGCTGATTGGGAGGGAAAGCAGGGGGAGGGGAAGAAACCCCTGCAAATACAGAAGCTAGTCATGCTTCAAAGCAATAATAAATATTTGGTAAAGATAAAGCAACATTTATGCTGCCTTGACACTTTTGTCACAGTTGAGTCTTTTCATCTGGTAAAGATAATAAATGAATAATCATAAAATATTTGTGTTTGGAAGTTCTTCCTTGGTGTTCATGAAGAGTATTTATTTTCCATCAGTCCATTACAGTGTAACATTGATTGGTGCATGTAATGTATTATTCATACTGTTCTAGTTTCATCCCATTAGCAATGCCAACACTGAGCTGAATTCTGCAGGGCTAATCTTGTGTGAAGTCTTTGTGCAGGGACTTCTGCAGGGGTTCAGATCTCGTTGCACATTTGGTGACAAGACACAAGAGCAAATGGCAACATCTTATTGAAATTATTCAGTCCTTGTTTCCCTTCTTCCCTCCAATGAAATGAGAATTTTAAGTGTACTGTAGACCTATAAAACCCAATTGTGAAAGGCAGAAAGTATGCCAGAACTGATTTATTTTTCGTTCTTGTATTATATCTTATATTATACCTCATAGCTAATGTCTTTAGAAAAGCCAAATAACTAAAACCATCACATTGCAAAAATAACAAGAACAGAACTCAAACCAGCCTTCAGATAGTATAGGTTGGCATTTTGGTCCACAAGTGTGATCCTATGGGTGCAATTTTGATCATGTGAATTGTGTGTAGGGCTGATTTGAATATGTGCTGAATCCAGCTGTTTGGTGTAGTTAGGTTTACTGAAGGCCTGCCTATTGCTAGTACAGGAAAAGAACTTTTTCATTTGTATCTTTAGTATTTACTTCTTTATAATTTAGTACAGGAACATTTTTTATGTGCAATAGGCCCAGCCCCATGTTATCAGGTTCAATGATAATCCCTGACTGATTTGGGCCTGGTGTGCTCTGGTGAATACTTGAGGTTTGTCTCTTTTGCTCTGAAAAAAATGGACTTCTCCTTTCACTTTTCTGAGGATCTAGGTCATAAAATATTTGAAAGCTTTAGACAGGTAAATGAAGATTAATTTTAAAAATATCTTAGCTCCTTAATACATTGGATGTGGAATTATAAGGAAATAAAATGAAAAACTTGAATTTTTCTTTCAAATGTTTTAATTTTTTAAAACAGCTGTGTAAACCAGGAAACAGTCTCTTCTTGGTAGTAATGCTTAAGAAAATCCCATGCTTTTAAGGTGGAGATGTCATGAAGGAGAAAGGGTTGGCATCTGTGCAAAATCTTTGGATTTTTATCTTTGCAGACAGGGAGAGCCTGGACAAGGTTGGGAGGACTCCTGGGGAAACTGGAAGCTCACAGATCACCAGACTGACTTCCATGGTTCTAAAAAATGGGATGAGGGTGGCAAAGAGTCTCTAGATTTTAAGGGGTCAGTAAGATGGAATGAAGGAGACAGACAGCTTGAGGGACAAAAGGAATAGATTCAATAGTCCAGGAAGAGTTTACCAAAGGAATAGGAAACATTTTTCTTTTAAACAATGATGGGGGGAGGGTGTTTATTTTTCATTTAAAGTGTGTGCTGATTCCAAGAGGTGTAACTGTATTATGGCTTTTTTTGGGGTTGGGGAAAAGACTTGCTCCCTCTTTTGGAGAATAAAAATCAAGCATTCTCTAACAGGCTCTAGATGTTCTGAAAGATACTTGTCTTGTACATATGCAGATTTTTGCCGTTTCTCTGAGAAGGGAATGTGCATGCTGGGAATTTGGTCAACAGAACACTGACCTTTCAGAGCTTAAATAAAAATGAGGTAGAGGAGACTCAGTTATTTACAGCAGTGTTGTCATGTCTTCATTATAGTAAAATGGTGTCTGTGAGATGCTGAGTAGATGTAACATAGAAAATCTGGGTCAGTTACTATTTTCAGTAAGAGCTTATATATTCAGGTTGTCTTTGATTTTACCATCATTTTTACAGAAAAGACTTTGACTGATTGCCTAATGTGTATAGTCAGGTTTTCAGGAACATGTGTGAGTAGACCGAGTACTTAAAATAATTCTTCATTAATTGCAGCATGCTCATATATGATGTCAGACAATTAGAGCAATTTATTTTTAAAGAATTAATCAAAATCCTAATTAAAACAGTATAAGATGAATCTATTTGCATGCAAAAACCAGGCAAGAGGCTTCACCCAAGTGGTTCAATAACCTCTCCAGTGTATTTCCCGCCCCCCTGTACCTGATATTATTCAACATATGAGGAAAATGATTTTTACAATACCTTGTGTGGTATTTGACGTTCATAATAGTAGCTACATCTGAATGCATTCCAGTGAATAGGACAGTTATGGGGAAAGAATTTAGTCTGGCCAGAGTAGGATATACCACAGCCAAATAGTTCAGTGGATTATAAGATATTTCTTCTCACTGGCTTGCAGTTTGTATAATTTATTTTCTGGCATTATAAATTTTGCATTCCCTACTTCACTCGGATCCAGCTTTGGTGGGTGCCATTCCAGAGTCTTTTCATTCTGGTAATTAGGAAGTTTCATAGGAATGAAGGAGCATTGAGTCCACACTTCCTAGGGCAGGGCTTTAGCCCCTCTGTAAAAGCTCCTGTGTAGAGATTTTTAGGTGCTGCTCAACTCAATGAAAATTATTGTTCTGTTTTTAAAGTAATTTTGTGTATGAGTATGTACAACAGCATTATGATATAAATTACTTAGAAAGAAGTTACTTCAAAATATGGTAGGTGATAAATATTAATTATTCCCAGTTTGAGGAAGATAACATTTTACCTTTACTAAATTTGACACAAACTGATTGCGCACAAACCTTTCCAATGTGTTTTTAGCAGATACCAGATAACAGCAAGGGAATCTAGCAGCCAGCATATCATTCTGTTGCGTAAACAGTTTTTCTTTGCTTTTAAGTTTAATATATTTAGGGACAGATTTTCCTTGCTCACTTCAGACTGGTAACACAGCAGCTGAAAATAAATAATTGGGTCCAGCAGGCAGTCTCTGTCACTTAGATGTTTAGGATTTATATATGGCATGTTGCATTGTGGGCAACATGATCCAGTGAATATGCTGTGTGATTTGGATGTTTTTTCAACTTTTACAGTCTTAAGTTGCTCCATTTTAGTGTGTAAATGGTACAACCAGGCATGCACTAAAAGTGCAGTGTAAGTGGTAAGTGCTTCCAAGTGATAGTGTAATAAGAGGACATTGAGTCTCAGTCTTTCTTTAACCATGCTGAGTAAAATGAAGAATTTCTGCCACCTTAAGAAATTCATTTTCCATCTACCTTTTTTCTCTGTTCAGTTTTTCAACTATGTATTATGAAAACATTGTGTAATTTTTTGCTAACGGTTCTATACTGATGCTTGAAATATTTTTAAGTGCATTTTTAATATTTTGATGAATTTGCTGGCATTAATAATCCTCTGATTATCTGTCCAGATATTTGATTTTGCAATTACTCTTGAAACCGTCTTCCCAGTAATTAAAAAAAAAGGGGGAAAAACTCCAGCAAACAGATTTTGGCATGAAAAATTTTGCTGTGTATTTCAGTATGTTTCAAAAGTCATACTTCAACCAGGCTGGCTTGCTGAATTTTGGTCCTTACTCTTTTCCAGTCAAAGGTACTGGAGCTGGTGCTTTACAGCTGTGTGTAACATTAGAAAAATAACAGATTAGCAGATTAATCTGTGAAATATATTTTCTACATGTGAAAAACCTGACAAATAGTGTTAGATTAAGTTGTTCTCCTCTAGCAGTGTGGAGTATTCCTTCAAATGTGGCTTAAACTCTACACGTGGCTCCTGTTCTGTCATCCATTTAAACCAGGGGTTGATTTTAGTAGCGAAGTCATAAACCTGGAACCATAAGAAAACAGAATTGTCTGTATCTTAACAAATTTTACATTACAAGCATGTGGGATGTGTAAATGAAGGACAATCAGTTTTCCAGTGTGGCAGAGGTGCAAAAGAAGTCTTTGTGAGGAGGGGGAAGCAGGTGAGCACTGCTAGAAGAATTGAACTAAGATGGGCCATGAGATGTTTGTTAGTACTTGAGCTTTGCTCAGGGCTTGTTATGGTTTATGTTGAGGTGTTTGTTAAGTATACTGAGACTAGATAGAGAAAAACAGATTATATAGAACCTTATGGGTAAAATAGTAAGTGAAACTGTATTCCACAATCCCTGTTTTTAACGCTATTGCTGTTTCCATATGGGATGTTTTATTCCACCCCAAGGTTATTGTCATATTGAGGGCATACTTAAGGCAGGGATTCCATAGCATAAGTTGTCATCTGCAAAGAATAGTTACCAAAAGATTTTGGGCCTCAATTGGAAGTAATGTCATTACTGTCATGGTATTTCCTTCTACAATTTTGTTTTAATTCAAGGTCTTTTAACAAATCTACATATCCAGGAGCCATTTCTTTCTGGCATCCTGAATGTCTGCTGCAGATATGTCTCTTTGCTCTTTCTTACTATTAATTTTTTGTCTGTTTTCTTCTTTTTTGCACATTTAACTCATCTTTTGAGTGTTTGATGTTTTCCCTATACATACAGCGTTATTCTGTGTGTATATATATGTATCTGGAGATCATTATGTCTCTTCTGTGGAGCTCTTTAGTTTTTTTTTTTTTGACAGACTATTTTTTTTTCATCTGAAAATGCCAAATCACTAAAATTTCAGGATTATTTGTAGTTGTCAGAATGTTCTACGCATTTTTTTTTCTATATGGACCTGATGTAAATAGTTCTTGTTGTAGAAACTTAAAGTGATTTGTATTTCCCAAGACTAAAGGAGGAAATTGTAAAGGCAACACTTTGAAATTAAGCTAAATGAAAGTCTCACGTGAATATTATTTTCCACTCTTCATATTTTTAGGTTTTAAATGATTTTGTATTATGCATATCGATAGCATGACCATTTCGAAACTTCAACCTCACACAATTAAATGGCTCAGAAATTGAATAGTTTTGTAAATTCTGCTGGAAAGTTTTAATACTCCAGGTTTGCACTGAGATTTTAAATTGCCAAATATTCTGCAAAATGAAAATGTTAAAATTTACAATTCTTATCCTTTATGTTTTTCAATCTGTTACTTAGATATGTTTTTATATTCATTAGAGAGACAGAAACCACGTAACAAATAATTCCTTGCATCAGAAGGGTGTCTGGATCCTTGTTCTCAATTCCCCATTCTGGGTATAGCATTCCCCTCCCAGCTAAATTCCAAAGGGAATCCAGATGTTTATTTAAATATTCATAACCCAAGTGCCATTGGAGCTGGGAGGATCACAGGTACCTGTGTTCATTTCACACTACATTCGTCTTGCAGTTCAAAATGTATTCATTACAGCGCTAGCAGATGAGCTCTTTCACAGGAAAAGGCATTTTTCCCCCCTCCACAAGTAAGGCTTTATGAGAAGGAGGCAGTGGGGCTGTCTCAGAAAATGTAATGTATTGAGTATTGACCCCAGCTCCACAGAGGAAGCTTTGTGTACAGGATTTAAATATTGTATTCTCGAAGAATTCTGAATTTATTTACACTTGCCTTAGCACTGGACATGTCTAGAAAGGCCATAAAACATTTCAAGGAGCCATTAAGATGAAACTGAATTACACATTTAAGATGGGGATTTTATTTCATTGTTTGTGGAAAAAGACTGTTTACTGTCTTGCCTGACAATCAGTGAAGCAAAGCAAAATACAGTGGAGATCTGCCAAATTCATAATAATTTGTAAACTATTTGAAAAAGACTATTTATTTGGTGCTTGCTGACAAACTTTGCTAAGAATTAGGATGAAAATCTTAATTGTTAAACATTTATTGCCTGATAAAAGTGATGAAATCCAAATTTGTGTTAAATGTTTGTCTCAGGCCTGCTTTATCCCTTCCGAGATTTTTCCAGGAGTGTAAATGGTAATGCAGATAGGAAGTGGAGCACTGGACATACATTAATCCTGGAGGAGAAGGGAATGTGTGCAGTGACAGGAAATTTAAGCAGAGAAGTGTGAAAGCCACAGACAGGGAATGTGGGCTGTGTGTATAGCAAGTCATGGGAAGATGCAAGCAGCAGTGGGAACCTGCAAAGTGAAAGGGAGCAGAGGAATGTACTTTTTTTTAATTTTATTTTGAGGAAATAAAGCTGCTGGAAAGCTTTCCAGACTGGTGCTGCATGCCTCTGCTGTTCTCCTTATTGCTGAAAATGACTCAAAGTCCCAGTCTCTCCTTCAAAGTTTTAAAGGAAAAGCAGAAGTAGCGAGGTATGATTGATAATGCTAAAATATATAATAATTTATGGTCAGCAAAGATCATGTAGATTATTCTGTCAGATTGCTAAGATCCTGTCACCACTCTATTCTTCACTTATTTAAGGGGGTACTCCTACACATTTCACTATAGATTTAAATAAATTATGTACTTAAGTGAATCTAAAGTGGGACTTCTTAGCAAATGAGAGCAGGAGCGTTAGATGAATGGGACTGTTGGAACACCCTCCGTGGAAGATTAGGTACAAACGGTCCTTTTTTCAGATGTTTTCTGTCATCCTTCCTCATGCATTCCTTTTTCAATATGGTATCTATCTAGGTATCACTGTTAGCACTTGTGACTTTTCCATCCAGAGTCAGATGATGAGGACTGATGATAAAACATATTTGCACTCTAAGCTCATAGCAGTAGCTTTTTATAAGCACTGTAATAATGCATTTCACAAGTTGTTTTCTGTGTGTCCAGCTTTTTTTGGAAGATAAGGAAGTAGTTCTTGTAGGCAAGCAGTATGTACCATTAAGAGCTAGACAGATATTTGAAAATACTGTTTTTTTAAATTCCTTTCAAACCATGGGGAAAATATTTGAATGTACATTGAATTTTCTGGAGTGAACAGACTGACTGTAAGGGGACAGAAGTGAAGGTTTTAAATGCCACGTGAGGAATTGCATTCATGGGCACAGAAGGAATTCGGTGCTGTGGTGTTACCCCGTCCCAGAACCAGCGCCTGGGACAAAGCCCACGTGGAAGGCTGAGCAGCTCAGCAGCTGCAGGGCTGCATGTTGGATGATTCCAAGCTTGCTTTCTTGTTTCCTGCACTGAACAATGATCATGGGAAGGACTGGTCAGGAGGGATACATTTGAAATCAGTCTTTGGGCTTCCTGCCATGTTTCCCCATGCTCGGACCACCTTATTTCTAAACCCAGGAGAGTTTAGTAATTATTAGAAGCAAGTGTAATTAATTTATGGAGTCCTAGTTATTTTGCTGAGCACTGTCACTGGAAGTACAATGAAGCCTTTAAGTAACATCCAGTCACTGTATAAAGCTGTCTTGTGGCTGCTAAACTTTCACATTATGCCGAAGTTGGATATAAACACTCCTTTTATAACTCGCCTGTCACTGAAGCACGCAGCTGTCTTGGCTCGGAAAGCACGGCTCTGAAACGAGTGCAGAGCTGGAGTTTGGCCAGGGCTGAAACTCGGGAGGTTGAGGAGGAGCCCTAATCCCTCTCAGGATGGGAGGGCAGCTGGGTCTCCAGGGTCTCCCTCCTTCTGCAAGCAGAATACCAGCCCTGAGACAGCGTGCTCCATGCAGATCAGTTGCATTGTGCTACAGTTC
This sequence comes from Xenops minutus, assembly GCA_035221455.1. Taxonomy (NCBI): domain Eukaryota; kingdom Metazoa; phylum Chordata; class Aves; order Passeriformes; family Furnariidae; genus Xenops; species Xenops minutus. The sequence goes on from JAWWEE010000074.1 coordinate 45,247,205, forward strand.
CCTTGTGAAACATCTGTGTTATAGCACTGCTTTGGTCCTGGTTGAGAAGGGCCAGTTCTGCTCAGTGGAGGAGGTATGCCCTGTTAAACAGGAAAATTAGAAAGGAAAAAACACCCAGGAAATTAGTATTAATTTTTTACCTAATTTCACAACAATTCCTCACAATGAATTCCTCATGCTAATTTTATATAGCTGATATGTGGGTGTATGTTTATATAGTGTGCACTATGCTATACAGAGTGTGTGTAAGTATGTATTTATGTGTATATATCCATATTTTTTTCAAACACAGAGTTTATAAAGATAACTGTGGAATACCTCTAGCGGCATAAATTCTGTTTGATTTCTACAAAGTTTCAGATGTTTTATGTGGGAATGTGTTTGCACGTGAAGTGTTTATAATAAAACAGGTGGGACAGTCTTGTCTCCATGGCTGGATCGAGACATGGCTGTGCATCATCCAAGTATTGCACCTTCTTTTTTTTAGACCTAATATATTATATAATTTGACAGAAACGTGGTGGAACAGAGTTCTTCTTTGGATAATTTACATTGTAGTTTTGATCTGTCATTTGAGACTGAGGCGTGAGATTGTATTCTAGTTAGTGAGCACACGAGGAATTTATGACAGAGTTGAGTCAGGAGTTGAAGCACTAGTTTTTCAACACTCAGCCACTTTCTTCCTCTAGTGATAATGATGAAATGTGAGCTAAAATTAAAATTGCAATCATATGTATTTTGCATTTCAACATTATATCTCTTTGGCAAGATCTTTGGCTCTGTGACAACACTGTTTTAATATCAAAAAATGGACCTGTGAGAGTTCTGCTTTTGGTAAGGTTTGTCTACACATTTATTACAGGCAAATCTATAATGTAGTAGGCTACTTACAAAATTCTTATATTCAAATGTACAGATCTTCTATAGTTAGATACTCAAGCTTATAGATGATGTGTGAAATTACTTTTAAAGACCTACTGGGTTTTGGTGGAAAAATTTATTGTTGCCTTTTTTGATTTCCTATGTTTTTCGAAAAAAAAGATGGTTAAGGCATTAGTACTTGTTGCTGGCAAAGAGTAAGACAAAATGTTTGTTTTAAACTTTCTGAGCAATGTCTGTTTCAGGAATACATGGTGTAATCAAATATGTGTTCTACCTTTTTCCAAGTAACTTTTTCTTACTGAACAGCACAACAAATTAGCCACAGATATGACAAAAAAAAAGAAATCTAGAGGGAAACGCTCCGTATGGGGTGACATGGAAATGATTGATGCTCAACAGAGCCTTTCATTTAATAGATAGTCTTTTAATAGAATCATGGAATGGTTTGGGTTGGAAGGGACCTTAAAGATCACCTCCTTGCAACCCCCTTGCCATGGGCAGGGGCACCTCTCACTAGAGCAGGTTGTTCAGTGCCCCATCCAGGCTGGCCTGGAGCACTGCCAGGGCTGGGGCACCCACAGCTTCTCTGGGCAACCTGTGCCAGGGCATCACCACCCTCATGGGAAAGAATTGGTTCTGTTCTTTCATGCTGACTTATTTCCAGCAAAATGGAAGAATGCTTTCAATTTTTGTTAAAGGTTGGCTTTATATATGTGTGTGTGTATACATATATCTCTATATAACTACATTACACTGTCCCATTTGTGGGTTTTACTTTGCAGCAGCAGAATACCTCTGAGTTGTTTTCTAATTTGGATTTGCTGTAATGCTGAAATCCTTCTCTGCAGACCTGCTGCATAACTCCAGACATATCCTTCCCTATATTATACAGTTATTTCTGCCTAAATGCTGTATTCTATTTTCTTTGATTCTGTTGCATAGCAAACTTTTTTAACCTTCAGTTTTTCAGGATTGTTTGAACATTTAATGCTGTTACTTGATATGCCCTCATGAGTTGGTATTGTGTGTTATTTCTAGATACATTTTTTTATTCCATGCTAGATGTGACTAATGAAAATGGGGAATGTTGTATTCACTACAGACCCTTTAATTTTCCTACTGGATCCTCTACATTTACACAATTTTCTGTTAATCTCTGAGGATACTTTCAAAAGTCATTTACTACTACAATTTAATTCCCCAAATGGTACATTCCTCAAGGTTTACTAGTTCCCATAGTTTCTGGAAGTACAGTTATCATTGAATGATCAGAGCTACCAAAACAAAATTAAGTGTAAGTGATTTTCCCCTTGTTTCAAGCTAACAGCAAACAAGGTGAAACGTTTTCCCTACTCTTCAGGTCAGAGCTGTAGGAGGGAAACAACATTGTTCAGATGCTCAGTGGTGGACTTAAATTAATGGGTTTTAACTGTTAAACGTGTCTTACAAAGAAGAAGTTGCTATAGTACTCAATCCTTGCTGTAGTACTAAATTTTAAGAGGGTAGGGGTAGGCGTCTATCTCTAATAAACTTAAAAGATGCAGTGTCTGAAGGCTGAGAACCAAAAAGAATGAACTTCTTCAGATAAGGTAAGAACTCATCTAAGAACCTCTTGTCACTAACTTAAATTTCAAATAACAGAAACTTTTTCTGACTGAAAGAACATTCACATTTTACCTTTTGGTTCATGATGCAGTGGCAGTCTAAGAACAGCTAATGTTTAGTGCATGGATATAAAGAACCCTAGAATGGTTTGGTTTGAAAGGGACCTTAAAGATCATCTAGTTCCACCCCCGTGCCCTGGGCAGGGACACCTACTGGACCACCAGACAAGGCTGCAGTGTAACTGCAGTAGTACCTATAGTGGCATTAAATATTGCCATTCTCAGGCTGTCCTTTGCATGCATTGCTTCTGGTTTCATATATCATCTATCCTAATCTGCTACATCCAAAACCCCTATTTAATAGACACAATTTTTTTTTACTAAAGAATCATACTTTGCATTGAGATGTTTTAGAAGGTCTTGCACGATCAAGTACAATGTCTTGTATTTTGAGGGTTTTAACTTTCTGCTGGAAGGCCACAACTAAGTTACCAGAATTTAGTCACTCAAGGTAGACCTGCCATTTGCACCTGGACTGAAGGAAGCTTTCCTTACATTTCCTTGCACAGGCACAATAATCCTGTCTTTAAATTCTCCCCTGGTCTCCAAGTATTTCAGCTTAGTTTTGAAATAGGTGGATCAGCCTTCAAATATAAATGAATGTCAGGATGTTAATTTGATTCAGTCAGACGTCATATCTTTTCAAACATACCCCTCTTAAGAGTCCAGATTATCTGACTTTGACTAAGCTGTGGCAGTAATTGAACTTGTGTGCCAAGTTTTCTGCAGTGATGGGGTAATCCCAGCTGCCTGTGTAACTCAGTGCATTGGTTACATCAGTTTTCCAGTTAAACTGGTACTTGGCCATTCTCATGAAATAAGATGACTCTCTGAAATAATAAGTAAGAAAAGTCCTGATTATTGTAATATTTTGATACAGTTTTCATAAATGTATTTGTTCCCCTTACCTTTTCAAAAAGACTCTGGAAGCAGTAGGACCAAGCAGTCATAGCTACCCTTCCTTTATTTGCAAAGGTAAATTTTCTAGCTTGTCTGAGGTGGAGAGAGGGTTGTGAAGAGCAGGAATTATTCCTCTCCCATCTCAAGCAATGTTTTCTTCATTGAAGCTTAATAGACGTGGTAAATATTTCCCTAATTTGACTGTTATTATGTAATAATTTTGAAACACACAGGGAAATGTAATGTAAATACTATTGAGAACATGCTGCAATATGAATGCATCTTAATTATTTTTATAATTTATTTTATAAAGTGCCTGGAAATAGTTTTCACAGATTTAAAGTATGGGGGGTTTTAATTTATATTTTCATTAATAAATAAGAAATCTGAATGTAAATATTTGGCGTAATCTATTAGGTCAATCTGGTGTCTTCATAACGGTGTGTGTGCAATCTTCAGTTCTGCAGTGCAGTCAAAAGCAGAGATGACTGATGGCCATAATAAAAATGAGAATGTACAGTATATAACAGGCAGATGAGTGATTGTTTATATATATATATATATTAAAAATACCAGTCTTTACACTTTCAAATTTTACATCATTTACTGTAGGTTCCTAGGCTTTTTTTTTATTATTTCAGGTACTATTTGAGTACCTGAAATACCAATGAACTTTAAGCTGTTTAGAATATTTGTATTCTCCAAAATTATTTAACATCAGTATTTAAGTAGCTTACATATTACTGAATCAGGTTTCTGATTTTGTCCATGTGACTCTTACTGATGTTGTTCAAAGGAATAGATACATCATCATTTTACTTTTTAATTATTGGTTAGAATTGGTTAATTTTCAGCAAAATCCCCAAAATATAAATATTTGTGTACTTGAATTTGGCAAAACTTCTGTAGATGAAAAATGGGGTTTTTCTAGTCCATTGAATAATTTTCAGAGTAGATTGTTCTCCCCACTGTGTGCTGGCATGTTTGTTTATATTTTGGTATTTAAGAGAGGTTACTATCTACATTTGGATGACATCATCAATGAATAAATGAGAAGTGCTGTACACTTTGTGGGTTAATAATTTGCCTCAGTCATTCATAGTTTTTGAGTGTGTGTTTGTGCTAACTAAGCAAGTGGCACCATTTCTTGAGGTGGGAAATCTGAAAGCTCCTTCTTTTCCTTGCCTGTTTTCAGGCAGAGTTTTAAACACCTTAGGTAAATATCCAAACTGAAGGTTGCCATTCCTTGTCCAGAACATGGGAATGGAATGCTGGTCTGGCATAACCCAGAAGGGTTGTAGGGAATTTGGCAGGGAGCATAAAAGCAGGTGAAGTCACGTTTAATGACACAGCCCGATTGGCAAACAGGTGTTTGCCCGAGGGGAACACACCACTCTTACTTTGCAAGCATTATGGCAGGGCCATTCACTGCAATATGGGAACATTTCCAGCCCTTCCCTCCCCCAAAATATATTCTGTCAATCCTTTTAGCAATTCGTGCTCAGTGAGGTATTGCTCGCAGCAGTGAAAGAGATTGGATTCCAGAAATTGGGGCACTCTTTTTACCCACTAACCCATCTAATGAAGGGTGTTTTAAAATTTGATTGGCAGCTTCTTTTCCCATCTTAATTAAATTGCTCCTTCACCCCAGTGTCTTTGAAGGACAGAGCCTTTGTTAAAGATGTCGAGTTAGTCTTTTATTGTTTGTTTCCATAGGGAGTGGAGCTTGGTGATAAGCTGACATAAAGGTGTGGAATCAAGAATATACTTGTTAAAATATTCATTTAAAAGGTCTTCCTAGTACTAACTAGGACAAAGAGGAAAATGTGCCCAGTGACGTTATTCTTCTACACCTGAGATACAAAGGGCTTGTAACATTTCTGCAATCTCAAATCCTTTAGTTAAGATAAAGATTCAAAAGAAGGTGGTAAGGCTTGTTCTGAAAGCATGAAGGCAGCTAAATGTGTAGAGAATGTAATTCACTGAAAAAGTGTTCTGTTTCTGTGGCAGAATCCTTGCTTAATTTCCATTGAAGGGAAAATACCATCGAATCAACACTGTAGAAAAATAATATAGCTGTTAAGGGGGGAAAATATTGATGGGCAAAACAGTTGATAAAGAGCCTGCTTATTAACATACTTGGTTTTAAATTAAGGGGGGATTAGAAGCAGATTATTTTAAGGTCAGCAATTGTGAGTTATTAGGCTAATCTCCTACAATTTGCATTTTAATATGCACCAGGAGAAATTGCTTTCTTGAAACATTTCAGGGCTGTATTTGCATGTACATTTGACTCCAGAGGTCAGAGTGCACCATGTCCTGTTTGAAGTCCATGTGGATGTATTCCTGTTCATCAGAACCACGTGGCTGTAAAATCACTTTGAGACAGAATTTTCCCTGGCTTGAAGAAGACACAGAAACCCGGTTAGAAACAGTAAAGGTCATTTTATGCTGTGAGGAAGGTGTTTGCCATCCACAGGACCCTCATGGGTGTGCAGGACCAGTGCTTGTAAAATTGCCCTTTATGATGAGAACTTCTTCCAAGGGATTGTACACATTGTGACCTGTTTGCAAACCAGTTCTCTGCTGGACACTTCTATAATATATAGCCTATAGTGGTGTTCAGTCTGAGCATTATACTTAGGGCATGTTTTATATTTGCATTTTAAATTAAGTCGTTCTTTGTTTGCCATCATGATTTAATGAGGCTTGCATGCAAAATTTTGGATAACAAGCTGATACCACTTACGGAAATGAAGTCATAAAAGTACCCTTAAGTCTTGTGATAATTAAGTGATCTTAAGCAAAACCAAAGCATACCTCTTGTTAATAGAAGGCTGAGTTAAGACTCAGAAAATAAAGCAAACCAAAGTAAAAATTATCTAGACTAATAACTCAAATTAAAGACCATTCAACTAATGCATTCTAAAGCAATTATAAATTGTGTTGGAATGAGAAAAAATTCAGGCTACTGTGTTCTAGCAGTGATATGAAAAACCTGGTGCAAGTTTGAGCTTGCGTTTTCTATTAGTTCTCAAATAAAATCATTATATTACAGAAAGATTAGAGCGCCCAGTTTATTTTTAAAACTGGACAATTTTACATTAAAAATAATTTCATAGGCTGCCAAGCAGTCAGAGTAAGGCTGGAAACAAAGTGGTGAATATGTAATGAGAACATACACTTTTCTTGCTACCCACATAGTACGTGGCACCAGGGGTTGGTGTATGAGCCACTCAGTTACAGGGATCTTACTCAGGTAATATGTGGAATATATTTGTTTTGACAAGTACATTGGTACCTATTCTCACATCATCAGTTATTTGAAATCAATAAAAGTAGTTGTGGTGGGATATAGGGAAAAGCTCATCACTTGTTTGACTCCTAAATATTAATAGGAATAAGACCAGACTCAGGAGTCTCATCTACCTGACAATTACTCAAATTAAATGCTAATTGCTGTCCTTGTGACAATAGTTTGCAGCAGTGAAGATGTGTTCCTTTTTATATTATATATAGAATTTATGTTATATATATATTTATGCATTATATATAGAAAATGTTTTCTCCATATGTGCAGAAGATATCCAAATTCTCTCAATACCCTATTCTAGAAATATTCCGTGCTGTTTCCCCACTAGCTGTGGAGAATAAAGCCCAGGAATCTTCAGCAAACCTTAACTCCCATGAGAAATGCTGACTGCAAGTCATGCCCTAGCCAGTTTAGAGGGCCATGCCATATAAACAGAATGTGACCCTTGCTGGGAAGCAGACACCTGGTGAGTGATGCTGTGTTACCATGGAACAGAACCGCCCCTGTGCTTCCACTTTGCACAAAGCTTTTGTGGTACAATCAGAAATTTGAATAATGTAAAATACAGTGGAAAATCGAATTACAGCCACCCAAGACCTTATTTGACAGTATCATTATCTTGTAGCAAATTGACAAGCACATCAGTGTTGTTGTCATAAATGCCACTGATGCTTTCAAACATGTTTCACAGTGCATTTGCATGCTAAAAAATCTCTATACATACTGAGATACTTTTCTCATCTTATGAAATCTAAGAACACACTCCTAAGAATAGATACAGTTTGTGTGTGTGTAAACTGAACTCTTTAGGAAATGAATTGTAGATGACTTTATTGGGTTAACTTAAAGCAGAGGAGCTGCTATTTTGCTTATTGAACTTGTGACATCAGATGTTTTTGAGGCAGAGAGGAGCGGAAGGAAATAGAAATTCAGTTGTTCTATTTATGTTTGTGCCACAGATTAAGGCAAAGCTCTAAGAATTTAGTGCAGGTGTGAGTTTTCTTTCCTGCAGAGCTATTTGTGTGTCTGGAAGAAGTATGGGTTGGGTGGAGAACAGAAGACAGGGATAAAAGACTGCAGCACAAAGGGGGGGTGAAACCTGCTTGATCCCTGCCTACTTAAGTTAATTAGTTAATAGGAGATTTTTTTCTTCAAGCTTTCTTGGGAGCTGGTTTGAAATGCATCTAGAAGGGTCAGTATGAGGGAGCCATTCTGCAAACAGGGATGTTAGAATATTATTTTGCATTTAAATCTTTCAGACTCTGAAATTCCTTGAGACTGCTACATTTATATTAGACACTTTTTACCCTTAGAAGTGTTAGTTTATTTTTTGGTTTGGTTTTTTTTCCCAGCTGTGGTGTGATGTAGTAACTTCAAGAAGCGGAAATGTTGAATATATCTTCTTCATCAATCTAAAGGGAAAAGTTTTGTTCCTATCAAATGATGTAATAGTTTCCAGCAGTCACTAAGGAGAATATTGAACATTACTGTAAACTTTTTAATATCCTCCATGACAGTTTTAAGGATGTTAAATGTTTGGGCAAACAATTCTCTGTACAAGGAAGGTCAATAAGAAGCAACAGAGGAGGGCAGTTCCAGAGACCTGTATAAAGCTGATATTCAAATGAATGAAAGGAACACTGAGATAAGTGTAAGGATATTGGCCTAACATTATTCATGGATAAAATAAATGAATACCTGACATGGGATTGTGTTAGAATGTTGTGTAGGAGTACAATATAATCAATAATAGTCAGTACAACTCTATGGAGAGATGTGAGATTTTTAATTCTCTTCCTTTAGGGTATATTTAGTTTAAACGATTAAACAATAATTTACTCCTTGCTGATTATATGCCACTGAGTTTTATTGTGCAGTGGCGAAGGAAAAAGCTGTATGTTCAGGATTGTTGTTATTCTGTATTGTTTGTATCCCATTTCAATATTTGTTACGGATACTATTTTGCAAAATCATCACAAAAGGACAGTGAAGATTGGGAGTACCTAAAGATAAAGGAGAGGGGCCAAAAACTAGGCTGCCTTTCCAAGACCTGTAGCTGGATGACAGAGTCAGATAAAACCTTTTTGCCAAATCTGTTTGTATGTCAGTTGTGAAACATCCCCATCAAAGCTGTGAGAAAAGAATGTCTCGATATCCTGTCATACATGAGATATTCTCCTAATTCATCCACCAGTTATATCAAGTGAGCAAAGAAAATCCTCTGCAATATTTTCAGAGATTGATAATAAAGGAATAAATTGAGAAATACCCCCTTGAAACATATTGCAAATTGGACGACATTTGGAAAGAAAACAAGTAATTATGGTGGGGGGGTGGGTAACACTGTTCAATGGAGCAGCAGGTGAACTGGGACAGGCACTGGCTGATATCATATGGAGAAAAACAGATAAGAGGAGCACTCCCTAGAACAGACTAAATGAGAGAGGGCGGCTTCCAATTAGCAGGGATAATTACTGACAGCAGTACCTCCTTGTCATCCTGAAAGGGATTTTGTCCATCAGGACTCTGATAATAACTCCTGATAATGGTAGTGAGCTTTGAATGTGGCAAATGCTGAATATTGACTGGGGGGGGAAGAGTTTTTTCATTTAATACAGAGCTACTTTTTCTCAAGTGAAGTATTGCATCAGGGTAACCCCTTGCTTCAGTTTGTTTCAGGTTTTCTGTTTCTGGAATATTGTTGTGAGTGATAGCAGCCAAGGGCATCCACACACAGAGAACTGCTATTTAAGAATAGAATGGTATATTAAGAATTATGCATATTTACTATCTTTTCATATAATTATATATTAAGAATTAGGATTATCTAATGGAGGAAGTGCATTTTTCTAGCTTTTTTTATGTTCTGTTTCATTTCTTCCTCATGTAAAGTCTCAGTGCCAAAGCTTACTTTGACTTAAGGGAAATATCTGGCTTCAATAAAGTAGAGTCAATTTGTTTTTTATAATTGGACAAGATTTAATTTTCTTATAAAGTTGCTATAGTACAACTGTGGAGCAAAAATGTGTGTTTTCAGACTTGTTGGCAAAACCAACCAAGACTAGGAAGTTTGACCTATTTTTTGATACTGTATTTTAAACAATTTTTTCGGTTAATTTTAAAGTTTAATTTTAAACCATACTAGAAAAGATGAGTGCAGGACACAAAGATGTTTTTTCCCCAGCTAAAGTTAATCACGTAGTGAGACCTTCTGAAGCAATAACTTTATAATAAACACTTAGCTTTTCTGTGTCTGTCTTGGCATGCAAGCATTGTGACACCCTCAGTTAGGTGTGTCCTACACTATCATTTTTAAGTCTTGCTTGTTAATGTGTTTTATAGTCTGCATGGTTATTGTAGTTGAATCTACAACATAATTCAATCTACTGTTGCCTGATTCAAACAGAATAACCACTGTTAGGATGTTCCAAAATCACTCGCCTCCATCACAAAATATGGTTTACCTATAGCTTTTTTTAATACTAGGAATATGTCTTATCTGTAGCACAGAAAAGGGAAAAAAATGGAGCCCCAAATAAAGGATAGTTGTTTGCTTTGGGTTTATGTTGATTTTTTTAAACTGTAGCTTATGTTTTTAATAGAAGGATCTCCTATGTAGACTTAGGTTGGAGTTTGTTTCAGTGGGAAAGTAATTATTCTTAACAGTTTTCAGGTAAAGCTTTAGTTGCTTATAGACAGAATTAATTAGTTTCTGAGCTGTAGAGATCATGAATCCAAAACCAAATGCACTAACATTTTGGTCTTAAGGGAATTAAAATCGTTGTGGTTAATTTTTCTGTGGACCACTTTCTTGGCTGCTTTTGCAGATTTAAAACGTGAAAAACAGGCACAGTAAAGGACAGTGTTGGGAATTTGGTGTCTTTAATATTGTGGTGTTATGTGGAAAAAGTGGTGAATGTAACATGCTTTGAACTGTTCACTTATTCCTGTTTGCTTTATTCCTATTCTCTTTTTTCTTTTTTTTTTTTTTTTAAATTTACTCTTTAATTTACTCTGTGCTTTTGCTATCATGTGAAGCCCTGACTCTGAGAATTCATGCCTTGATGTCAAGACACTTATTGTCCTTCCAGAGTATATTGCAGAGAAGGGGGATAAAGGGATGGAGGATAGAATTCTGTAGTCTTAGAGTGATGTGACATTGTCGTTGCTCTATTCTCTTGCCTTAAGAAGCCCCAGAGTAGTGCCAAGTGACCTGAGAGTCTTGGAGACAGCTTGATTTTTCACTCCAGAATAAAGCAGAGGGGTAATCAAGCAGGTGACTGCAGACTGGAATGTACAGCAGTGCTGTGAAGTGGTGGCTAAAGCTTTACCAGCTGAGTGTGCAGAGTCAAACAGCTGAGGAAACTTCAGGGTGTGTGCAGGCATCCTTTCATGCGCTGTAAGAAAGAACCTGTGCCTCTCACTGAAACACTTCCCTGTGGGAAGGAGTGGAAATAACTCCAAATGATATGGAAATGGCTCTCATGTAGAATTAAAGTGTGTCTGTGTAGGAAATTACCAATATCTAACTTGCAAAATTGGCTACTGTGCTTTTTAAACTTGTAAATATTAAAGATTCCAATGAGATCATTCAATGCTCACTGCAGTGTCAGGTTCCAAACATTCTCTTGAATTCAGTACCTCAGTTTTAAGGAAATCTGAAAAATCATTCTCATCACGTGAAATTGATTGTTTTTATCTATGTTTTGGTCTTGAAGTGCTGTGAACACTGTGAAAAAATGTCATTTATAAGCATATGCATTGCAAAAAATTTACTCTCAGTTTATCTCATTGGCACTTAAAGGATGATCACTAACTCATGCCTACAAATGCTCTGGTATTGTAAAAATTAAAATTCATGGGGCCCTCCAACTTTTATAGCTGTTCTTGGGGATGAAGAAATTGAAAATTTCCACCTCCTCTGTACAGTTTAAGGGGGTCCTGATGTACAGTGTTGTGAGGCACAAGAATATATCTATAGTAGGGTACCTAAACATGCAGCAGCATCTTGCTTGCAATCTCTTACTCAGTTTCCCATTTCACCAAAGTTAAGAGAAAGACATTTATTGATGATGGATTGATTTGCTCTGATGAGATTCAGGTGTCCTTTGATGCTATTTCTCACATGTTCTGTCACAGTACTTATGGCTGATGGTTGTCTGTGCATATGCCTTGAACCAATGGGATTGATTTGTTTTGATAGGGGTGGGGGAGATTCACAAAAGCAGTTCCCATCTGGGAAGTTACATTTCCTCCGGAGTCAATGGAGACAAAGAGGGGTCTTCTGGAGCCAGAGGCACTGAAAGTCAGGTATCTTCTGTGTATTTGCCCCCAAAGAAAGCAAGAGTGCACATCTTCTCATAGTTTCTTTGCACTGCGAGGGGAGCAGGTGTTCCTTCCTCTGATTCCTTTAATGGTGAGCTTTGCAACAGAGCTATTTCCTTTGGGAAAGGGTTTTTGTTTTATATATTCCCCTAGGAATTTTCCATTTGGTAAAGGACATGATGTTTGGCTCATATTGTCATTGCACTGTGGGTTTTCTTTAGTACTTTGTCTCACAGGGATGGTGCTCAACAATTCTCTCCAGCCCTGTCATGTAACACCATGCCAGCTGTATCTGCTTTCTCACATGCAAGTTAGTTCTACACCTGATGTGAGGTTTTAGCTATTTCATGTATTTTCCCCACTAATTTTTGACAAGTGCCTCAGCACCACTCTTGAGGGGATTGCTTACATGGAACCTCTCAATGCAGTCTGATTTTGGCTGTGTACACTTGCAGTGGGAATCTCAAATGCCACCCTTCTTCATGGGCTCCTATGCAGACTCCATGGCATTGTTGGTACCAGTGGAGACAAGCACTGCAGGTGGTCCAGGGAAAGAGATGAATATGAACTATTCAGGAATATGAGTGAAAGTAGACAAATGTTTTTCCTTAGGTTTCTATCATTTTAATAATGTTGAGTTCTGCTGTCACTCAGAATAAATCCCCCTTTCTCCCCCTGCCCCACCCCAGCAGATGCTAAAGGGAGAGTGTTGCTACCCTTTCTGAGGATGTAACTGGTTGTGTTTCTGAGCTCCACCAACTTAAAACATCAAAGTGAATTTGTTCTGATATTTGGCCAACTTATTTAGTCATCCCTCTAGACAAAACGTTTATCTGGATTTTTGGTCTGCAGTATGGCTAGAATGTACTACCCAGATGTGTTTTCCTAACTTTGATGCAATAGAATAAAGCAAACATAAATACCCTTTTGAATGTGCCTCATTATGACCAGTAATAGTTGAAACTAAGTTAAAACTATTAGATTTGACTGAACTGGGGCATGAACTTCAGCTGTATTACATCAGGGGAACAAATTGAGCTTTTTTTTTTCCTTAAAGGAAAATCTTTCCTTATCAGAAAACCTATCTCAGCTAGAATCAGTAAGAGCATTTGTTACTAATTTAGTGGGGTGTGTTTGCATGTGGTTATATATTAGCGTTGAAAAGCGAGCTCTTTCCTGCTCTACGTAATTGGTAATCCAAATATTGTGCAGTAGAACTACCCATAAACTTCTGCTCAGACAATGAGATTTTTCTAGATTGAAACCAGGGGAAGTTACAAGGTTAATTGTCCCATTTCAGACACTGAAGCGTACCTGACACTTGCTATCTCCTTCCTCTCCTCCCCTGCCTCCAGCAGCCCCAGTGGGAATCTTAGTCTGGGTCAGCAGGGCTTAAAAAGCACTGTGCACACCCCATCTCCTCCATAGGCTCAGCTGCCTGTTGGAATGAAGGAGAAGGTGAGGAATGAGGTGTTTGCATGGAAGGTTGCTGTGTAAATACATTAATCCTTGCACGTTTGATGGTAGGCTATTTAACACTTCCTCCTTCATGGAAAAAATGGCTTTCTTCTAGGAAGTGATGTTGAGTTGAGCTGTGAATCTGTTTGAATGAGCCTCCAAAACCTTTTTAAAGGTGAGAAGGTGTTCCCCTTTGACTCCAAGTGGCTTGAACTGTCTTCTGTCAGCACACTGGGGTAGCGAGGTCACACCAAAAATCTGGCAGGTTTTCCACTCAGGTGTTTCTTTCGGTAGAGAATTGGTGCTAAACATCTTGCAAGGTGTCTCATTATGTTGTTTATTAGCTCTTCCACCTTTTCATTCCTTTTAAGAAAAGAACATCATTGTGGGATATGAGTGGAGTTAGCAGTTGTCTTGCTGAACGTGGGTAAAAAGTCATGTTTCCAAAGACATGGGTGAAGGACTTCTGCCTCTAGTGCCAGTTTGGTGGCATTTCTCAAAGACTAAGAGACTGGAAGTGCATCATTAACTAATGTATTTTGAAATGAAAGTTAGAAAACCATATAGCTTTGACTGTGTTTAGAAGTGCAGCAGGAGAACAACACAGAATGTTATGATTAATAGGAAAGCCCCAATCCTGTAAATATATATGTACATATATAATGGTGGCATTTACTGAAAACTAACCCATAGCCTATGGTGAGACATGCTTATTCAGCACAATAATCCCCTAATAAAATGATTTTTACACTCTAAAATAATTATTAGTTTTAGTGGTTCATAAAACGAACCACTTTTGGGGACGAATGCTTTCTTATTTTGGGTGGGGTTTTTTCATAATTCTGCCTAAGTTCCATCTCAGCTGGCAGAAGGCACTGCCTGAGTTTATTGTGAGGCCAGGGCAGGTGTGCATGTAAAGAAAACTGCACCTGACTGTGTGCCTGTGGGCTTTGTGCTTGTGAATTGGCAGGGTATTTCAGGTGGGAATTTTCTTAATTTGTCAGTTTGAGGGAAGAGAGTTAGAAGGTGCAGGTCCAGGTGTGCAGAAGAATGAGTGTCACTGACCATTATCTGCAGTACAACCAATTTGGTCACCTACAAATATATGTTCTTTTCATCAATACCCAATATGTTGCTTGCTAGTAAATCCAGCAAGACCTAGTGAACTCCATTCTCTTTGCTGAATTCTCTTCAAGGTTTATAAACTGTGTTTTTATGACTTTTACAAAACCTGTGTTTCATCATGATGTTCTTTTTTTTTTTCTCTTTTTAGATAGTTATGTCTCTTTTGGTACAAAAAAATAGAAGAAATTATGGAAAACTTGTAATTCAAAGATAAAGTATTCCAGCAAGCAATTCATGTGTTTTGTGACCTTTGCACTTTGGCTTAAGAAGCCCATTTTATTTCCAAATGTTCTGGCACATATTCTCAAGGTTTTACTAATAATAGAGAAATTCTATAATGTGTCTCAAAATAGAAAAGTTATTTTAATGAGACATGTCCTGAAATTAGTGTTATAGTTAAGTTTGAGCTTCTAATTAGTCTGACATCCATTTTCTTTGATTGCTATGTTTAGAATTTGTTTCCAGAGTGTGGTAATTTTAATTTAATCATTCTTAGTCTTACTTTTACTCCCTGGCACTGCGTTAGTAACCACAATGTTTTTTAATAATTTGAAAGTATATGCTAGCTCAACCTGAATGGGGAGTTCTGGAAATTTCTTCAGGTGGTTCCATATAAAGCAGAAGTGCCAAAATTGCAAGTGGGATTGGCAATGGCTTGGAATTGAGCTTAGAACTTCACTGTCTTGTCTGGCTTGCTGATTTGTTTGATGTCGACACTTTTATTGTTAAAGGTGTTGGAATAGAGTTTGCTGCTTTGTGCTCATCTATACAGATGGAAAGATATCTATATTATGTGTTAGTTGAATTTGTCTTTATTACCCTTTGAAAGATCTGCTTGTCAACACAGTTTTCTTTTTAATTATTACAAAAAAATATAAATATGAAATGAAGCCTATCTAGGACATTTGTTTTACTGTGTGCTTTCTGGGAAGCAATAATCTGTGGATTTAGCCTAGATTTCTAAACCTACACTCATCACCTGCTGTTTAACATGCTGGGAATGCTTTTTGTCCCCACTAGGTGGGTATGACTGATGACAATGACATAGTGACCTTTAACAGGATGAGATCCTGCCTTTACTGAACCAGTGCAGTGTTCCCCCTGGAGTCAGCAAATCCTTAATTTAACCTACAGAGCTTCCCTGTGCTTAAATGTTTGAAGAAATACAACCTAAAGGCTTTGTCTTGATTTCTTGGCCACCCAGAGATCCCATTGCCCTGAAATGCAGTTAAAAGTTTGCAGGTTGAGGCTCCTCGTTTTTGACTTGTTTGTTTAGTTTCACAACTCATATTGACATACAAAGTGTGCAACTTCAAGTGTTTAAAGTTTGTTCCTTTATTGTAAAATTGTTTTGGTCATCGTTCCATAATGCCATATATTTGGTGATGTAAACCAAGCTCTGTCTCCATTTAGATCATGCTTGGCTATATTTTGTGTACACTCCTGCCAGTTTAACCACAGCTTCACAGTGAAACTCTGTCTTCGACATCCATTGACTATCACAGGTTCTGTGACATATCTGTGTTTATTGAGCACATCCCTTTGCTTAAATAGGACTTTTGTTTGGAATGGGTAAGTAAAGGATTCATTGTAACTCACTGGATTCTTGGGGTTTATGTAATTTCTAACAGATGTTGCTTCACTTGGATAAGCTACTAATTTTGTAACTCCACTTTTAGATTTGGATTTTATGATGTAGAACTTGCTTCTAAATGTATTGCAAAGTATCATATGTATTTTGGAACATGTTTGTAGCCTTCCTTCATGAATTACACCCCCCTCCCCCGTTTGGTATTTCATCGTTGTACCAGATAACAAGCAGTTACTCACATGCAAAACCAGTTGCAGTGTTTACTTGTGGATCGAGAGGAAGTCAAGTATCAAGCACTTAAATAATCATCTATGTATTGTTACTGTTGGCCATATTAATTTATCTAGGGTCTCAAAAATGCCAAGCCCTTAAAAAAAAGCCCCACAAAAACCCAAAGGCACATTAAAAAAAAAAAAGACACAAATAAAGACAAGTATATTAGTCAAGGTAAAAATCTCAGCTGTAATCCTTACTGCAAAGGGGACACCAGAGACAAAAGGAGTTCCTCCTTTCTGCTCCCATGGCTTTACTCAGGGAAGCTCAGGTGATGATGGGCAGCAGTATAAGACACTAAGTTGTGTTTAAATAAGCAGGAAATTGGCAACAGTGGCAAGTTTTGCCGCTTTATTAGCATTGCTGTGACAGAAGAAATTCAAAATTGATTTATGCACATGAAGAGCTGCATGTTTAGAATTAAAGGAACGTCAATTGGCTTATTTTATTAGATTGTACTAATTTAAAGTAGAGCCAACCAGGTGGTCTTCCTGCTTGGATTTTACTGGCATAGATTTTCTATACTTAGTCCAGACAAAATAGAAAATTCCTATGGGACAGGGTGACATTGATTTATCAGAGTTTTAATTTGGGTTTAAATGTAACAGCAATCAAGTACTTTTGGATAATGCACTCAGGTGCCTGGGGTTCTGAAACCACTAAATATTTTACAGTAATTTTCAAAAAAATTTCTATAATGGTGTACATAAAAGTTGAGGGGAGAGATACTTGTGAAGACAAAGCCTATTTTCTTGTGCAGAGTTTTAAAGAGGAAAAATGAAAAAACTTGAACCGACCATATTCATACTACTCTGTTGCTATAGAGCTGAAATGATAGTTACTTTATCCCAAAAGATTTTCTTATTGACATCATCGTCTCTAGTTCTTATAATGGAAGAATTAAAGTAAGTGATGCAGCATGACTCTCTGTGGTAATAATGCAGTGTCACTTTGGGTTTGTGGAGGTAAGACACAGCTTTTATAGGTGTGAAGTTTCAAGAGAGGGTTCTGAATTTACTCAGTACGTGCATTTGGCTCTTGTAGAGTGTTTGGGTTGACTGTCATCAGAATGTGCTATCCTTGCAGATGACGCTGCTTTATGGCAAAATCCAGTTTGGAAAGGTGAAGTAGGGCTGTTAGCAGCAATTCTGTCATGTAAGTAACAGAAGAAAGCAAACCCACACAACTTTCCTGGAGTATTTTCTTACTCTAGCTGTTCCTGTTTCCAGAACACAGGTTGCTAAAATAGTTACTCATGATAATTTCACCTTCATCAGGTGAGGCAGCAGAAATTCAGGAGGTATCTGGGTGCATCCAGAGAAAGCAGGGACAGTCACACTGCACTATCTGTTGTCTCTGCTGTCTTCTCTGGTCAAGGCCATGTTGAGCTTCCCTTGAAAGTGGAGTGTTTGGTGTCTAATGATGCTTTGTTGTCACTGTGGTGCTCCTGTGCCACGATTCTAAAAGCCGTGGGCATGGTTGGCGCTGCAGGGTTGCAGGTACTTAATGCCAAGGAACTTGTTGGAATGCCACGTTTGGAAGGGCTCCCTCGTGGGGGTGACATGGTTGTTCCTCCTGGTGCCAGAGTGTTTGGTAAAGATAAAAATCTCCCCCTACCATGGATATCTCTGCCTGCATTCCATGGAGCTCAGTGACCTCTCCTAAGCTCTGTGCACCAGGGGTGGTGAGTGACATGGGCTGTGCTGGCGATCGGGCTGCTAATCACTGTTTCTTTATGTTGGAAACTACTGGGAGACTGGCCTGTTTAAAAAAGCAAAGTTTACTCCTAGAATAAGGAATACTAGGAATTTTATTAATTAAATTGATGTTATCACTCCTGTTGTGTTACCTGTTTGAAAGGTTTGCTCTGCTGGTGGCTTAGTTTATCTATATGGCTGCTTGCCATAAGTGCAAGGTAAACAATGGGGCTTGTGAAGAAAAACATAGCTGATTTTAAATGCTTAAACATTCGATGTGAAGTAAGATATATGATGAAGACTTAAAAAGCACAAAAAATTTCCATTAATCTTGTTTTAGATATGACAACTGAGTTCTGTTTCCTTCCCTAACATGGGGGAAAGGATGAGAATAGTAGTCAATGTCCTGTGGCAATAGCAATGAACAAGCAGTAATTAGCATTTCTCAGTTCTGTTTTTCCCTGGTTTTTATTCATTAACATCTTGCTTTATGAAGACATAATATGAAGATATAATTCTGCTTAAAAATAGTTTCAAGGGGTCAACTAATTTACTACCTTGCAATAAATTATTCCATAAGAATGATTGCCAGAAGATACCGGTGAGCTTGTGATGATTCACCATCCCTGTGTCCATTTCAGAATAATTAAATTTCTGATCTTGTTTTTCATGTTTTAACAATTTTTTTTTTTTCAAGGAAGAGTTGCTCCTAGGTGTTATTGATAAAATGTAAAGGCATTCTGTATTCCTTAAATGCTGCTCTCTTCAAACTTGATTTCTGACAAAAATAGTTACTGGAAGCTGAACCAAATACCACCTCAAAAGGAACTTCTTGTAACTTCTGCTCATTTCTTGCCCTTTACTTTCTCAAAGTTTCTTCAACTTCCTCTCCAGCTACTAAGAAGGCATGTGTGTATTTTTGGAACTTTATTTGCATTTGTCTTTTCTGCATTTTTAGAATAAGCCTGGGAGAGTGATGATCATTATTGCCCCAAGGAACTTGTCTGTGTGTACAAGAGTGGGTTATGTTGCAAGAGGGATTAGTAATTTTGCAGTTACTGCTGGATGTTAAACAATGCCCTCAAAATATCTTACATAAGCACTAATAATGGAGAAATCTTGATTGTTTTTAAAACTTGCATCAGCATTAGTTTACAGTTTTTAAATGCTTGACATCTTACAAGGTCTACTTAGCCATAAAATAAGCATGGAGGGACTTCTTTCTGCTTGAACACTTCAGGCTGAAAGTGAGAATTGCTCTTGGAAGTTACCCTCATAATAGTGTTGAGGTGGCAAGTTCTCAAGATTATAAAAAAATTTCTGGATTTCAGCTCTACTTTTGCATCAGTGAATATGAAATTTAGTAAAAATTTTGAACATGATCATGTTTATGAACATTTAGAGAGTAGTTCTCTATTTTTTTCCTTTTTTGCAATATGCTTTCATTAATAACTGGCTTTAACTTTGCTGTGGGCATGTGTGTTGGAACAGAGCATGAGTTTGTTCAGAAAAATCTAAACAAAAATAATGTAAATAAAAAGCAAATATTGGTCAGTTATAAAAATATATATTCAACACTGTCTTCCAACCCGTTTCCATATCTCTTCAATCTTTCCTGCATCAGACACTTTCCTTTCATTGCTTTTAAAGGTTGAAAAACTTACTTTTATTTTTCTTTTTTTTAAAAGCTTTGTGGTGTTACAAGAAGGAATAATAATAGTATTAAATAAGCAATGATAAGTCTTACACAATGTAGATTGAGTTTTTAGTCGAGTTTCCAGTAGGTCTAAAATTTTTATATATAAGTGACACTTGAGACTGCCAGTTGCAATGTATTCTCCCACCTACCCTGTGAAAAACTGAGACAGGGAGAGGTTTTATTTTTTAAAATACTTTATACTTGCTTAGGAAGATTATAAAATAGATCTTAAACAGATGGAATAACTCCTGTGAGAATTGAAAATAAAATTGGGGAAAGCCATAACTGAGTGTGAAAAGATTAGGATCTCTGATTGCAAAGGATACAGATTCTTTATCTTTCTCAACTCTTGTGAAATATAATTACAGATATTGTTTGGGTAAAAATCAAACTATTCAAAATTTGAATGCCATGTTTTTAGAACTTACTCATCCTTAAGTTCTGCAAGGGTTTGATTGAAGAGCCCCGGAACACTTCTAAATTTTGTAGCTGATGTTCTGGGAGATTTTTAGAGTACTTTTACTCAGTGAGGAAAGATTTCTTTTTCCCCCTCTCCTGTCAAGTATTTACTGTGTAACCGTGTATTGCCAAGGGATCTTCCAGCTGCTTTCAGTATTGCTTTGGCTTCCGGGTCTCAGCATGTTTCAAATGGTGCTGTTTTGACAACCTTTTTTGTGTCTGTGGCATAGGCTTTTTGAAAATTCCCAGGACCGTGCATGCCTGCATTATAGTATGGTGATCCATACATATTGTGTTGTCCTGGATAGCTCCGATCTCAGAAAGCAGTATCAGGTCCCTTCTTCATCTATTAACAGGATAATTCGTACTTAGAAATGCTTTTTCCCCACTTTGCTTTTTCTGCAAGTGCAAAGTAGAACTTCTATATATGCAGTTATCTAAAGACTGAAATGCTGTATGTTTTAGTGACCTGCAATGGTCCCCAAGGCTGCACCTCTCCTTTAGAAACTTAAGTCTATCACTGGTATAATGTTTGTCTTGCACTATTGTGTATGAGAATTTTGTGCCCAAGAGAAACTTTTATAAGACTTTCACTTTTTAGGATGTTTTATGAAACTGCTTTCATAATATGTTATTGACTTGGTACTTTAGGTGTTGCTTGGGAGTGCTGGGGGATTTGTTTCACATCCATAGCCTGTGAAAAGCTGAGCATCTCCTTTGTTCATGGCTATAAAATGGAAGGAAAGCATATTCTAAACTGAAGGATCCTTAAGGTAAAAGGCCATGTGAGTTACTTCTCTTTATGCAGTTTATGCCTCTGAAGTGTGTAGTCGAGTGTCAGTGGAAACACAGCACAGAGTGCGAGACCACCTAGGAATTTCTGAATTAGTCTGGCAAGTGGCCTTGGCCTTTGTTGCGAAGTGGGGTTCAGGCAGTTGTCACACGGGTGCAATTGTATTTGCCAGTGTCTTCTCCAAAACTGATATTTTCTGAGCATTCTCCATAACTGGCTACAGGTAGCTTGCCCTTAGTGCAAATTCCAGGAATTCTGAGCTGTACTATCCCATCCAGTAGTGATATTATAGGAAGCATACTCCTTGGGATTAATTTCTCAGCCCTCCTTCACATGGTTAGCTGGGCTTCTTCGTTTGTTCGTTTTGTTACTTGGCCCTGATTTACATAGTGTTTGGACCCAGGAGTGTCTTGTGGGTTCTCTGTTTCATTTGGAAACATTGCATTTTAAAATCTGAAACAAAAGCTATCAACACATTTTGTCTGAAATGTTTCATATTTACGGTTCCCTAAAATTCTGTTTTCTTTATCTTCCTAGTCACATGGGAGCTTGAAGGGAACACACACATCTCCAATGCCAGCGTTGCAGATTAAAAATAGTTTTCCTCCACCAAATGCTAACAGCTGGTTGGCTTTCTTTCCCTGCTGAAGATGTATCATATAGTATTTTCGTTTGCCTGCTGTTGCCAAATGTTAATGGCTCAGGCTCTGCGAGTTTTACTTGGTAAATTCTGTTGCAATGCTAATAACATTTTAAACAGCCTTTCTGTGAGGCTCCAGTCAAGCACCTATTCTCCCATCCTGCAGATAAATAAAAACTGAGAGAAAGCGGTGGAGGGAGGTGCTTTGTGTTGATTTAAATGGCCATGAGTGCTTCTGCAAGGCAAGTATTACTCGGGCAGCGTGAGGCTGTGGTGGCAGGCATGAGAACTGGTCTGCAGAATTGTGCTCCCCCAGGATAAACCCCTAACCTTTGTTCCTTTCCTTCACTTGAAGTCATTCGGCGCAAATACCGTGGAAAATCTCGTGTCATATTGACATTATAGCAATTGCCTATTGAAATCACTGTCCTCTTCGCTTTTCACCAGTGATGGAAAATGTCTAAATGTTGTATTTCAAGAAAGAAGACATTTATAGCAGCATTTTTCAAAATAACTATTTTTGTAATGCTGTGATTATATACAATGACAAGTTATTACTGAACTGAGCAGAATATCTTATAATAGCTCTTCTGCCTTTTCCCATCTTGAAGTACTCAGCAAAGCTGTCTTGCCATATTTGAAGTGAATCTGTTATTTTATTTTGAAGTTTCTTTCATAATGTCTGGCACTTAGAGTGGTATTGCCTTCATATACCTTCATATACGTGATCCATAATGTTTACATTTTGGCATAAAAGCTGAAGCAACTAGGGCAAACCGTGGAGAGACATGAGAGTTAATGAAATAACAGATGGCTGTTATGTTCCCGTGGAAATAATTATATACTGCATTTTAATTGCATTGAATCAGTGTGTTGGTCTTGATTAATACAGTAGGCTCACTGGTCATATGGAGATTAGTGCCTTGTGTGGAATAAACCTGAAAGTTTCTTCCATGTATCATGTGATGTGATGGGGATCAATTTCAGGAATGCCTTGAAAATATGGTCTAAACAAAACCCTTTCTACACTGATTGTACTAGAGAGATTAATCCCATTGCCATATGGACATGAAATGGCTTTGGGTATGCAACAGGAAAACCCAGATAAGTGATAACTCATTTAATACTCTGTGGTTTGTGTTTATGGAAAACAGAATTGCTCAGGATCTTCTGAAGGAAAACAAGAGTGTGCCAAAGGTAATTTCAGCGTTGAGTGTTCATGGATGGTAAAATTATATTTAACAGATGTTTGTAATTTTTGCAGGTAATAGCTCTAGCAGATGCAGCAGAAGAAAATCAAGCCAACCTGTTCCAGGCGTTCGCAAAGTTGAAAAGTGCCACCCATCTGGTGATTCTGCTGATTAGTTTGTGGCAGAAGCTCAGCACTGATCAAGTTGCTATTCTGGAAGCTACGTTTTTGCCGTTAGCAGAAGATACACAAGAGCTGGTAAGAATCTCTGAGGGCTGCTTGAAAAACGCTCATTCACAGAGCTTTAAGCTCTTAAATTTACATCTTTCCCCCGGTACTTTAGTGAAACTGTCCTTTGAAGTAATTTAAGTAGCCTTATTAAGTTCAATGTTTGATGCAAACTGCATTATTTCACAAGGCAGAGGAAAAAGAGGAGTAGATTTTAGAAAGGTGTGGGTGACACCAGTTAACTTCTGCTCAATGTTTTCATAACAAGTGAAGGAGGAGTGTCTCACACATATTTAGCTAATTTTACCTTCTGTCCAGTTGTTAGCACAAGCAGAATACTCCCATTTTTTTAAAGACTCTAATTTAAATGCTATATAATATACATGCACACATTCCAATAGAAATTTAAAATATAAAACACAGAAATGTACACACAGTAAATACAGCGTGAATTTATAGTTTATTAAGCATTTGCCATTCTTTGCCCTTAGTGTTTTTACAATGGTTTATATAATGGTTGAAGATTATCCAAAGAAAACACCATGTATAGATAAGGTCCTTGTACTCTCCAAAGCATTGTCTACATAATCCTGCACAGATATCTTGCAAACCCTGCTCTGATTTAAGGAGTGTGACCACGTGAGATTGTGTGCAAAATTTGGAGAATGGTCTGTGAAGAAAAACAATGCTGCATTCTATCCATGCCTAAGGCCCCCAGCTGAACAGTGCTTTAGTTGAATTAAGGAATGCTCTCAACTTAATGAAGAGTCGATCCCCAGTTAGTTTCAAGTTTGGTTTTTCTACTGGATTCTAGAATAAAGTGCTTAAAAATAGTTTGCCACAGTTAGAAGAGAAATAAACTCTGGCATTAATACATCTCAACACTTTATTTTAGGCATCTGAACTATGAAGTGTAGTGTGTAACCTCTCACAAATGACTTCTAGGGAATAAAAAATAAGAATTATTTTAAGTACGTGTTAGTTTTAATTGTCATGCTCGGCACAGGGTTTTGCAATGTACAGTGAATCCAGATTTTGGTGCATACTTGGAATACTTAGAGTGGTTTGTGGTCTTTTAGAAAGCTTGTGCTGGGTTCCAAGTGAATTTAGGATCATCTGCCATTTCCACCTGGGGGGCAAAAAGTGTTTTGGCATTTTACATATTATTGACTCATAGTGGGCAAAAATCCCCCTGTTTTATTGAGATTTGTTTTGGATTTAGTCCTCATGTAAACTTGGAAAATCAAGCTTCAAACTGAGGAGTTTGCATTCCCGTGAATGGAATTGAAAGAAGGGCCTGTGAATCTCATAAAAGCCCCACCAACCCTTTTTTGCATGACTCCTTTTTGTTTTGCCATCAGGATCTGCATTGCTTTGACAAGTGCTTTGATACAAATGGTCACATTTGTTGTGCACCCTTGAACCCAGGATATCACTTCACCGTGTATCTTGGTGTGGTTTTAATATAGTGGTCAACAGTAGTCCATGTTAAAGCTGTGTGCCTTCACATAAATACTGTAAGGATGTACAACCTGCAGAGCAGTCAGGATGAAAAATATAAACCAACAAGAACTGGAGGTGGAACTGGAACTCAAACCTTCACAAAATCCTGAATTACATGCCATATTGAAGCTGTTATGGTATCACAGAAATCTGAGTGTGATTTCAGGAGCTTAGGCAGGGAATGGGGAATTCCCATCTCCTGCCATACCAGTGGTATTCACAGGCAGAAGCTCCGAGCTCGTGTTCAGGTTTCCTTGCAGGCAGTCGAGTGGAACACTGGTGAAAGAAAGTTCTCTTGAAGAATTTTTATTTACTCTTCAAACAATTCTGCACAGTGGTTTGTTGTATTTTTCTTGGGAGGGAATGTGTCAGAAGACCGTTTGGATGCAGTCTACATCTCCAGAACATTTTCTGCACTGTGAGCATCAAACTATGGAGGTGTTTTTTTAATAAAAGGGAAATGTTTGGAATATACTGTTACCATAAAAAGAAATGCTTCTTTGACCATAACATCAACATTATTCTCATACATGCCATTTCATTTAGAACAGATTGCAGCTTGTTTTCTAGACCTGGCAATCAATTCATGTAGATATTTAGGAAATATGAAAGTGGTGTTTTGCGTTCCCATTGCTGCAAAATTTTTGTCTGAGAACATGCAAAATTTGGGTTTTCTTGTCTACAAAGATATACCAGAAGTAATACTGCAAACCTGCCTATTTTGGGGAATAACAGGTATCTGGCATCATATTTTATTTCTGGCAGTAAACTTCTAACCAGCACCTGAATAGCATTGCTTTGATTAAACTGACTGAAACGGTTGCTCTTGTTCAGTGTTGGAAATACAAGGACCTTCCCCTTTTTCTTTGATTCTCTCATGGATTCTGCACAGCTGGGGACGTGTAACACCAGCAGTTGAATGAGATGTCTTGGGTCCTGGTGGGATAAATGAGTTAGTTCTTCTGCTAATGAAACCCTTAAGAAAGTGGTGCCAAAACAATAAAAATTAATCCTATTTGCATGGCAGTTAGGTACAGTTTTGTCCAATTCAAAATACAGGAGCATATATTGTCAGTATTTCAGAGCACAGTGTTACAGCTGCATGATAACTATACTTTCAAATGTATACTGTGTTTGAGTCCTGTTTTTTTGCATGTGTGGAAATATATGGTAGAAAAATATTTTAGGGTGTTTTTGGAGGCAAAAGAATCCATGATCATCATAATAATGTTAATAAAATACCAGAGATTTTATTATGCAATTCCCTTTTTTCAGGAGGGTTGGTCACTGCTCTGCAAGAATAACATATTTGTTATTGGCATATAACAGGCAGGGACAGCAATTTCAAGTACTATAAAGTCTGAAATAATCAAAAAACAATCAAGGAAATGTTAAGGGGTGTTTTCCAGTGATTATACTTCACCAACCTGAGTTTTCTGGATGAAAAAGATGTTTGGAAAATGCTGAGTTTTTGATGTTTACAATAAATTTGTCACTTCACAAAGTTGATTAGATAAAGTTGAAAAATATACTTTAAGGCAGAGATTAAAAGAAATGGTTGTCAGAAGAAAATCACAAATTGCCTAGTGAACAGGAGTTACTATCAAAAGTGTCTGTGCTTTCTGTAAGAAGATGGGTTTTACTGCAGAGGTCTTGAGTAATTCTTTTTGTGGAAAGAATCCTTTTCTGAGTTTAAGTTCTCAAAATTGGAAGTAAGGTTATTTCTGTCATTCCAGCAGGTTTAGTTCTGTCACAACTGACAGTAGCCACATTTTTCTCTAAATTTTCCAGTAATGTTTAGTACTTTCGAAGCTTTGAGCTAGTAGTTACATCTTGGGCAAGAGTAATTTTTATGAGCCCTAATTCTTAGAATTTATTGGACATTGTCACTTTCACTAAGTCTTGTAATTAATCCAACCTAGGTCTTATTCACAGTAAAATATATCTGGATTTAGTTTTTTGTGCCTTATGTTTTCTATACTCCACTTGTCACTGTAACCACTTTTTAAATGCAAAGCTCTGACTGTCTACCAGACTGCACCCCAAACCCAATTACCCACCCAAAGAAACCCCAAAACCAATACAAGGCAGTGAGCAGTGATGATTGGTAACCTGGACCAGTTCTCCATACAGCTTTAGTCTTTATTTCTACAAACAGACAAGTTTACAGCACATCCATTATAGCTATTCCCACACTTCTTACCAGAAATAAAGTGGATAATACATCTGAAAATAAGTAGTTTTAGAGGGAGAAGCACATGAAGTTTACATGAAATCTACAACCTCTTTTCAGGTAGTTGTAGAGCAATAAGGTCTCCTCCTCTTCTCCAGGCTGAACAACCTCATGTCCCCCACAGCAGGAAGTGGACAGAAGGATTGGTGGTTGAGCCTTGGTATAAACCTTATGCTAATGGAGAATCTGATGTAACTGCTGGTTAGATGTATCTTAATGAAAAGTTTTGTTTTTAACTGGATCCAGCCCCTTATTTTTTTCTGCCAGTATTGGAGGTACTGAAGTTAATCTTCAGTAGGCTGTGTCTGTGTTGTGAGCAGCAACCTACTCAGGGATCTTATTTCTTGGTGTAAATTAGTCAAGGCAGAACTGTGTTCTGCTGTGATTAGTTTGCTTCCAGCAAATATCACCTCCTTTTAAACTCATTTGGATACCCTACAAAGTACTGCAGTTGTCCCAAGAGACATATCTTTTGTTTGGTAAATTAAAGAAGCTTCTGTTATCAGGCATCTTTCTCTATGTAATATTGTGATGGGGACCTCTAAACTTTCTCTTTGTTGGGGTAATCTGTCTAGTTCAGGTACAAAGGGCCATTTTAGTGTGGTAGTAATTACTGAGTATGTGCTGCATACCAGGAGTTCAGATCAGTTGTCATCTAAACTGCTTAATGACAAGAGTGATGCATTACAGTGATTGCAGCAGTGTTGTTCACCCAAGGGTCTTAACGCTCAATATACAGAATCAGTGGCTCTTTCTTTTGCCTTTTTTTTTGGTTTCTTTTAAAGAAGTTTATTGTCAGTGGGGAATTCCCTTGATATTGTGTCCTAATTGAAAGATCTGCAGATTCTTACTATGCAGCCTCCCAGTACCTGAAAAGGGCTTACAAGAAGGATAGAGAGGGATTCTTCACAAGGGTATGTAGCGTTAGGTCAAGGGGGAATGGCCTTGAGCTGAGGGAGGGTAGGTTTAGATTAGATGTTAGGAAGGAATTCTTTACTCTAAGTACAGGGTGGTTATCCAGTTAAGTTGTGGTCTCCCTATCCCTGGAAGTGTTCAGGACCAGGTTGGATGGGGCTCTGAGCAACCTGGGCTAGTGGAAGGTATCCCTGCCCATGGCAGTGGAGTTGGAATGAGGTGATCCATAAGGTCCCTTCCAACCCAACCAATTCTATGATTCTATCAATCATTGATCAGTGTTGTACTAGTGTTTTAGGAATTTAATGTGATTTATGATTGATAGTAAAATTCTGCTGGAATTACTTGTATACTGAAACAACGTATCTGCTTGAGCATCGTTGGTGTATTACCTTTTTATTAGTAATAGAACAGGGTTGATAGGATTAAAAGCTGCATATTTGCTGTTGGTTTTATTATGGCTTTGTCTTAATTTCTAGATTAAGAATGATATACCAGTGTTCTCTCATATATGCACAGGTGGTGAGAGACTCCCTTTACATTAAGGCAGGCCAATTAAAGGAACATGAAGATTATACTGTTTATGTCCTCCATCATCTCCTGGCTTTCTCAATGAAGAGAGAGTTTGATAAGGCCAAAACATGTTTTTGATACCTCAAAAGTAGAAGGGGTCATGAGTCAAGTCTGTGCAAACAACAGAGGTGTTAATAGTCTTTTCCCAAGCTACTGTCTCAAGCAAAAAGAGAGAAAAAAATCTGGCATAAACTTGAAAATTTGCTGTCCAAGTAAACATGCAAGTCCAGTTTGCCACTCTCCTCTTTGTCCTCACCTGTGCATTTTGGAAGAATAGAAATTCCACAATTTGAAGCAACAGAGCTGAGTCTGAAGTTAGTGATGCATAGATCTAAAGCACGGTGAGAA
Source organism: Xenops minutus (assembly GCA_035221455.1). Lineage (NCBI taxonomy): Eukaryota > Metazoa > Chordata > Aves > Passeriformes > Furnariidae > Xenops > Xenops minutus. Next base: position 45,276,013 of record JAWWEE010000074.1, read on the forward strand.
TTTAAACAGAAGACAAACTTTATGTCAAGTTTGTTTTTTTTTTCCCAGAGCTGAAATATTGGAGTGGGTGTGGTTCCATATTTCACAGGCAGTGGAAACACCAACTCATTTGTCAGTATTTCATAGCATATTATATTGGTAATCTAAGATACCATAGCAAAAGATGAGAAATTCCTCCCCAAGTTTATCACTGGTATAAAAATGGAATATGACCTGAGATGCAGTGAGAAGTTTCAATAAGCTCATTTTAGCATATCTTTTGTCTTTTTAGTTCCTCCAGACCGAGTATAACAGGGTCTGATTCCTCTTCCCCATGTCCAAAATTATCTTGCTGGACCCAATTGAAGAAACACCCACTGCTTCAATACTGCTCTTCTACATTATGATTTTTCCAGAAGATTCTTGGTAAAATATTAGTTTAGGAGCACCATTCCTGAAAGAAAAATACTGCATATTCTATATGATAGTTTTAAACCCACTGTTTTGATTACTAAGCCATTTGCATTTTCAGCTTTTCTTCCATACCTGAAGACATTTTAGGAGATTTTAGCAAATCTTGATCTAAATTTAAATGTCCATAGAATAGAATCCACCTGAAACTATACTTATACTTAATGCAAAAGTGTTTGGTGGTGTGTGAATTGAGCTTCAGAGGACAGAAATACCGGAGCACTTTTAAATAGCAAGTGTACTTTTCAGGAAAGGAAAGGATCTGTCCTGTAGATTTTTCTGAGGTGAAGTTGCCATAGGATGTTAGTATACGTTTACCAATTAGGACTCAAAAGAAGTTGTTATACGGAGCTGTTTATGCTGCTGGAGTTTCTATTAAATGAATATTTCTACACTGAAGAGATAAAGTGACTGTTTCTTTTGTGACTGGCAGTCACAGCATGACTGTGTAGAAGTGACATGTGTGCCTGTGACAGACTTTTAGATGAACCCACCTGATTCACAAAGGATTTCTTCTAAAGCTGATATCTCCGTTGTGTCAGGATTCGTGCAGAGCTCGATTGCTCAGGAGATGTTCAGAGATCACTCAGGAGATGACATATTGTGGCATTTTCTTTTATCCCCTGTTTGGCTTTTATCCCTTGTGTTTTTAAACAAATTGTAATTTGCTTGGAGTAGGTAAATTTGCCAGGTCCAAACCGTAAGTAAGATTTGAATGTCTCTAATGCCTATAACGTAGCTCTTACTATAGGTTGACTTGAGAGTAGCATCTCACAAATGAGGATAGTTTTCTGCATAAAATTCTTTCCTTGATTTAAGATGAAATGGATGCATCTACTGTTTCAAATTATTCCTCTAGAACTATGTATCATATTCATTTTCTTCATTTTACTTTTTCTGTCTCTTACCTTGTCTTTGATGTTCAATTGTATCCTCACTTTGATATTGTTTCTATCAGTTCGCAAATTCCTGTTAGAACTGAATTATCTTAAATGCCAATAGAAATGGTTAATCAGTTAATATTATGAACGTTATGTATTGTATTTGATTTAAAGAAAGATATAACTAGCCAGAGTGGGATTATTAGCAGAATTTCATTTAGTGCTTTTTTTATTGCGTGCTCAATACAAATGTCCTTCTTAGACCCTTAATAGATTTATATGTACTTAAGCTAGAGTCATTTGTCTGCATTTTCATCAGACTTGAATTCCTCTAGTCTGTAGGATTTTGCCAGTTCCCTGTTTTTTGGGTATCCCAGTGATAAGTTTTTTGCTCTTGAAATAGGTGGAGGTGTTTTTGTTTAGGTTTTTGGGTTTTGTACAAAAAAAGTGGATTACTGGTTTGTATGTGTTTCTATATATTTATTTATTTTTTTATTTAAATTTCTTTAAAAGCAAAATGTTGAGAGACACGTGACTGGTGTTTCTTGTGAGTTAGCACATACAGTGCTTTCAGGTGCAGAAACCTCTTCTATGGTGGCTTGGATGAGCATAAATGCCAAGATTGTCATTCAGTATGGGGAGCTTTCAAGTATTCTAGCATTTTTGAGCACTGATGAAATCATTAGTGTGTCTAAAATCAAGAAATGAGATATAGCCAGGCAAATTCCTGGGTTAAGAGCTGTAAGAATTCCAATAATTTAACTTGCACCCATTTTGCCTAGTTTTTGCAGTAATTTTCACGTTGCATTTGAATTCTTTCAGAACTGTCCTGGGCAGCTGGGAAAATGGCTGTTGCCTTGGGAATATTATTAATAATGGCAAATGGCAAAAGATAAAAGAGACAGAGTCAAATCTGTCTGCCTTATGAACACAGCTTAGGAACAATTTTGTTCAAGCTTGGTTGATGCTCTATTAGACTGATTTATTTATACTTAAGACAAATATTATTTGATATTATTCATCTAAATTATACTGACTGCATAAATGTGTTGAGAAGCTACACTATATGAGGAATATATCAAATAATATCAAATCTGGGAATGGGCCCTATCTCAAACTCTTCTCACAACCACATTCCTCACATGTATATTATGTCACAGAACCAGTGCCCTTTCTACAGCCTGAAAGCTGATTTGCACCATAGGATCTTGCCAGTATTGTTGTCTAGAATTTTAGTATAACAGTAGGTTAGTCATTTAGCCTGCAGGGAACAGAATTTTGCAGGGTTTTTTTCCTGTTTGGCAAATAGTATAACCTAAAAGCCTTCCTAAAAAGTAACTTCTCTGGATGAAGCCTTATGCCAAAGTGAGGTGGAATGTATAATTATGGTCACACTCAGATATGCCATGACACCTGGGGCTCCTTAATGAGGGTTTAATGATAGTTTGTATGGTATGTAAGCAATGTGTATTACTATAATCTTACTCATGTTAGTATCACAAGTCTGCATTTAGTGTTCAGACTACTGCAGTGTCGATGATTTGGTTAGAAGAAAATGCCAATCTCTGCTTAGTACCTACAAGAGAATAATAATGTATATGTGCAAAATATGAAGCCCGGTCTTTCCCAATGAAAAAGTAAAACCTGATGAATTTATTGGGTTTTATATCTATTTCAATTATAGGCAGGCTTTGGATTGTTTAATAACGCCTCTTTCTATGAGTCCTGCCTCACATGTGTTGTCGCAGTTATGGCAGCGCTTGCTGGTCACAGGGTGATGGATTGCTGGGATTGAAGGTGCTCCTTTCAGACCTCAAATATGCAGAATACTGCACAGGAAGCCTTTAGTGAATGTTACAAGTGTGGCTGTTCTTCAGTGTGGGCTACAGACTAGAACACTTCCATTTTCAAACCTCTCAGCTTTTTTAACATGTAAGGGGGGAAGAATTTTTCTTGTTCCTTCAATTCTCCCCTTGCACCAATAAAAATTGCTGACAAATGGAGCCTTATTTGCAGCTGTTAATTCTTAGTTGGATAAAATCACCTCAACAGTTTTTCATCAAGCGTTTTTTTTTGTTTTTTTTTTTTTTTTAGATGTAGCTTTTGTGTACTCTGTCACTAATCACAAAGGCTGCTTTGGGTTCGGCTGGACTTAGCAGGTCAACAGACCTTGAATTGGAGAAGATAGTTTTATGGTCTACTGAGAAACCAGTTTTACATGGAAATTAAATACAAGAACAAGGGTTGGAAAATGTTGAGGCTATGGTACAAAGTAAAACATACCTGTGTGAGCCAAGGACAGAATTCTAGCCACTTTTAATTTCCTGACTTTCAGTAGCTTGTATTTCAATGCTTTTATTTAAATGCTCCTTCTGCCTACCTTTTTACAACTTATTGGACAGACATGCTGGCCAGCTTCTCGCTACTGTATGCTGACACCAGTTAATCACATGTTTCTTTGTCTTTCAGTGAAACTCAAGAGTCTCATGTTTATGTTGTCTTATTTTTCATGATTTGCAGTATAATTAGGAGTGCCTGGCTTGGCTGTTTTTGATGCTTTGTACATATTGAGTTTCATTGCCCAGTATGTGGGAATGTAGACAGCATTTACCAGCTCATTAACCTCTTTAAATTGGCTGCAGAATGGATGGTTTCCTGTCACCATCACAGGTCAGCGGATGCATTGCACTCTAATGGACTCTTTCTAGAATATTTGAAAAATGTTAAGCTACCACAGCACTGATTGATTGATTGACGTGATTTTTCTAATTTGCATGGCTTTTAAGGGGGTAAATCCTGGTAAGGCAGTATGTTAATGTCATTGTTGTGAAGTCAGGAAAGGCAAATGACTAAAAGAACCTCACCAGGTGATCCTGTTCCTCTGAAAAATATAAATATTTCATACAATATAACACATTTTCAGGACAAGGTTGAAGTGCACGTGACTGTGTGGTCTTACTGATGTCCTTGACCACTGGTGAGCATCTGACTTGGATCTGTTCTTAGGAATGTAACAAGGTCATGAAGGGTGGCCTTTGCTTCTCTGTGTTAAAAGCAGTACCCCTCACAAAAGCCATATGTATTTAATTAACGAAATTCATTAACCTTATTTGCTTGTCAGTGGACAATGGCAGAGTTGACACCATTGTTCTTTCAAATGTTACACTTACCAAGTAGTGGAAATTTGGATAGGAAGGTGATTTTCCTGTATAGCTGAGTGTTTTAATCAAGTAGGGCACATAATGACAAAAAGCTTAAAAACTAGAAGACTGACCAAGCTCTGTAAGATCGTCATGAGCAGGCTTTGTGAGTGTCTTGCAGGTTCATTGTAGATGCTTTGGATTAATCATATGGTCCCATCACAGTGTGATGTTCTCTGCACTGGCCTGTCATCAGAATATTAGATGTGATTCCAAAGAATCTATAATTGCATAAGTTTGGTGGGTTTTGTTTTTTTTTCCTGGCCTTGCTATGTCTTCATCACAATATTACATCCTACATATTATGTTTTTATTTAACTCTCCATTCTGTTCTTAATTCTAAGTGTCACAACCAAGAAAGTCTAGATTTCAGTTATTAATACTGAATTTAGCTGTTATATCCCATGCTGTCCATGTATTATTATTGTTGAAATTAGGGGGTTTTTTTGATCTTAATATCGGAACAAGTTTGGTTTTTTCAGCTTTTGCCTGTACCAATTGAAGTTGGGTGGTCACGACACTCATTAACCCCCAAATTATATTTGACCTATCAGTATCATTTGCAAATTCTCAGTCCTTGTTTTGTTACTTTATTTTTGATATGCTATATATCCTAATGTTATTTAACCTCCTTTCCTTTAACGCAGGGCTGGGAGGAAGCCGTGGATGCTGCTGTTTCTTACCTGTTAAGAACCTGTTTGTCAAAGAGCTCCAAGGAGCAGGCCCTGACGCTCAGCAGCCAGCTGTGCATGCCCAAAGACACCAGCAGGCTGAAGAAGAACATCACCCTCTTCTGTGACAGACTGGCCAAAGGTGGTCGCCTGTCCCTGAGCACAGACTCAGCCCCCCAGCAAGCTGCTGTCCTGCCAGGTAAGGCCTGAAGTGCATCCTTGGAACTCAAAAGATTCATTTGAGTATTAAAACTGAAATTTTTGCGCATTTTATTTCCTTGGCAGTTTGCTTTTTGTTGGTTGTGGATACCAAACACTGTTTGTGTTGCTGACTTGGGTAATAAGATGGTTTTAAATCAGGTTTTTCTCAGTTTAATTGCTTATTGTTGGTCTTGCAGAATATGCAGAGTGGTGCAGCAAATGAACCTCAGGTGGTCATCCTTATCCTCTAAAATCTTATAATTTATTTCTTTGCACTTTGCAATTGCATGTGTACTTGTATGTGTTTCTAATGTGAAGGAAAAAGGAGGAGTGAAAAGTCCTGCTGTCTTGATAAAGAAATGATTATGGTTGCATCAGTAGCTTTATGACATATCCATATGACAAATTATGAGGTGATGATAACACCAGATAAAAAAAATCTGCAGCTTTGGAAAGCCCTAGCTGGCTGGGTGATCTCTCACAGAAAGCATGAAATTGAAGATGAAACTAATTTAAGTATGTGCTGAGTAATATTTGTCATACAGAAAAAGAGGATGAGCAAGATTTCACAGTGCATAATGATTTAAATGAATGTTATGGAATTACCATTTTCAAAGCAATTTTATTCATGTCCTTTTCTGTATTCCTACTTTGTAGTGATAGTGGGAGCAAAGCCACACTTTTTCTGCAGAGTCCTAAGTTTAGCATCTTTGCACTGTTGCAAGACATTTTCTTCCTGCCTTTTCCCTCTATTGAAACAGATAATCTCTCAGTAAACATCAGATCCTCCTGCTGACTTGGAAACAGGTATTTTTCCCCATCTTTCTGCTCTGGATTTGGATTGGCTGTTCATTCAGCTTCACACACTCCTAAACCACATAAATGCCCATGGTCTTTGACCTCAATGACTTCCTTCCCCTCAGCAGTCTTCACACCTGTGGGGAAAAGTGTGTATTATATGTCTGCTAAGTGCTTAAAGTTGGGAGTTTATTATTTGGACTTCATAGGTATTGTTTTTGATAAAGTCTGGAGTGGTGTTAGGGCAGAATCTTGATTATCAGCATTTTGTTTTCCTACATTAGGACGAATACCTAAGTTCTTGTTTAATATCATATGAATGGCTTGTACAGTGTTTCAGCAACTCAGAAGTCTTTGTTATTGCTGTGTGCAGCCCCCCTTGGTGTGTGCTGCTGTAAATAGTCTTGGCAAAACAGCTGCAGACTCTGCAGTGGTAGAAATTATATATATATATATAATTTTTTTTACTGTTACGCTGTTCCCTTATCTGGAAGAAGACTCACAGTCAAGTGATGTGAAGAAGCGAGGCAAAAATTAGTGTCATATTAGTTTGACAAATTTTTCTTCATATTTCTTTGAAAGACTAAAATGTGTGTAAAGGGCATTTCTTTTGGATATATATACCATTGTTTTTCCTTCAAAGACTTCTTAAAAGGTGTAAATAGCTGCAGTTCATCTTTTTCCACCCCTGTAATAAGGTGAATTGATTTGGCAAGGAAATTAAGTTCTGCATGTTCAATAGACTAGTTTTGATAAAATGGTCTGTATACTTATGCATTTACTCATTAACTGTTGAGAGAATATTATTTTTGAAACAGCTCAAAAATAAGAAATCTCATCTTAGTTTACAGATGGGCTCATTGACACTGAGATTAGCTCAGTTAGTTTAGAACGTGGTGCCAATAACACCAAGGTTGTGGGTTTGGTCCCCTCGTGGGCTGGTCACTTGAAGAGTTGGACTTGATGATCCTTCTGGGTCCCTTCCAACTCAGAATGATCTGTGATTAGAGATAAATACTTCTGCCAAATGCTCAGAATTGTGTAGTATTTAAGTAGTTACTCTCCAGCAGGATGTGCTCTATGATTTGAAACTGTGTATGTGTGTGTGTCTTTGAAGAGCCTGGAGAAAACTTAGAGCATTTTTTTGAGAATAAAAGGTTTTACTGGTGCTTTTTAAACATGTTTGTCTTGTCACCTGTTTGGGTTTCCCGTGGCTGCCTCTACTTTGATAAGTAGTGTGGGTTGTTAGGGGCAGATCTGTGAAAACAGTACAGGCAGTGGGGACAATCTGGAAATTTGCCTCACTGTGGATGCCAACTAAAAAGGCCTGTTCTGTCTACACCAGGGAGAAAATGAAAATGATGCCTTATAAAGGGAAACAAATATACAAAATAACTATACAGTGTTGAGTAAAGATCTCTTTGATAATGCCTGGAAAATAGAGGAACTTCTCTCACGTCTTAAAGGAGGAAAAAGGAATAGGAAGAGAAGAATGAGGTAGAACTCTACATGGGCAGGAAAATTGGGAATTGTGTTTGTATCTGAGGATTTACGGCTAAATACTCATTTTTAATGTAGGGGAAAGTTCTTCAGGGTGTTTAAACTCCAAGCTAAGCCAGAGGTGGTCCCATAATTGCTCAGTAGTGACGCTGTCATTAGCTTGAGAATTTTGTTCAATGCCACTTTTTCTTAAGACCACTCTTTCTCTTAATGGTGGAAACCCCTTTTTCCATAGCAACCAACTATTTAAAATCTGTTTTAAAGTTGACCCTTCTGGCATTGCAGCACTGTAACAGTAGACTCAGTTTCTACAAGTTATATTTAATAAGTTCAAGATGGTGTACCCTGAAATCTGCCGAAATTGTCTTAAACCACTTTGAAAAGCCGATGATTATTTTTAAGTGTGCATCTGTTTGAAAGATGCCTTCAGAAGGAGTTGTCAGTATTTGTAGTCAATCCAAGAGTTTATGTTAGAGGTAGGCTGTGGTCCCTGCTGGCTCTGGTTTTGGTCCTTATTTTCTTTAATGGCTTCAGTGATGCCATATGGGCACCAGTGTTAAAACTGTGGGTTTGCAACCAGCTTGCAGTAGTTTCAGGCATATTGAAAGAACAATAATGCTGGTCTTGATAAGTTAGAGGAAGGACCTGAAGTCACTAAGATGGTTTTCAGATGAGGCAAGTGCCAAGGTCTCTGGCAAGTAAGAGTCTGACAAACTAAATTTTGAGAAATGATTCCTTAAGCACTGTGGCCACAGGAGAGGCTCCCAGGTGTTATGGTGAATAAAACCCAGCAATATGATCCCATTAAAGGTGAATTCCAACTTTGGGATGCAGTCATATGGCTTCTAATGAGGAAATACAAATATTTCTTTCAATTCTTCATGAGAGAGATTCACAGGGGAACACAATTTTAAGAAAAACCTAGACAAATTGAATAGAATTCAGAGAAGAGCCAGAAATTATAAATGACAGAAACAATTTTGCTCTTTGTTTTCTTCTGAGGGAAAAATAAAGAGAAGTTTGGGGAGGGACGTGATAGTTTTCCAGTATGTAAGAGGTTTTTATAGGGGTGATTAAAAGTGAATCAGAATCACTGGCTCAATGTGATTATAACCGTGGGCCACATCAGGCTCTATCATGTGCTGTGTTGCCTTTGGCAGTGCATGACCAGCTGGATGGGAGGAACGGTGAGGGGCTCGGGGAGTGGTGCCAACCCAAAGTGTGGGGCAGTGCCAGGGAAGGGCTGGGAAGGGGATGGGGCCACCCAGGGGTGGGAATTTATAGCAGAGAGCCCCATGACCTGCAGTGAGTTAATTCTGTAGTTTTCAATGCTCTCTTACAGTACCCGTGTGTTTTGCAGGATTAGTGGTTGCTGTTTGAAGACTTGTTTAAGTGTCAGGCTGATTGGAGCTCTGTTGGCAATGTTGTATTTTGGGTATCTCAGCTACTCTGGCTACAATGTGATCCTGCTTTTCCTATATTACTTCCTGATGTCATGTGCCAAGGGCACTTGAATCAGCTCAAGGCTTTGTTCAAGCAAGTATTTTTAATTTTAAATTCAGACTTTATTTTTCTTTAAACCATCCTTTTTCTTCTACTTTGTTGTTGTTGTTTGGTTGTTTTTTGTTTTTTGGTTTTTTTTTTTTTTTTTCAAACTGGAGTTCAGTAATTTTTTCCTCTTTGTACTGTGCTTTAACATGATTTACTTGCATAGTTGAATGTAACTGGAGCAGCAGGGAGACTGTTATTTGCCCTGACAGTCACTTACTGAGCTGCATCACTGAAATTGAGGCAGTGGAAAGCCAAAGATTGTCATCTCCCTGGGTCAACTGAATCTTTAGAACTGAAATTATTATAAGGAAAAGGAGGAGTAGTTTGCACCCAGGAAATAGGATTTGCTAATAGTTTTGTGTAAGTGTAATACCTAAAGTTTATATGAAGTTAGAGCTAGAAGTCAAGCCACTGCCCTGCTAGTTTTTCCCTTTATGTTGCCATGGGGTTAATGTATCCAGAACATCAGGGGTGAAGTTTATCTGAGCTCGTAAACACCTTGAACAAGGTGGAACAATATCTCTTGATAGCTTTTGTGGAAGCTTAGTGTCCTTGTTGGAACGTTTTCCTAGTGTTTGATATATGTTATTTTTCCTGCAAATCAAACTGGTTTCTTTTGAATATTGGAAGTGGAAGTGGCAATTAATTATGTTCTTCAGTTGCTTAAAACATTGGAATATTTTGAGTGCATTCCTTCAGTAACTTTTATAGTAATTGTGACTAAATTATCTCAGCCTTTTCATGATGATTTTCAGTTCTTTCTGGTTTTTCCCCAAATGAAATGCTTTTCCTTTAGTCGGTAGCAGGGAGCATACTCTTCTGTACTCTGCCCCACTTCAATTTCAAGACCCTTTCCTACAAATTTGTTGCCTAACCAGATGTTTCCCATTCTGTATTTATACAGAAGAAGCATGGTAGTGTTTACTTGACTTGATACTTTGTATCATAGTTTTTCGATTTATCAAGTTGATTATAATTCTGCTTTGTATAATCATGTGTCTATCATTTAGAATACGAATGAGTAATGCAAACTTTAAAGATAATGTTCCTTACCACTTTAAATATATATATGCAACCAGAAAGTATAGTTAGAAGGTTTTCTAGGGTTTTTTTCCTTGCCTAAGCTTTTAAAAAAACCTTTTTTCAAAATCCTGAAGTGATTTCTGTGAGTGAATATTGTCCATTTAAAAGCTGTGTTCTTCACTGGGAAACTGGGATGCAACAGAATGTGTCATATTCCTTAAGGAACCCTCTGTTTACATGCTGTTGAACTTAAGGAAATGTTAGTACTAATTGGAAAAACATGTGGGCCTGGGATCCTGGAAGAGCAATATTAATTTATGTATAAGAATTAGACATAAACATTGCTGCAAAGTACTTAACTGTAGAGAAAGGCTAGTAATTGTTTGGTCTGAAAAAATAGGATTGCTGTTGCAAATTCCTCTCTTACACCATTAATTATCAATTCTTTGTTGCTGATTCTCACTTAAGATATTTTCCATGTATTCTGTAGCAAAAAAATACTAAACTGCTTTTTTGGTTTTCATTTAGTAACCCTTAAAATAATGCTTTTAGTTATTTTTTTCTTGTTTTAGTTTCAATGTATTGGGTATTCACAAAGCTTTTGAGCACTGCTTATTAAATCGGGGTAAGGAAAAGTATCCACAAAGCTTGTGCAAGCACTTGAAGGATTCTGTAGACCTGAACACTGGGCAGTACTGGCTGATGGAACTGGGAGCCCACTGAGGTCAGTGGAAACTGTCATGGACTCAATTAAATTCAGCATTTTACCCATCTTTTTCACAGTGTTCCTCACCTGTTTCCATATTACCCCCTGCCTCCATTCCAGTCAGGGTTACACAAGGGACATTGTTAAGTATCTGTGAGCTCAGCAATATAAACTTTATAAATGCTTATTTCTCACTGAAGATCAGTTTACTAAGGGCTTTTTTCCTGGATGTACCCAGAGGCTTTTGCAGCACCCTTATGAAACCCTGCATGCCAAGTCATTCCTGTGCATTTGTTAGCTCAGGCCCTTAAATATGAAACTGGTATTAAGTGGTTCTACCTGTTGCAAGGAAAACTCTGACTCACATTTTGTAACTTGTTTAGAATCATACAGGCTGATCACTGGAATACCTTGAAGACTGATTCCACCAGGAAGAGGGATGTTTACTAATAGTGGAAAAGTATTGGTTTAATAGATGAGATGGTATGAAAAGAGGCTGAACTCTGCTTTTAAACAGAAAGTTGAGATTTTTCTAGCATTGGTTAGCTAAACTTGTTTAATATGTATCATTGAAGTATCGCATTTATTATTCTTCATTTTCTTAAGTGCTCAAAATTTATATTTATCTGATTGGATAATTAATGCATGTTTGCATTTTAACAAGTACATGTTTTTTTCTCTTTTAGGGTAGCCAGGGTTCCCTTACCTAAATAAAGGTTACCCTGTGGGAACTTGTATACATCACTGTATAAGTTTTTTCAAAATTCCTGTATTTTTCATACTGCCTGAAGGGAAAGCCATTTGATTCTCCATAATTTATTTCTATATTTCTCCTCTCTACATTAGGCTGGGTTCCTTCTCCACCCTGTGCCCTTTGATGTCCTTGCACAGTTCCTTCCCTGTGATACTTGGGCAGGCAACCCTGTCCCCAGCCACCCAAGGGAGAAGTGACTAACAGGGAGAGGTGACAACAAAAGGTTAGGAAGACCCTTTTGCTGGTCAGGTGTCCAAGCTGGTGGCCCTGAGCAGCAAGTGCAGAGGAAATTGCAGTGCTGCAACTTTAATTTGACTTCTAGTTCTCCACAGTTAAAATGCTTTTGGATTTTTTTCAGAAAATTTTCTGTTGTTCTTGATGAGCCGTCCTATCTTAATGGAAAAACCTAGAAATAAGCAAATAGTAATAGATAAATATTTTAAACAAATTATTTGGGTTTTATTTCTGAAACTAAAATATGTCCCTTGCCCCATAAAGCTGGTTTAGTGAAAAGGAAGGAGAGTAGCAAATCATTAGGGAGAATTTTGGGAGCGCTTACAGCAACAAGATTTTGTGGTTGCTCAAGAAAAGCTTAGGAGCAGTTTAGTGGAGCCAGAAATTTGATTGTTTGGCTCGCTGGCAGGGAACTTTACTCTTTGTAACTTCTTTCCATTGCAACTTACTTTACTCTTTAAAACTTTTATTTCTATTGTTTTAGTCACTTTGGTCATTTATTTATGTGGAAAGGAAAATTGAACTATACAGAAAATAAGACTTTCCCAAGGTCATACCACAATACCTCTGTATAAACAGAGTTCAGAGCTCCTATCTACAGCTGGGTTTAGGTGTTTTACTATTACTACACATGGTTTAGGTGAAGACACTTAAAAATGGAAATCTGAATATCAGGCATGGGAAGAAGCAAGGAAGAATATCTTTAAATTCATTTAGCCAGCTTTCATCATCCTCAAGTGGACTCAAATGATAGTTCTCCAAGGGGTGAAATGTCAAGGCTTAAGTAAACAATGGTAAAGCATTGGAATTAATTTTTTTTTAATTGAAATGGAGGCACTGATAGAAAATACATATAATTTTTTTCAGGGCATTCCAAGTTCCAGTATTGCGAAACGGGGCAAAATAAGATGGAAGTGTAACAAGACACGTTTCTTTGTAGGGTTGTGAAAAGGTTTTTATTATGTTGTTTAGAACATCTCCCCTCCTCAATTGATATTACAGCTGGCAAAAACCACAGGGGGAAGGAGTACAAAGGTTAAGAAGGCTAAAGCAATAACATTTTTTTTAAAAAATGAATAATTTAAAGAGGAAAATGTCATGCATAATGAATAAAAAAGAAATCCCACTTGAGCTCTGGGATTCATTCATTTGTGGTACTGTGAGACTTAGTTGGCAGCATTGCAATTCCACCTCGCCTCATCTAAGTACAGTTGGGATCAACACATTAGTGCCTTGGTGTGCACGATTCCACTTCTGGCTCTTTGCATCAAAATCCATGAAATTTTAATACAGCCTACTTAGGGCTAAGTGGTCACAAATGATTCATAATGTCGAGGTAAGCTTTTGGTGAAAATAATTGTCAGTTGAAAGAATTTCCCCTAATTATCCTGCTTGTCACTGGGCTTTATTTCCTATGTTGTTCAAGTCCTTGAGAGACCACAAGCAGAAATAAACTGCTAAAATATGTATTAATAAGGCAATTGTTCACAACTATGGAAAAAGTATTGCTAAAAGAGAAAGTGTACAGCCTCTTCCCTTCTGTTTCAGAAGACTCATTAGTAGCAGGTGAAAAAAGTGAAGCTAAAACCTAGACAGTTATTTTAAGAGGCTGTAAAAATTATGTCATTTTTAAAAAAAAAATAAAGCCAGGCTTTAATAATATAGTATAATAATTTCATTTAAGGTATGATATTAATGGAGATTCAGTCTTGTCCACTTAACAGCTTTCTTGGTTCCTGGGGTATTTCAAGAAGAGCCTGTATGATGGAGTGCCCTGGGATTTGTCCATGAGCTGTAGGCATTTGAACACCAGAATTAGCTCTAGTTTGGCTGACACTACTTTTCCTTTTCAGTCTCTATCTAGACAAGACCACCACAAAATTACAGTGATTGCCTGTTTTTCATGAGTACAACCATGGCAAATGATCCATCCACAAAGAGGTATCAGGGGACAGATAGCACAGAGGGATGAAGGAGGTGATTTCCAGATCCCACTCCTCTCTTAAAATTCTGGACACAGATTATTTGGAGGCCTTTTCTCTCTCTCTCTTTTTTTTTTTTTTTTTTTTTTTAATATGTGTATGCAACACTTCTCTGAAGTTGATTCTAAGTATTTATTTTAATGTGATATTTAATTACTTTTTGTGTGTCTTATCACTGAAATTCAGCTTTTGAAGGGAAACTCTTACTCTGTATTTTGTTTGGTCTTCAATTAAAAACATTAAAGAAATAAAAAAGTTGAAAAATGAAGGTATTAATCTCGTTCCCTCAATAATCAGGGTTTTTTTTAAATGAAGTAAAGGGGATTGTGTATGTGGGATTGATTTCATCCTTTCTATTATGCAAGTAAGATGTACGAGGCTGTGGAAGTGTGTGGTGAATTAACAGTGTAAAGCTCTATGTACATCACTAACACCATTTACAGTGTATTTGCTCTTCCACGTTACCATAAAGGAGTCTAATAAATCTAAACCTAGTGAAAATTTCGTATTTTGTACATGCAGAACTGATTTTTCAATTACTTCAGACCTTTTCAGAGCTTAATCCAAATCCTGATGAAATCTGTGGGAGTTTTTCCATAGACTTCAGTAAGCTTTGGCTCAGGCCCCCACTTTTCAATTTTGCAAACAGATTTGCCAAAAATCTGCAGAGAGCCAGGCACTTGGAAAGTTTTTCCTTGCAAAGTACAGCTGGTTTTGAGTTGCATACAGAAAGGTTCCCTGTGCTTTTTTGAAACAAAAAAAAATTAGTTTTAAAGGTCTTATAATTTTAGTGGGTAAAAGAGTGGCTTTAACATGTGAAGCTGAAATTGTCTGGGGTCTTAGTCTAAGCTGACAAACTGTATGAGAAGGTTGTTTTTAAAATGTATAACTATATGATAACAAAGCTTAAAACTGCAGTTTTATTGTAACTTCAGCTAAAATTTTCTTGGGCTGTGAGTGTGAGACAGCCAGAGAAGTCTGTACCAATAAATTTCTCTTTTTGTTGAGGGATTTTTTTGCTGATTTTTTTTTTTTTTTGTGTTTGCTTTTGTTTTGGTTTGGCATTTTCCAATTGAACTTTTTTTTCCCCTGCAGTGGAAAACTACACAGCAATTAAAGAATAATTCCCTGAGGTTAAGTGCACTAATTTGAGAGAGAGCTCTTGAACTGCAGGGAACACGCTGCTCAGCCAGACCCATCTGGCGAGCCAGGGCAGTTTTCAGTGCCTTGGGGTGAGTGGGTGGGTCAGCACTTGGAGGTCCTCGAGGTTGGCCATGCTGGGTTTTAGAGAGCGCTCCCACCCCTGCATGCCAGCCTGATGAAGAGTGGCATTGTAAGGCAGCATCTTGGCTTGTGGATGGCAGTGGGGTGTGGAATCTCTCTCAGTGTCACTCCTTTGGCTTTTGGAGTGATGCCCTCCAGCACAGATAGGAGGCAGGTCTGGCTGCTCCTCCTTGTGAATTGTCCCCACTGTGGTCGTGATGGAGAAAAAAGGGTGACTTCTTCCTCAGTGTGGATGCCTGACATTGGTTGTCAGTATTGAACTTGCAGATTATTTTTTTCTTAATTTTTAAAGAATGAGAGCATGTTTATGACTGTTCCACTTTTTTTGGTGAGCAGTCAGCTGTCAGTCTGCTCATGAACCTGGTATCAATGGTTCAGCTATTTTTCACATGGTAAGTCAAAATCCATAAAGTCTTGTTTCCTTGGCCCCGTGTTTATTCAGATTCACCCATCCCTCCAACTTTCATCTGGTATTTAAGCTCAAAAAATGTAATGAAATCAAACATATGAGGCACTTCATTACTCTGGCAGATCTGAAATTTTTTTAAATTCATTCTTTTTTTCCTGATAGTGTCCTGGCTGAGACATGAACATGGTGATAAGGAGAGGCATGCAAAAGTGAAGAGCAACACAAACTTGAATCCCTCTGGTTTTGTTTTGACTCAGTTACACTTTGAGGCAAAGATTGAGCTCCCCCTTTGCCAATTAGAATGTGGCTAAAGCAATAATAAAAGAAATAATGTGTAGTTAGCTGTATAACACT
Organism: Xenops minutus; assembly: GCA_035221455.1. Classification (NCBI taxonomy): domain Eukaryota; kingdom Metazoa; phylum Chordata; class Aves; order Passeriformes; family Furnariidae; genus Xenops; species Xenops minutus. Next base: position 45,292,011 of record JAWWEE010000074.1, read on the forward strand.
GATGCACTTTTTTGTAGGATTGCAAAACCCTTCAGCAAACTGATGGTTTGAGGAGTTTCAGGAGATGAACATGGCAGGCTGCAGATCTGTTGGGTGTTTGTGTGCTCTGAGTGCAAATCCACAGCAGGCTGCACTGTTGGGAGCTCTCTGTCTTTTGATGAAAGATGTGCTTTATTAATTCTGACCTTAACCAAGGCTTGGCTTATTCCACTTTAAGAAAACTAGTTAACTGTAAATTAGAGATATCACTGAAGAGGGCATTACTTCAAAGTTGGGGTATGATTAGGGGGAAGTTCCACTGTTTTAATCGAGTTTCAATTTTAATGAGCTACTGTCTTCTATGTAACAATAAGCAGCTGTGCCACACTTTGTGTTTCAAAGAACATTTACTTCATCTTTAAATTTACCATTAGACATCAAAGAGAAGGTCTGATGTATACAGATGATGAAGGATGCCTCAATTCCAATGGATGGCTGAACAGAAATAGTGCAACTGGAGGGTAATAAAAATTATGAACAACATTTTTAATGTAAGTTATGTGGTGCTGAACTATATTAAATTTTATAGCTGCACTGAGAAATCTTTGGTGATTATCTTAAAACTGTATCAGAGTACTGATAAGCATGTGTTTCTTCTAGCACTTTTCTCCTAATAAACTCTTCAGTCCAAACTGAGGGTTTTTAAAAGCAAAAATAATTGCTGGTGACATTCTTGAAAGTGGATTAGAAATAAATGGATGCTTGAATTACATATTGGAATTTGTGGAGGACATTTCAGGGTAAAGTCTGGCTAAATGATCAGCCTGTTTCTTTCCACTCTTAGAATCTATTTAAATAGATATGAATTGGTTGGTTTTTATCTTCTCTAAGATGAAGCATGTTTCTGGTAACCAGAGCAGTCATTGGGGGTATTAAGTTGCTGTTCAGAGATACTTAAATGAAGTTATGAACTGCCATTCTCATTTGAATCCGGTCATTGATAAAGCGTGCAACAATGTGACAGGATATTAAAGTTAGTGGAATAAATTATGTTAGATATCCTGGGTCTGATTACATTCTACCATGAAGTGTTGAGAGGAAAGATTCGATGGAGTGATGTAAAATAGACTCCAGCTGGGTATGATGAGGTGATTAGAGAGGTTAAGGTATGGAGAGGATCCTATCGCCTGTTACAGACAGGATTTGTTTATGCTCCTGTGATTCCATCCTAAAAGTCCTGCTGAAAGCAAGACAAGTTCTTATGATGCCTTTGGCAGTAAACAACTGCCATGATTCCCTACAAAGGAGCTGCATTGGCAGAATTAATACTTTGCAATAATTTCCCAGTCTGAGGAGAAACGAAACAAAGTGGTTCTGCTTGGTTATTTCATTTAATTAGTTATCAAGGGAAAAATGGTTGTTGTACAGTCTTAAAACAGATTTCTCAGATATTTCCAAATGAAAAATTACTGGTGTCTGTGTCAAAAAAGAGCCTTTGTTTTTGATCATCTTTGCAGCACATTTAAAACAGAGGGGTTTTTTCCTAGCTTAGTGTAAAATTGATTCTCACGTGGATAAGTTGTTTCTCTCTGGCTATTGAATTGCATGTGCATTTGGGTGATGTAGTTCCAGTGTATATTGCAAAGCCTGTGCAGAAATAGAAGAGGTGTTCAGTTTCACTGTTCTTGGTTAGTGTGTTCTGGATCTGGGCCCATGGGATGTAAAGATACTGCTTTACTGTAAACTAGGTACAGTACTCTGTGTACTCTCTGATTCACTGTAAAATAGGAAGGTTTTTTGCACCTCAGTGTTGCCAAACCAAGGAAACACTTCATTTTTTGTTCAAATCATTCCTATTTAATGCAGATATGACACTTCAGCAGGTATGACCATCAGTGGTTTGTGATAGGTGTTGAGGGGTGATAATAATTCATTTGAAGACCTGTAGGAAGGAGAGCTTTAGTATCTCTGGCTCATGTGCTAATACAAAAGAAAGATCTTTGTTGTGGATGCTGTTTATTTTATCTTGGAGTTTACCTGGGTAGAATGAAAAAGGAGAAGTTATAGAGGTATATGCAACTAAGACTTACCATAATAGGTTGCTTTAAGAAATTCTTGGCAGGTGCAGCAGTCTGGTCCTTCTGAGCAGTTAAATAATTGCTTTGATCAACAAGATAAGGATGAAATCCTGGCCCCCTGGAAGGCGCTGGAAGTTTTGCCATTGCCTTCATTTAGTGAGGGTTTCTCCTGTTTGCCTGACAGTGCTGTATGTTACTGTTTTACACATATTCATGCAGGGGTTGGGAGCCTTCTGAGAGCAAACCCTGAATTCGATTCCTTTCAAAAGTACCTTCCGAGTCTGAATTCACTTCACATGGGTCTTTCTTCAGCGTTTGGACAGAAGGAAGGTACAGAAGGTGATTAACTCATTGCAGATGTGGTGGTAGCAGAAAGGAAAACTCAAATACATAATTGTGTTCTGGGAGGGAAAAGAAAGCAAAAGCCTCATTTTCCGCTGTAACATTGGTGCAGTGATGGCAGGGCTGTACTCTTTGTGACAAGTACACAGATAAAAGTGTAACAAAATGATGAAAATTACAATGATTTTTCCTATTAATTCCTCCTGAGCGCTGAATAGGAAACACTCAGCATGTAGCATTAATAGCTGTACCAAACCCTTTGCAAAGACTGACTTGAGCAAATCCCACAAATTTGTTGAAGTCTTCAAAGGAGGAGAAGCTACAGGTCACCTGAGGGAGAGGAGAAATCGAAGGAATCTGGATGTGCTGTATTAATTGCAGTTATAATTGGACATTACATTTGATGCAGCTGAGATACAAAGAATCTAACAATATGCTGTCAATTATTCCCTGGGCTGCAACAGAGAGGGCTTTTTGTGTAACTGGTGCTTAACAAATCCAGCCATTTAATTGGTGCACAAAAATCCCACAGGTGTTGGAGGGTTCACAGGATAAAATAAACAGTTTGCTTCAAGTAGCATTTCGTGCTAGAAAAAGTGCAGATGCTGCTGCAAGATGTATTATATTTCCATAATCAGTGGTAGATAACAAGAATTGTTTAACAATCCATATCCTATGTGTGCACTTAAGCTATGGGCAGATCGATAAAAAAGCATTAAGCCTGGTGCCAGCTGAAGATATTGTACCTGCAGGCTGTTTGACTGTAGGATAGAAATGAAATCTGGATTGCAGTAACTCTATTTAGGTAAATCATTATCTAGACAATGTCTGTTCCAATTTCTCTTTTAGTTCTGGGTCATTTGGAAAGGGAAAAATCTCTTCAGCTGATGGAGTTTCTTGTTTAGTATTTCTAACAAATGATTTTTCTATATATGAATGAAATAGAGCTAGTGTTTTAATGTAGGTGTTGTAGTGCTTCATAACAAGAATATAATGTCTTTGTCTTTTATTTAAAGTTATTCCTGAGTCCTGTGAAATGGTTGTTGTTTATACATAAAGGAAACTTCATAAGCATTCTCAAGTCTTTGAAAGCCTGTAATGTATTGTGATGTGCTCAGAATGTTGAAGGATGTGTTGCATTCTAGATACTGGTCTGATTTCCTAAATTTTACATGAGGAAGAAAGTACATTGACCTGTAAGGGAAGTGTTTGTTGAATATGAAATCATGAACAAAACTTGAAGTTTAAGAAAAGGATAGAGTTAAAATAACTTTTTAAACATGATCAGAGGGGATGATGAAATGAAAATGAAAGCAAAGGGACAGAGAACCTGTGTTTACCAATGGCCTTTGGTTATTCTGTATCTGGAGTCATCAAGCACATTTTATGGAGAGGAGCCAAGACAACCTGCAGTGTCTTTCAGTCATTTTGATTAGGCAAAAGAAGCAGAATGCCACAGGCATTCGGTGAGCTTGATTGTACAACTAATTCTTCATATGAACACAGCCTTTTAATGCAAGGAAATTAAATAGTGTGATGTTTACATAGTGAGATTTTTTTGTGGGGGCATTATGTGCTTTGTGAGTTTTTGATGGGTGTTGTTGTTTTACAAAAATTGTCCCCATCAAGTTACTGTTTTTAATGAAGGAATTCAGATCTTACTGAGGTCAGGGTGAATTTTGGTGCCGTCCAAGCACAAGTTGATATCAAATCCAAAAACACCCCAACCCATCAAGTCAAAAAGATGTATTTGAGTTTGCGTATTAAATACTTCTGCTATCTAATGGTCTGAAGAGGGTAATATTTGATAATAGTATTTGCAGTCAATTTGACTGTAACACGTTTAGAATAACTTGAAATATTGCACAACTGGGGGTACTAAAAGTTGGCTCATGCTGTTATTGAACTTCTGTTAAAACACTAAGAAGTTAATAAAGAGTATCAGAGGTCTGAAGGCAGCAAGTGATAGTGATGGTCTTTGGATATCATATTTGTACATGACCTTTGGTTTGCCCCTCAGATACAGGTGTTTGGACTTAAATAATTTTCTTTTAAGTAATGTACAAGTAGAGAAAATATACCTGGTGTGTTAGTGTGGTGGCAGGAGGGTTTAAAGAAAGAAAAGTTAGACTATAAAAAGAATGGGTAAAGGGGAAGTGACACTGCTGAATTATAGGAGAAGCAGCAATGGTGCTATTTTAATGGTGTTATTTTAATCAGTAGCTTCGTAAAGTCCACCAAATAATTTAAAGCATGTCTAAATTTGCAAAAGCCTATCTGAGAATGGTTTTAGACAATAAAAACCAATTTCAAATGATATTTAACTCGATCTCCTTAACCAAGTGTGTTTATAGAATTAGGGCTTCCAGTATGTTCTGTTTGTCTAGTGCTCTAACACAGTGTATTGAGTTTTCTTGGCCAGGTTCTGTTAGTGGGGGAGTTACAGGGGTGGCTTCTCTGAGAAGCTGCCAGAAGCTTCCCCCATGCCTGGTGTAGCCAGAGCCAGCTGGCTCCAGGACAGAGCCACCACTGGCCAAGGCCGAGCCCATCAGCTGATGTGCCCAAAGGAGACTGTGACCATATGGGGAGTCTGCACTGCAGCAGCTCCTCAAAACTTGTTTCCTCTCTTTTAAATCTTGGTTGGTGTGGTTGTGCAAAGCAATTGGTAAAATTCTCTCATTTCAATTCATTCTTCTTTCCAGTTTCATGTGATTTGTCTAATGCTTTTATTTGTATTTTGAATAATATACTTAATTATTTTTTTATCTTGCTTTGTATGGCTTCCTTGCTGATGAGGTAGACATTCCTAAATTAGGATTTGTTTAAAATAAGCATTACAAAATTTATGTTTAATTTGACACAGTCTTCCTTTAGCGTATGCTGCTGTTGTTCAAAACAAAGAAAAATGTGATTTGGAGGAAAAGGGAAGTAGGGGTTCCCCTTGCCATACAACTTTCACTTTGTACTTCAGCAGCTTTCAGGGGACCCAGCCACACTTACACTTATTTTGAAATTAGTAACCCAATGTCCTGGTCAAGCTACAAGCTAATCCTTCAAAAACAGAGAGCTGATTGAAAGAATTAAATAAGCATAAGGCATAAAAGTAGCAGACTGAGAGCATCTCTGTATTCTACATGCTCTGTCACTTTATTTATTATCTTGGACAGTAGCAGCAATGTCAGCTTTTAAATAAGATGAAGAAGAACAGTTAATCCTATGCCTTTTCATATAAAAAGCCACTTTGTTTCAGACATAACATTTTTATTGTAAAAACAGACCTTGCTTTTTTTTTTTTTTTAAATAAAAAAATGCAGACTGGATTTGAAGAGTTCTCCCTAACTATCCATTATGTTCTAGTGGATGTAATTCATTTTATGGCATTAGCCAAAGTGAGTCTCATCCATCCTCCTCTCTGGCAAGTTCAGTGCCAAGGTTCTCCTGAGCTGTTGGAGTTTTTGGGGCACAGTTTGGCACACCTTCAGTGCCTTGGCTTGATGGAAAGGTGCTTTGTGGCTTTGGAAAGTTGATTCTCTCTCAGGTTTCTCACATGAAGCACATCAATCACCTGACTACTTCTTAAAATACTTGCAGAAGTAACAATGAAAATGTTTATATATGAAAAATTGTTGTTATTATGTTGGATCATTTGGGTAACATCTGAATGGTATTGGTTTTAGTAGAATGGCATGATTTACACAGCTATAGGTGTGATGCCAGTGAAAGAATGGAATTCTATGCAGTTTGTAGAGTGAAATCTGTGGAGGAGGAAGTTCGTGTAAACAAAGGAAGAAACTCTGTCTACAGGATAAGATGTAATTTTAAATTATTATGTGTAGGTCTATACTCATTTCCTCCAAATAAACTAAATTAATTGAATGGCTTTATGATGACTTAATGGAGTCAAAGTTGCCTTTTTTTTTTATTTCTCCTAAAATCAATCCCAGAGATCTTAATGTTGTAAAATGTTGAACTAACACAAGATAATACTTGGATTTATTTGGTCAATGGAGTATATAGTAAATTGCATATTAAATGCTAGTGAGAATAAAGTAAATATAAGTAATGTTTGTTTCTTACTGCAGTGTTGAAGCAAAGATAGGTTATTATATTTTCAGTACAACTTATTCCCAAAATCTTTGCAGTTTTTATTCCCATTGTGAAATAATGGTTTACTTCCTACAGCTGGTTAAAGTGTTCATGTTCACTTTGAATGCTGTGAAAATAACGTTAGATAAATAGAGAATAGGAATTTATTTATGTTCTAAGACTTAAATAACTACTCATAGTTAGATAACAGAAAATTGGATAATTTCAGAATACTAATAGATAAATGTATATGTTTTTTGTCCTCTATTCCCTATATTTTCTATTTGGAGGGGGTGGAGAGGAAGGAACAAAAGAAATCCCTTGTTTAGAAACTTCCTCTCTGTGTTACAATAAGATAATTTAGTCCCATCCATAAACAGAATTATTTACCTCCGTAGTTTCTCTTCATGGGTGGTTCAAAGCCCTTGCTCTCTTGGTAGTCAGAAACCTAATTTCAAGTAAAAATTAACTTGTGAACAATTTTTTTTCTAAGAGTGTCTTTTATTTTGCCAGCCACAAAGGGTTTCTGGCCCAATTGCATTAGTGATAAAGGTTGGTGTGTGCCATTTTCATCCTCTTAGCAAAGCAAGATGGTCATCTCTCATGTGTCAGTAAGGTGAGTGATTCCTTTGTGACCTCAGTAAGCTTCAGCTGATCTTGTCCAGCTTTCTTTAACCTCTCATGAACATGGTAAAGAGAATTGAGCCCACTATTCCAGGTGTCTTACCAGTGTCTTGGTCAGTAGTATCACTCCCTTCTTGATCCTTACATGGAACATTGTCAGGTGGATTTCCAAATTGCCTTCACCTTTTTGCTACTCATCACACCAGGACCTTTTCCTTCTTTCATCCTGTGCTTATTTCCATGGGTTTTGAATTTCTTTAATTTCCATAATATCATAATTGCTGACTCATAATATTAAAGCAACTGCAATTGCTGTTGAAATCTGATATTTGTGTTCTGTAGCTAAAATTTGGCATTTTCTGAATTAAACTACTTTACAGTGATTTTCCACATTGACCAATTCTGTATACTACTCTTTCAGTAGCTCTGAAATCGTGCCATGAAGTATTACTCTGCAGTTTAATTTTGCTTTTCTGAGCAACATCTATTCTTCAGTACCTACATTTTAATCCCATTTACTAGTCTGCTGTCTTCTGTTATCCACAGGATATCTGATAATACATCTTTTGTTCCTGTATTCTCTATCCTAAAATCATGCCTTAGCATACAACTCAGTTGTTTTTTCTTTGGTTTCACTTAGTTTCTGACCTGGATTAGGCTTAAACCTCCCACTAACTGTGTCTGTCTTACTACTGCTCCATCAAGGCTGTCTCAAATGTCCCAAATGCCCTGCAGAAAAAGACCTCATGCAGAAAGCTGCATTATCTTTTATTTTTCGTTCATGGTTAAGACAAAAATCCTATTTTTGCTAACGTGTATTATGGAGCTTCCTCCTGTTGTGAATTGTTTTCCTTAGGTCAATATACCATGATCTCCTTGAAGGGAAACAGTGATCTGCTCCCTTGACCCACTCAAAGACACATCCCCTGGAAGGTCTCGCAGTCCAGTTGTGTGATGGAACACTTTTGAAACTCACCAGTTCCAACACTACAAACCAGGCACAAACATTCACTATCCCTTCACTTTCTGAGGGCAGGGAAATGGAGGACTTGCCCCTTTTTCACTAGTCAGTCCAAAATTTGTGTGTGTATATGTATACATACAAGCAAATCGTGTCTATATCTGCATCTGCACACTTGCATCCTCAGCTGGAAGAAAGCTTCGTGTATGTGCTCCGGGAAATACAAGGGTTTCAAATAGAAACAGCAGCAAAATACTTCTCTAATTTTTTTTTTAGAATCGTTAATACCAGCAGGGTTTGTTATGAAGCCAAATTTTGGTCTGTTTGTTTTCACTGTACTCTGAGGAAGGGTTAGAGACTGCAAAAAGACAATATTGGGAAGGTTTTTTGACAAGCACACTCCAGAGATCCCAGCTGCTGCAAACATTGACTTTGAGGGGTTCTCTTGGGGTGTGTTGGCAGAGAGAAACCTGAAGTGACAGTGGAAATTAATTTGAATGCACTTTTAGAAAAAATCATCAGCAAAGTGTGTCAAAGGCAGCATTACTTATGTAAGTTTTTGATGTAAATTAGTAAAAAGGTCTAAAGATCTAGGTAGCCTCCATACAACTGTGCACTGCTGAAACAGTGCAATGAATGCAGGCTCTAGAGCTCTGAAAAAATGTCTTACTGAAAGAAAGATATTTTGTACAAAATTCTTCATATGCATCTATCCTAATACATATATATGTACATTTATGTGCACAGAATGAATTTACATATGTAAACAAAAGAAAAGCGCCTTGCATGTTCTTCCTGCTCCCAACAAGGTACGAAATTTAGTTTGTTACTGAATGGAGAATGTTGTTCTGAAAATATACTGATGGCAGTATATTGTGTAACCTCTGCTGCTGCTGTAGGTAGTATTTTGAAAGAAAACCAGTCCTAGTTATGCTAAACAAAAGCTATCCTTAGTGATACACTGAACAAGGGGAAGAGGATGTGAGACCCAGCCAGCAAAACCCACCAGGTGTTATGTGAGGCAGCACACTCTGAAAAATAGAGTGATTTTTATGGCTATGCTGTTTGTCAAGGGTTGAAACTCCCCTTGAAAAGTTCTTGAAAGCTGATTTTTCTATTCGGTGACATGAAAACAGATGGGAATCCTCCCAGCACTACACCCTTCAGTGTTACCTCTCCCAGCATTTACCAGAACACAGTATGTCCTTCGGGCAGTCTGTGCTCCTCAGATGTGCAGGCTGTTGGGTGGAACAGCTCACTTATGTGGTTGAGGCACAACTAGCAGCATTCATCCTTTGTTCACAGTGCTAACAAATTCCTTGGGTAGCTACTGGATGGCATTAGACACTTAAATGTTACTGCAATCCGAGCCCTGAGTGAGTAAGGGCACCACTGAGTTTGTATTCCTGGCCGAATGTCCACTAATGCTGCTTTAATGGAAACAGCTGTCAGATCTGTTGGGAGCACTGCGCTTCCCAATGCCATTCCCATGACTTGCATCCCACAGGCACTGAACCTCATCCTGGAAGGATGGCCAAGGCACTTTGACAGCTTAAACACCATCGTTGCTCCCATAAAGAGCTTGTGCTGCCAAAGGACCCGGAACTTCTTGAGTCAGGGTTTTAGGAACTCAGGCGTGTTCACAATATTTCAGTGGGCTGCAGGCTCAAACAGAAGCCACACACTTGGTGCAAATTATCTCTGCATAGCTCTAGGTGCAAGTGGTGACAACTTATTGCAGGCCAAGCTATGGAATTTAAGAACTGAAAGTTTGCTAAGAAACATTTCAGTAGAACACGAGTGAACCAGAACAACAGTCTGGTATGTCTGTGTGCTCCAAATAAAAATATGTTTGGGTGATTTTCAGTGATCTTGGACTGCGTGTTCTCTTGGTATGATTTTTTCCCTGATTTGTTATTCTAATGGAATGTAGTACAGAAATATTTTCCATAATTTTGATGAATTTGATTATGTCAAATCAGATGCAAAACAATGGGATTGTGTGACTGCATGGCTGTGGCCACACTCTCCGTGCTGTGTTCTGAAATCTCTAACTGGTTAGTTAGTGACTCTACATTTTGCTATGAATATCTGAACTGAACCTGGACTGTTTTCTACTGAGAATTATAACCGTGTTTGTTATCAGACACCCATTTAGGAGAAAAAAAAGTCCTCCTTTGTCTTTTTTTCTCTGCCCTGTGCCCCCTCTGTCTTCCTCTCCCTCCCTCTCTTTCTTTCTCTCCTTCCTAAAATTGTTGACAGAACAAGAAAATCCCAGTGAACATGGTTTTGGATATAGTTTTTTGGAATCTCTATAAAATAATTTTGCTGTTTAGATTATCTCCATTGTATAATGTTGCACATATGGTTGCAAACCCTACTGTTTACAAAGTTTCCTGCTCACATTTTGACCGTCTTGCTGCCAAAGACTGCTCAGGAAGCTTTTCTCTTCGTTCTGTGGACTCTTTTAATACTTAATTTCAGAGGAAAATGGAAACCTTATGCATAGTTTAGGTCATGATTGAGTGGAAGAGAAAGAGGAAACTCAAATACTTTTTACCTCAAAGTGCCTTTTCATTTTTTAGATGTATACCACTTTTGTTTTCCTGTTTTTCCACTTTCAGAGCCATAATAAAATGTGTAAAAACATGGTGATAGGAACCTGTAGGAAAACTGTCAGTACTTAATTTTTGTTCAATATGTGTTACATGTTTATGTTTCCTTTGGGTGTGGGTATCTTTTTCCAACCCAAGAACCAAACGTGTTACAAAAACAGATGTAGTGAAAATAAGCAAGAGAAGTCTCATTTCCTGTGGTGAGCAAAGTTCACAATTAGCTTGAGTGTAATTTTATGCATGTTGTCCCCTATCAAACACTTTGGCTTTCCTGGATTTATCACAACTGATAAAAGATCTGTGATGTCAGACAAGAATTTAGCTACACAGTAAAGGGGGAAAGAGTGGGTCAAATGTAATAACATGCTCTAGATGTTATTCCTGCCAACAATTAGTGGGAAAATTAATTTTGGGAAGCACTGTTTACAGACTGACATCTGGAGGACTTCTCGACTTGAATCCTTTCCAGTGTGTAGATTTATGTACTACTATTCCTTCCTCTTGTCCCCCTTTTTCCTTAAATATTTCACTTTTCAGATTTGTACCGTTCAGTTAATTGTGAATTAATGTGACTTATTTTGCTGCTGTGATTTCTTGTAGAGTTAAAATTCTTACTAAAATGGACAGTCAATAAACACTTACTGAAATGGAGATATATAAAAAATTCAGAGGTGGTTTTTTTTTTACTTGCAGTAGTAGTTCTGACCAGAGAAGTCAGAGTAGATACCATCAGTAGACTCTCTGAAGTTTGAAATTAAAAAACTTGTAGTCCAGTCACCCTACCTAGCCCTAGGCACGTGAACAAGGGAAGGAACATGTGTTTAGCAAATTTGAGTAGGTCCTTCATTTGGAAGGTAATACTGGTGTGGGGTAGAAATGAGGGGGCACAAAGACCTTGATCCTGTAAGCCTCATTGCCTCAAAAAAAGTAAAAATATCACTATTCTATTGCTTTCTTGCCTGGTCACTCATTTAAATAATTACTGTCACAGGAGTCCTGTTGAAATCCTGCCCCACTGAGAGCACATGGAATGCCTGTATGAAACAATAGTATTTAAAAAGCAGTTCATAGGAATCCGTTATTGGTATCCTTGCAGAACACTTAGTTACTATTCTTAACATTGATGCCAATGGTATTACTTTGTGTTTTCTTTCTAGATTATTTTTTAATGTAGAATACTCTGTCACTGGTAGCATTTCAGTCCTTGCTATTCTCGAGAAAACAAAATTATGGAGGAAGTTAATTTTGCTTTTAATTATAATAACTTCTGGTAGTATCATGACAAGTGGATATCAATACATCTCTCACATGAAAATCAAGAGCAGGAAGTTCTGCTTCCTTCCAGCAAATAGTGTGTTGTACTGAGGACAAAAAGATATTTCCCAGCTCTTATAGTTACTGTCAGCATTGATGATTAAGGAAATGTTTTGGCACCAAAAGCCATCAGTTCTCAAGGCCATGTAAGTTACTGATTTTCAGTTTAGAATGAATGTTATAAAAGTGCTTTTATTTTCATGTAGAAATAGAATAAGTACTAATTGATTTGGTGAGTTTTCACTCATGCTGTTAGAAAATGTTATAAGACCTTTTAAAATATATGATGCCATTCTCAAAGTTTCTTGCCTGAAAGAACTATTAATTTTGTATCCTCTGCTTACAGAGTAGTGTTCAATAGAGTAGATTTTATCTGAACAATAAGAATGAAAAACATCTAAATTGACTTTTAAAGCACTGGTTTCCATTTCCTCAAATCTCATAGTTTACATTTAGTCACAGTTTTCAAATGGGAACAGAAGTATTAGTTTACTGATATTTATTTCCATTTAGGCTGTAGGTACATTTTTACTGAATGCAATGCCAGACATCACCCCAGTGTTACAGTATTTTAACATGAAGAGCTTTTCCTAATTTCCCATTTTCTCTTTCATTTTCATAGCAGGTATCCTAAATATTTGCAGCTGTAACTCTGCTCATTGCTGACACAATCACTCCTAATGTTCCCTTCTTACTGAAAAAAGGTGCTTGTGTAAATCAAACATAACCCCTGTGATGCATCTTATACTTGCTCTCAGGGTGCATTTGTATGTAGTAGCTTGTGTCTTGTCTTCCTCAGGAGCAAAAGATGCTGTTGGGTTCTCCATCTGGTAGGAATGAGTGTTTTCACAGGAATCACCGGAGCTGTCATGCTGTACCCTGACCAGTCAGGGTGGTACTTCGTGCATTGGTCCGCCAGTGCTTCTGAAACTGCTGGGGGAAATGCAATGCTCCTACTTGGGCATGCAACCCCATTTTTGACTGTTTCACTCATCTGGCTTGTAAGGACAGAATAGCCTGTGCTCCTGCAGATTGGATGCACCTTGTATGGGGCCTGGAGTAGAACATGTCTTTTTGAAATAACTGACATAAAGGTGAAAAGTCTGTGTGCCCCACTGGGAGTTGCTGTGCTGCTTGTAAACTTGTGCTTTCCCAACACAAGAGATAAGGACGTGGGTTGGTTTGCTTGCTGGTGGGGCTGCTGGGAGGGCTGTGGGAAGGACATGCAGCTCAGCTGTGAGCTGTTGTGTTGGCAATGCTCTTACTGCAAGGCCTGGTTTTGCTGGGGAACAGTGACACATCCTCCCTCCCATGTCCTGAGCACAGCTGTTCTGAAATAAATCCACATCAGCCTATTCCAGTGCAGCTCTTCAGCTGATACTGCTGCTGGGTTATCCCTCTCTTCACATGTTACACACAGGCATGTTTGAAGAGAAAGCTGTAAGTACTTGTGTTGCCTAATGAGCTGCTCGTAAGGCGATATTGAAAACCACAAAGAATCTGTTATGCCATCCATTCTAAAATCACTTGAGTAGGGCATCTCCAGTACACTGAAAGTGTCCCTCTGTTTCCTTATCTCTAGCGCCAAGTAAGAAAAATACTGTATTTAGTAGCCCATCCAAAAAAATCAGCATGTCATTCTCTGTGGCAAGCTACAATCTTCATTTATTGATCTTGTAGTTATTTCATTCACACTTAATTATTTTTATTACAAAAATAGTTCCCAGTCATCTGATCTTTAACTGAAATCAAATTGTTTTCTGTGTTTTATGTGGAACCAGTTTTACATATTATGTGCTCTAAACACATTCAAACTTTTTTTCAAAACTATGTAAGTAGAAGGGAGAAGTCATTAAGACATAATCACCCTTGCAAACAATGGGAATAGTTTTCTTTAACAAATGTTTCTCTGAAGTGAAAGTACAGACTATTTTAGTTTTTTATATGTTCCTGTCTGCTAATTTATCCCCTCTTTTCCTCAATTATGCACCAGTGCCTTTGTTTTGTTACACAAACCCCACCTGAGGCTTCTCCCATTTTTGACTAGGTGGCTGTGCTACGATCCCCGAGTCCGATTTGGAGGAGCGAGCTGTTATCCCGGGAGCCACGGCAGCGTTTGCCAGGCATGGGCACATCACAAAGCAGAAATCCAAGCCTGGTAAGAAAAGGAAAATTATGTTATTTCGCTTAGAGGTGTGCAGCTCGTCTCTTCAGAGGGTTTGTTGGACATAGGGAACAAATGGCATATGTTTGAGGCTTTGTTAGCATAGTTTTCAATTTTTTGTGCTACTGTAGTAAAATGTGTGGGATTCTGAGCTTATGCAGCGTCTTCTGTCAAGAGTGGTTCAACTGTAGAGATCAGTCTTAGAATTAAATAACTTCACAGTGGAAAGGCTTTGTGCTACATAATACTTGAATGAGATTCTCACAGGTTTTATTCACGATCTCCTCCACAGAAGCGAAATGAAGCTGAGGGACATTTTGATGTAGTAAAGGCTTCTTTTTCTTGTGGTATGGTGGTTACACTTTGTGCCAGCTGATTAAAAGGTGGTCATTACTTATCTTTTGTGGGGAGACTTCCTAGAATTTCAGAAAAATATTATTGGCTATAATAAAATGAAATTATACTGGCTATAAAATATGCTGCATACAGTGATGACACATTTTCTGGAAAGACTTCATGCTGCCAGGAACAGTGATATAGTGTTAACATATTTTAAAAGCTGCGCTGTAAAGTAGTGCTTTGCAGTTTAATGAAGTGCCTGGTAAGTTCTCAGGCTTTGACTACAACAATTTCACCTTTTGCTTATTCAGTTGTACCTTCACTCCTCTTTCCCCTGTCTTATTTTGCTATGTAATATTGAAGTGTATTTGGATGATGTTTGTAAATCAGAAGGGTTCATTGTAAGTGGGTGTTGAAGTTAAAAAGAGCAGTTTAGAGGTTGCAACCAGCAATAGTCAGAAATAGAAAGTCCTTATATATCTGCAAAACCCAGTTAATTGTGTGTTTAAAAATGCTTTCATCTCCTGGTTTGCCCAGATAACTGTTGCACAGACAGGAAGGGAGTTGGAATATATAGAATATATAGTTAATTGCAGTAGCAGAATTTGCAGTAGAAAACTTTCAATAGTGGGCAGTAAAGAAGGATATCTAATGCTGTGATGTGTAATAGTGCCACAGTGTAAATTAAAACTCCAAAATTAGTATCTGCTCACAAAAACAACCTGAAAAATCCTCTGAAGGCCTAAAGCTCTGCCTTTTCTGGTGTGCTGGTTACTTATGGTTCTCCTGGAATTCAAGCCACAGGACAAAGGGAACCTGTCAAAGGTGACATACATGTATTTTAACCTTCGCCATCTGGATATATTAAGTACCCTCCTTGCAATGGAAAAGTATATAATTTCTCTGATGTAGGATACAATCCTGATAAAATTCCAGGCAACTAGACCAATAAATCACAAACACGTGGCAGGTAATTCCTCTTCTTTGTCTGATGCTCCACTCTCCTGATCAAGCACATGTTTGTTCCTGAGTAGACAGTGTTCTGCTATATTGAAATAACCTTACTGCTGAAAAGACTAGCACAAGTGGAAAAGTGTAGAAATCTATTCAGAGATCCAGAAACAACAGCACAAGGACCTGCCTGTCCTACTGCAAGTCTTAGCTCATGATGAACATTGAGACATACGTCACGTAGCTGGCTGTTGTTGCTTTGTAACTGTAAAAGGCAGAATGAAAACTTTGAAAGCTTTTAAAAAGCCTTCAGGTTTACAGCCATGTGTTACACAAGTGAATTTAATTCATTCACAGTAAGAATTGACTGCCATCTGCCAGTTAGTGCTGCAGTATAGGGAACACCTAGAATATCTGCCACTGAGCTGTCTGGAAATTCTAATTGCTGCAAGTGTAAGAGCCAAGGGAGCTACTTAGACCTGAAAGTAACAGTAGGCATGAAATCACAGCATTTCAGTGTTTTTCTGTACAGGATATTTTTGGACTGAGTTCATGCTCAGGCACCAGAGACTGCAGCAAGACCATGGTGATTACAAAGAGCCCTCAAAGAATATTTGTTGTGTCTTATGTATGTTTTTATTTGAGTTGGCATTTAATATAAGTATGTGCAGTAAATAAGAGGAAAAAAGGACAAAGTAAAGTAAAAATAATTTTTCTTGATATGTCTTCCTTCATTTCCTGATGGGAGTTCAAGAGAGATTCTGATGGAGAAGTTGGAAGGTTTTGTTTTCTTCTTGTAGGTAACTTTTGTTATTCATATCTGTAGCTATAGAAGTTGTTGCAAAAAGCAGAATTATACTGTCTTTAATGAGGTTTCTGTATTTAGCTAATATTTTTCATGGGGCTGTATCAGCTGACCTGATATGCTAAGCTTCTTTAATTTTCTTTGCCAAGATATTCCCACAGTTTAATGATAGAGGTCTAAATATGTAAAAATAGGTGGAGGCTGCAACACCAAATAGCTGAAAACTGAAGAGAAAAATCCAGGTCTCCTTGGGGTCTCTTCAGGTGAGTTCAGGATGCACATGGACAGAATGGCTGATACCCCTGTCTAGGGAACATGAAGAGGAACAGTCACAGAGGAAGATGGAAACCAAAGGGATGAAATGAGCTGATCAAGTGAGAATATCCCAAAGGATTCTGGAGGTTGTGGGAGAACTTCAGCTGGGTGCAGTAGGCTACCACCCATTGAAATGGAGTGAGAAATGCAGTTACCCACTTGCTCCATCTGGTGCCATGGCACACAGACAGGATTTTGTATAGGGTGAATTCTGTTAATGGTTAAGCACAATGTAGTGCAGAGGAAAAACAAAGAAAGGAGTAAAGAATTTGCTTCAGTGGGAAAATAGGGATTTCTGTAAGCTCTGATTTCCCCCACTGATACAGCGTGCTGCATCAGGGCAATACTCAAGCAGCTCTCAAAAGTACAATTGTACACGCAGAAAAACAAAGCAGGACAAAGTGCCTTATCTACTGAAAAGGAATGTAAGACCTGAAGCACAAAGGTCTCAGTGGGAAGCAATTGGAGTTCCTTACTGAGAAAGGAAGAAACAAGGACTCTCCGAGGTGTGCTGTCCTTGGACACCCTGGCTTGAAGTTAAGATATTATTGCAGTTGTAGGAGTAGCTTCTTTTAGACAGCTTTGGCTTTGAGTGGGTGCAAAATACTCCCTTCTACATTCTCTGTTCCAGTGAACGGAAAATAATTCTTCCTGGTTACCCCCCCCCCCCCCCCCCAAGAAATGAGTCTGTGTGCACTGCATTTGGTGGAGTAATGTTAGCATGATTAGTCACTGCTAATTTAGATCTCGGTGCTTTGGTTAGAGTGAGGACAGAGCAGCACAGGTTGCATCGTGGGCTTCATGTGCCTGGTGGAGAGTTTGAATAGAACTTGAAGTTGAGCCTGCTTGTTATATCTTTACTTTTCCTATGAGCTCACAGCTACAATACCAGTGCAGTTATGCTGGATTCTACTGCAGTCACAACCACAATGTGGTGATTGCAGACTGTGCAATCTCTTTGTGATGCTGTTCCTGGTGTCTTCCATTTTCTTACAAGCTATGAAAGCTTCTCCTTGAAATCAAACCACTCAAGCAAACAGGACTCCAGTAAGAAATTCCAACGTTCTAGAAGGTAACAATTAACAGGGATTTGTAGAGCTCCACTTCTCAACTTCTCACTTGTGCTGAAATATTTCTGATGAAATGAGTTGAAAATGTGGTTTGTCACAAAGAGGTGTAAGGAAGTTCTTGTGCATGCCGGGTTTTTAGAGAAATCTCAAGGGATATGGCAAAAAAACTTTGAAAAGACTGTCTCCTGAACAATTAAACTGCTCATAGTGAGCTTTTGGATGTAATAACATATGCATTTATCAGGTTATAACCCTTAAAGTAAGTGTTCCGACTTCCTTCCATGCTATGTTGCATGTTACTTATTCTGAAAGAGAATTTCCTAAGACATGTTTTTCTAAGCAATATTCCTCCTGACGATTTTACACAGAAAGGATCATCTGGCTGCTTTTTCATGAGTGAAGAGCTTTATGCTGGTAAATCATGAGTAACTTCACTAAATTGATGGAAAACCAGATGAAGAATTAGTATGATTAAGAGAACAATTGGGCTGAAAAAAAAACTATCTCTGGTTTTGTTAGTTGGTTTTGTTTTGCTCTTTGTTTTTAGTTTTTGTGGAACAATGGTGCTGATTACTCTGTAGTTTGCTTACTTGTTCAGGATTATACAACACTGGGAGTCAGATTTGCCAAGTGTTGTGTCATGCAGGTATTGGAATTTTCACAACTTGTAAGACTTGATTTTCCTGGCAGAATTTTTCACCAAAGATCTGGTAAATCTGCCCTGTAAATGTTCTATCTAAAGAAAAAAACCCTCTTTTATATATAAGGGAAATGTTTGCCTGACCGTGCCATGATAATTCAGAATAATTGTGTCTTCCTGAGAGAGCAGCCTCCATGGCTCAGTATTTACATTTATTGTTTAAACACAAATATTTCTGAGAAGCTGCTCATGACATGAAATGAGACCAAAGGCCTGGCATTTGGTCTCGCTACTGTGCTGCCACTGTTTTAGTTGAATTCTTTGTATGCTGCTGTCATGCAAATATTTAGATGACTTAAAGATTAAATTTCAAAGTTCTCATCTTCTGTGATTATATTTAGTAAAGTAAATAAACTTTCATAGTTTAATACTCATAGCATCTAAGACCAAAAACTGTCTCAGCATTTATATTTATGTATTGGAATAGATTTTTTTAACTGTCTTTAATTTGAAGCATCTGGCTTATTACTTTTGATTATATAGACGGGCAGCTATACATAGATGGCTGGGAGGCTGAGCTATAAACTCAGTAAAGCAAGACATTCTGAGCCACATTTTCAAAACACCCTCCAAAGCTGCACCCAGACATTGCACAGCTGCATGTCTTTGCTTGCAAGAATTACTCAGTGTATTTGGTTTATTTTGTTACTTTTACTCCAGCATTGAATGGCAGTGTTCGTGCAGATGCTGTAGATGCCGTTTAAGAGGATCTTCCAAGTTCACCCTTCTAATGAAAATGTGCTCTCCTCAGTAGCCTGGACAGTCAATACTTGGTAGCCTGGTCTGGAGATTTAAGAGATTTATGGAGGAGTTATCCCATTATTCCAGCCCACGGAGCTGCTTGGTTGCACAACCTTGGTAATAAACAGGATTGAAACTCTTTTTCTTTAAAGGATCTAGTGACACATTTAAATTTAGCAATGTGCTTAATTTTTCTTATGAATCAGAGTTTACATGACTACACAACTATGTGTAACTGCCATCTGTTAAGTAGCTCATCAAAGAGTGATGTAATGTAAGATGAAATTTGTGATAGTGCTTCATTTGTTTGATTTTAGAAAGGAGCATTCTTAAACACTTGGCTTTGTACAAACAGTTAGATGGTAAAGAGCTTTTGGATATAAATTGTTGCCAGCTCTCCACTGAGTCTTTTTATTTTTGTGCTGTACTGTTCTTAATATTATCTTTTGCCTACAAAAAGAAGGAAAGACATATCCTTGAATTTGTTTTGAATGGCATTTAAATATGCTGTAAAAATTCTAAATCAGGTTTGTGGAAGATTTCTGTTTGCTCTGGATCAGTCATATAGTGTTTATATACTGGAGTAATAACTACCCTCAATTTTCAACACACATAAGAAAGATACAGATGGCCTTACTACTGTTATTGCAATTATCATAATTTGCTACACTGGTGATCATTTGGATACTGATGTTCTTGCCAATTATAGCAAAAGTATTTTCAATGTACGTAGCCAAGCAGTTTGTTTTTTCAGGTTAGACAGAATAATAGACAGAAATCAGTTGTAATACTGACTGTATTGTACAGGAGATTAAACAAAAGGGAAATGTATAAATTAAGCTAAAGATAATTTTGGAAAAATGTCTGTGCTGTCTGGAATAGGATTTCATGCCCATAATGAGCTTCCAAAACAATCAGCTAAATGAATCAGGATTATTGGCAGCGTGGACTTTTCAGCTGTCCATGACCACAGTTTTGAACCTGAACTTCTGCCTGAAGTTTGGTTGCTACACTCAAAAGTAAGACCAACAGGTCTGACTTCAGCCTTATTGTTTTCAATCATTGAAGGCCCGATTATGGGGCTCACCTGAGGGGTAAACGTGCCTCTGACAGTGTGAGTTCAGTCTCAAGCATTTTGACAAGCGAGTTGCAATGCAGTATTTTGTCACTGGCCAGCAAAGACTCTTGAATTAGAGACAAATCTGGTGAAAATGCAGAAACTTCTGATGGTCTCAGGTAAGTGAAAGCTCCTTCAAGACCCACCCTCATTAGCTGCTCTGTTGGATGTTTCCCACTGATGTGTTGTGGCACTGGGAGACCAGATCCTTGTTTCTTGCTGTATGGACATTGCTATGCAATAGAGGGATACCAGGAGCCTGCAGCTGTGCCCACCTAATACTTCAGAATTGCTAAGCTAATTGTTTCCACAAGAAAAGGTGCAAAGAAAACCACTGGGCTACAAAAAGCCTATTTTTCTGGAGAGAGCTGAAGAGATTTATGGAGGTTTTCTTTTCCACAGAGTCTGTTTTTCTAAAGAGCAGAACAGCTTAAGAGATTAATGTGAGAATTTCTTCATTAAGTCAATACCAAATGAAGTGCAGTTTCTCTTTTAGCAGGAACTTGTATATACATCTCTGAAATGCAGTCTAACACATGAGAACATAGCAAGTCTTAAGTGATATGATTTGCAGATTTTAGTATATTATATTGTGTATTACTCACAGTAGTGAATAAGGAGATCAGTCTCTGTGTGTGCCCCGTACCATTGGTTGTGATAGTGCTTTACAAAATGTTTCTATTCAAAGGTTAAAGAAGTCTGAGTAATTCTGCTTTGTTTCATGACTGTCAATGTCACAAGGAACTGAGGAGTACCTTACTCTGCTCGGTGGGTTGGCTCAGAATTTGCTGTGTTATCACAGAAAAGAGGTACAAAACAGACAAGTCCTGGTACAGAGAGCTTGAACCTTTTCCATTTTCCTTTAAATTCAGTAGGTTTAATGGAAAGAATAGTTTGGGTGGTTCTTGGTTTGTTTTTGTTTCATGAAAGCCGAATTCAAAGGCACTCTTAAAAGTTTTTGCAAAAGGTTGCTATTGTTGCAGTTAGGGAGCAGTGAAGACTGATACAAGGCATAACAATATACTCATAGCCATATCCAAAGCTTTCAGGAACCTATGAAAAAGCCTTTCCTTAATTTTACCAAGGCCTGAACATGAGAACTTCTGATGGATAACAGAAGATAAGGAACACAGAAAAGATAAGGTGGAGAAGAAAGGGCATGTTAAATATGGAACAACCCCAAAAATCAAATCTAAACACATTTTAAAGAATTACGAATAGGTCATGTATTCTAGAAAAGGGAACTACAGCACAGTGAAAGGAATCAAAAAGAGAAGTTTAAAAGCTTTTTATGTGACTAAATGGTGGTTTTCATATTTCCTTTGCAATTATCTAGGATTCATTCACTCATTGGTCTTCTGCCAGTGATGATGAGCAGGACAGTAACTAGCCTGACTCTTCTGTTGTTGGCTGCTTTGCTGTTCCTCTGTGGCGGTGAAGGTTGGTGCTGTTGCCCTCACTGGTGTTTGTAACATTTCTGGTGTTGTCCTTGTCTCCTCACACCAGTTACTTCCTCCATCATAACCAGTGTTGCCATCTGAAGTGCACACTGCAAAAATGCCCACCATTTTTTTACCCTGAAAAATCTGTACTTCTGGCTGCTGTAGCTCTGGTGAAATATTTTCACTGAATACTCAGTAAAATGTGTTTCTCAAAATGTCTGTTTTCTCACGTTATGCTTTACTGACTCTTCAGTTCTCCTACACAAATTTTTGTACCTATTTTTTTGTTTAACTGGGAAATCATAATTTTGTTCAGAACATGGATAGCTTTGAATTTCATAAATTGTTTGGATTAGTGTGTTAGTCCTGGCTTCACTTCTTTTGTCAGATCTTTGTTGGTTTGTGAGATAATACACGGGTATCTGTGCTACTTTCTTGATATTATAGAATAGTATCTCTAAAGTTTACTTTGTGCTGTTGATTCTTTGTTTATTGGTGTTAGATATTAATGGTTCCGATATGTTCATGTCAGTCTTTGAGTAATATAAACATTTCATGCTGTTCTAGTTTCTAATGAGGTATTATTATTAAAAAAAAATAAATAAAAGGACAGAGAAACTCATCAAAACATTATTTGAATGCTTGCTCGATGTTCCAATCTAAGAATTTAGAGGCTTCCAGGTATATTATTGAACCCCCCTCAGTTTTCCTTAGCCTGGACAACACAGTTGGCAGGAAGAGGAGAATACAGACACTTTTTGCTTCTACCATTCATCTTTATATAGAAGATGAATTAAATGGGAGACAGTCAATAGCACAAAATAGAGCTCTCCACTTGAAGATCTCCTCTACTGCTGAAAACCAGTACTACAAGTTTTAGGAAATCCCCAAAAGTCCCTGAATGCTCCAAGGAGGAGTTTTTCTGGTGCAGAAACTGAGTTGGAATTGCATGGCTTACTTTTCATGTGAAGGTCAGATTACACATACAGTCCTCAAGCTGTTTCACTACCTTCCTCAAGATCCTAAAGTTACCATTAATGTAATTGCTTGCTGTATCAGATATTAGTATTAGTTATTAGTTAAATCCAGGATGAGCCTTTAGAATGGTTTTCCATGTCTTTTTTTCCAGGTTGAACAAAATGCCAAGACTCACTTTATAGCTTGTCAACCTTGGCCACCAAAGGGACATTAGCTCTAGGTCTCTAGGAACTCTGCTGGAAAAAAATGACATTGTGGAGGTGTTAGAGGTTATTTTCCAAAACATCTTCTTTTAGAAGCAATTTTAGTGTCTTGCACCCCTTTCTCCCCTCACTGTTCCAGAAGGCAGACATCCACATCATGAGCTAATGGCTTAAACTTTCTTTAGACAAAAGAAAAAGGACTGGTTTTGAGATACAGGATTGCATGAAAGCACCTGCAACTGCTAGGCTCAGTTCTCTCTCCCTGAGGGCTGACTCTGCAACCTCTTGAAAAAGAAGGGGTTTGAATGGAAACAGTGACTCTCCCTTACAGAACTGCTGACACGCCTCAAATGAGGGAGCGCATTCCCACACGCGCTTTGCTGGAGAGTGTTACTGGAATTACAAATAGGTTTTCCATGTCGTCTTGTGAAAATTATCCATGCAGTTTTAAGCCCCTTTGGAGTTTTGCTAGAGCTTTGAATTGTCAAAGAATAGATACTGTTGGTAATATGGATATTGCCAGAGAGTATCGTCTTAGTTTAATAATATCACAAATAGTATTGAAATGTTTCTATGGTTTCAATCATCATTTTTTCTCTTAATTAATCAAATGAAATATTCAGAATTCTACTGCGCCATGAAGGTTCTACAACTCACAGCTTTTCTGTAGAGGCAAAGTGATTGCCAAAGCTGGTGATGGTAGTGTTGATGTGTCTCAGGAGAGGCTCGGACCCCGAATCCCAATAGTCTGTTGTGGGCCCAAGGTGTTCTCACTTGGGTCTGCTGGAGCAGTACCCATTTTGGTCATGCTGGCTGTAGTTGTTAAAACCGGTCACTTAAAATGGACAGTAAAATTCCAATTTTACATTTGTATGCAGTGTTGTTAAGAGCTCTTTGCAGGTTTTGAGTGGTGACACATTTCTCCAGAGGGAACATATGCCTAATTCACATGTGACTGTGTTGTACCTAAGACTCAGATGTGTCATTTTTCTAACTTCAGTGGGGAGGGAAAATGCAGTACTTACTGACACTTTGACTATAGGTAATGCAGGTCTTCTGATGTTTTCTGATCAAGAGGCACATCAATTGCAATAACAGAATTCATAGAGTTAGGCTTCTAGAACTGATTGGAGTTCACCACGTTGGATGAGGATGATCAGAGGGCTTTTAAAAGAATTGTTTAGTACCTTGGGACCAAATAATATTACTCTTTAGGAAGACTTCCACAAAAAGGACAGGAAACACCAGAGCAGTGGCACTTGTTATTAAAATAAACAGTTGTAACAATGCAGTCCTTATTGCTTACCCTGAAGTAAGGAATGATTTTGTTGGCCCCATCAAATATTTATCAGCCATCTCTGCTAAGCCAACTCTGAGTTATTTTGCACTGCTCTACTCCACAGAGGATCCTCTCAGCTTTTCACCTGTTACAGTAATTCTGTCTTCCTGTGGTTGGGTGTCACCCTCATGGATTCAGTATTAAGCCTACTGAAGTGTTTCCAAAAGTAGGATGTGAGGCTGAAGGGAATGAAAAACAGGCTGAGTGCTGAATTTCGTAATGCTGGAACACCTGCCCATGAGGAGCTGTGCTGCATGAAGCAGTCCTGGTGTATATTGCCACCCTGTTATTCCATAAGTACATCTTTACAAATGCCTCAGTGGTAATAAGCAGGACATCAGTGCAGAAGGCTAAATAAGGTTAGGTCTCTGGAAACATACAGGTGATGCAAAAATACTTTGCATTTCCTAGCACGCATTTCATTTTCCATTTGGTTCTATTTTAAAGGAGTAAATAAAAAGATGTTCCAAAATGTTCATCAGCACAGGATGGGATATCTGAGATGGTTTTACAGCTAGGTTTGATTCCTTTCACGCTATCCCCAAAACAAATGGTTTTTATCACTTACTGAGGATGTATTTGCTTTTATCAGTATCATGTTGGCTCACAGGACAATGTGAACCACCAGAGAAACCCTGCAGTTCCTTAGCTTGCTCAGTTCCTAACTAGAGTAAAAAATATTGTGGCACCAGTTAGACCATACTGCTTTTCAGCTTCTATCTAATAAGATGGCAAATAAGATACTACTCAATCAAATCTGGACTCTTACTTACTTTGGTTGCCTTTAAAATGTCTCTGTAGGGCCCTTGTCTTCACAATAATAATGAGTTGAATCAGTGATTATTTTGTTGTGATGTATTTTGGCTCACAGATGTCAGAGCTGCCTGTAGGTCTGGTACCCTGAGTATCATGGGCAGAGTGATGGGCTGTGCAATGCCCCAGCCATGCATCAGCACCCTGGAGAATGCCACTTGAAAAGTTTGTTTTCTGGAAAGCAGCCTTAGCAAAATGTTGTAACTTGCATTTGGATGTGATCTCGGTCCCATTCAAAAAAACCTCAAATAGGAAAGTTTGGAGTAAAAGGTACTGAGATATGTGGTGAGACAGAGTCAGAGATCTCTAGTGACTCTGTTCATCAAGAAAATTTTCTTCTTTTCTACCTTTATTCTGGTGTGTATATTCCAGCAAATGTTATTTTTTTTTCATGTTTGTGAGTACTAACAATTTTTCACTTTGAGACTGGAAACTGCTGTCATTGCTAGTGAGAAAGATGAAAAATAAGCGAGATAAGAACAGGGGATAGCAGAAAATAGCATGTGAGAAAATAATAAAAGTAGAAAGTACACTGTATGTTCCACTTCACGTAGGTATTAGTTCTCTCCCCTGTAGTCATAATTCAGCAAGGTTTTTAATTGTGCAAAGCATGAAACCATGCAAGCTTTCACCTTGCCTGCACTGCTAGCAGCATTAAACAAGCCACCTCTGCAGCTGTTCCTAAGGGCACGTTGCAAAACATACCTGAAAAGATAACTTTGCACAGCGAGGCTGCTGGCTTAGTCAGCTCTCTGCATCACTCACCACGGAGCTGCAGGAGCATGAGTGCTGGAGGAAAGATGGAGAAGGCAATGGGGAAGCCAGGGCCACCCCAGCTTAGATTAGCTTGGGTTGCCACCGTAGCTCCAGCACATTCAGACCCTTAATAAATAGGAGCTCTGAGAAAAGAGCCCAGAATGCAAATAGGATTTTTAAAATTGTGTGCTATGCCTTATTAAGCGTAATTGTAAAGTTACTCTGAGTTCTGCTACTCAATGAACTGGTGCTGGAAATACTAGCTTAGTTTTATGCCATGGAAGGGTGGTTTGTGTATGATGGGGAGCCTCTTCATTCTTGTGTTCACAGTCCATTGTGCCAGAACTCATTTATGCTTTTTCCTGGCAGTTTTCTCACAGCTCTAAAACTGTGGACACAGGACCTAATCCAGTGAAGTTCCTAAGCACATACACTGCCAAGCATATGCAGTCTCACTGGGCTCACTAGGGAGTATGGCAGGCAAAGGGAAAAAGCCCTCTGGTCTTTCTATATCAACTGTATTTGGTCCTTCTTGGAGTAAAATTGGTTGTAAGCCTGAAAGAAATGTCATATTAGGACAGCTGCTTTCCTCTTCTCCTTAGCATTTCCTTGGTTTCGTCAAATGGAGAATAGGTCAAGACTTCATCACGAACATGAAGCTAAGCCAGCACGTAAATACCCTCAAGCAGCAGTTTTAAACTTCGGAATATTTATATCTAACAGCTAAATTTTAGGATAATAAACTGTTCAAGGGCTGTGTTAGTTCATTTTCTCTAAAATACAATTTTTATTCTGGATGAATTCCAGATGTCTGAGCATGGACTGGAAATCAACTGGAATGGTCTACAATTAAATACCATTCTTTCTTTTCTTTTCCCTTTGTTAACAGGACTTTCCAGAGAGGCTGTTTGATATACCCAATGTAATAACATGTAATAACAATAAATGTGACCAAACAAAAAAACCAAACCAACCAACCAAACAATTGAATTTCATTTGCTTTCTGAAGTACTGTTCTGACAACTATGCTCTGACTAAAAGTCATGTGTCACATCCTGTATGTCACTATTTCTTTTCAGGATCCTCAGTATTTCATATTTATAGTTATGTAATGAATCATGGCCTGTATTGTGCATTCTAATGCAAAAGAAAACTAAGATACATAGACTGTTTAGCCAAAACTGATCTTTTTCCAATAATTATATTCCCCTCTCTAGTAATAACCCTTAAGATCTGTATTTCAGATCTTTCTTTTCTGTTGATCAGCTTTGATTTGAAGTGATGCCCCTTCTGCTTCCACTTTCTCCTTTTCATTCCTCAATTTTGGAGTCTTTTTTCTTCCTGGAGAACATTGAATTCTTTTCAGTGCTCAGCTTGCAATATTTAGTAGAGATACAGAAGATACTAATGGTTATTGGTAGTTGTGAAAGCCAAAAAAGAATTTGCAGATTTATTTCTTTAAAAGAGTGAAAATACGTCTGTGGGAAAGATGATAGCAGTTAAAGTTTATATGGGAATTATAATATTAATGTAAGATAAATTAGATATTACAAGCCATTTTCTAATTCATAAAGTCTTCCGTCTAAATCACTATTTTGAACACTAATGATTTTTTTAGTACTTCTCAAAGTAGTAATCTTTCATGGTTTACCTGCTGTGTGCCCTGTAGCTGTGGGAGAGATAACCTGGAAAGTTTGTTTGTTTTTTAACTGACAGCAACCTGAGTGTTAATGTTTTAATTTCCACTGTGGCAGCTTTGTGAAGTACGTGGTTCTTATGTGGAGGTGGAGGGAGGTGGAGGGGGCTCCCCTCCTGCCTTCTCTCTCTTCCCTCCCAGGGAAGTCCTCTGCTAACTCTCCGAAAGCAGGTTTTATGCTTGTTTGCTCACCATTATCTGCTAGCACAGAAAAAGAGGAGCTGAGTTTTAGTTCTTGAGGTAGGTTTTTAGAGCCAGTTTAGGTCGCTGGAATGTGATTTTGCTACATATGTATTGCTGTCCCTAATGGAGATGTGCTTTGTTCTAAAATACCACAAAGAAAAGCTCTGTTTTTGCAACAAATGGGGATGAGCTTTAAAATCTGCAATATGCATTAAGCAATGCACGTTGCCTGATTTTGTCATAAGTAACAGTTTCTGGGGAGACTATTCTTGGCAGGCACTGCTTGAAGTAGAATCAACAGGCTCATGATCATAGAGATCCCAAGAGACCTGCTCTCTTTGGCTAGCTATAAAATAACCCACAAAACTTTCCACAGGAATCACTGTGTAGAAATTCCTTTATTTTGCGCATCTTCTTTCTTCCAGAAAAATATCTGCCTGTCACTCCCACCTGTTGCTATCCATTTGTCCTGTGACGTGACACCTCTTTCCACTTGCCATTCCAGCAGAAACTGGAGTCAGTATTTTTGAATTGGTCTGGCAAGATGCAATTTGTCTCATATTAAGCTGAAATCAAGAAATTTGTAAAAAATGTACCTGGTTTTCCAGCATAGATTTATAATCAATAGGAAAGGGAATGTCTTGATAATTGATTCACCCTTGGTGAAGCAGCAGAAGAATTCTGATAGTGGGACAGTGATAAGTGAAGTGATTTGTCAGGTATTTTGATGACAGAAACTTTGGCACTGGGCAGGTCATTGTGGCACAGACTCAGTTCTTTTCTCTTGCCCAACTTAGGTTGGGCATATTAATTTCATTTAAGGATAACACCAGTTCAGTGAGACCAGAAACAGTCTCTTGTGTTGTGAGTAAAGGTGCCTTAGTGTATAGATTAATGTGCTGATAGTAATGCTTTAAAATGGTTTGATCACTAATTTACAAAGACATGAAACGTATTGAACATTTATGAAGTCCAGTTTTTTAAAGACTGAATGAACTCTGACTCCATTTTCAGTATGGTTGAATGTTGTCCTATACAACAGACACCTGATAGCCTTTTTGGTTTATTTTAGGCCCCTGAGGTATTAACTACATCGTAAGGACATATTTTTCAAAAGCTACAGAGAAATTCAAAATGCAGAAAATTATCTTCAGTGCTGGCTCCCCCACCCTTCCATCCAGCAAAGTGTGTTAAGATGGAGCTCCGTTACAAATTCAGCATTCTGGTCTTTGTTTCTTCCATGCTGTCTCAAATCACTGCCATGCTTTTAGATGATGGAGTAACAATGAGGTTTTTGATAGAAAAGAGAGAAGTGGTACCTGAGTCTCTGCAGGGAGTGGAAATTTAAGACCACCAGCACTGGCAATGCCACACCAAACACAATTAGTGCAGTTTTGATTAAGTAGAACTGATTAGATTGATCCAAGGTAAAAAAGGGGTGAATAGGAAAGAATAAACTTTTCCACCTTTGGAGGATATGTAGAGATCTGTAGTATGCTTAAATGGTTCATTTGAACCTGAAAGTATGTTTATGCCAGTACATTAGTAAGCATACAGTATAATAAAGAACACAATGCTAACCATATGTGTGAGACATTCCTACTGCTCAGGCTGATGTGACTTGACATACACGTCCCTCCATTTCTGTCCCTTTAATTCTGCTGAGCTCAAGCAGTGGAATGAGGCAAAGCTGCCAGTATCTTCCATTTCATTCATTAAAACTTTAAACAAAAATGTCATACTAAATTATGAACACTTTAAATATCTTTTGGAATGAACTTCTGAGTTATTTTAGATTTAATTTATTATTTGAACGTTTGTGCCTGTGTAGTTTTGAATTCGGCATGAGGATCTGTATGAGATTTATGTAGAACTCCTCATATTTAATTGGAATGTTTATCCAAATATTCCAGTTATTTACTTAACCTGTTAGAATTGGAAAGAAGCACACTTTTGCCTTTTCCAAAGGTCAGCTGTACCAGATACCTCACATTTTAAAAAGAGAAAAAGGGAGGACAAGTTTGTACTGTCTCAGAGTTTTGTTCTACTGACTTCACTATTCTGTATAGAAGAAGTAGCTGGCATAATATTATCTTAAATTATTTTGAGTATTATTTGTTATTATATGTTAACATCATATATAGATATATATCCAATATATTGAGGATCAAGGGTATCACTGGTAAGTTTTCTTTTAAATTAAATGCATTCTGCACCAAGCACGAAGAGCTGTACTTTGACTGCTTCCTTCAGGCCCCTAAGAAAGTGTTTCAGTATCTGTGAATTGTTTTGAGCTTTCCCATTCATTCCACCTGCATTTGCAGCTTCTGGATAGTTAGTGAAGGACCCAGTTTCCCCTGAAGGACTAGTGAAGGTGCCTGTATCCTTGGGTTGGTTTGGGTGCTGGGTGCCTGCATGCCATGCAGAGCCACATGGCACTTGGGGGAAGCTCTCCTAGCTTCAGGCATTCATGTCTCAGTGTGCCTTTGCTTTGGAACTCCCCATGCCGTGCTTGCACACTGAGCTAGTGTCACCTCGAGCTGTTATGTGAGCTGCAAAAATGTTTGAGAAGGTGAGGGTGGGAGGAGTGCAGTTGCCTGTTTCAGAGTGGGCTCTTTGGCTAGGTTAGCAGAAGTGTAGCGTCAGCAGGCACCTCTCTGCCTGGGCTGGAGGTACCAAGCTCTCCTGAGATGCTGGAGATCAGGGCTGACTAACGGGGTCTGTGCTGCCTGTACGGTTTGCAGTACATAAATGCAGGTGCCTGTGACAGTGGACATAATTTGTGGTCTGAATAGTGATTGTAATGGCTGTGCTAAACAGTGCAGGGCAGAAAAGCCTCAGCATTTGTGGAAGGAAACGGTGTGGAAAGCTTGATGTTCACACTATCCATATTTCAGGGGGCTCACTTCCGACTCGCTCTAATCTGGTCCAGTGGACTCCATTAGTGGTTGGAGTCCATTTTCTAGCATTGCTCCATCTGAAAGGACCCTCATCTGTATTCTTGTAGTCTGCTCCGTGATATATGAACCGCAGGAAAGAAAGTGGGGGTGACTTCAAAGCTCACTTCTGTTCCAGATTTAAATTACAATGTAGCTGCATCCCATCTATGGCACTGATAGAGGCAACAGAATGAACCAAACATCCTATTCAATTTTTACTCATATTTGAGTAAAGCATTTCAGTGATTGGTTTCTGCTTATTAAATATTCAATTTCTGCCTGTGCTGCTTTACCTTTAAATGAAGTATGTTCTTATGGTAATTACAGATGCAATTGCTTTCATCTAGAACATTTTGTCCTCCTGTTCTTTTCACCTGAGTATTTCCTTTTACAGACCATTGAACTATGGATTATATTGAAGTGTATTCCCACATTCAAGTAAAAGCTGAAAAATATATTTTTACGTCAAATCTCACTGTTCTTACCTACATACTTTCAGCTTCTCCCCCCAGCTGGAATTGGAAATGCTGCTACATTGTGATGGTCCACTTAAATGAACTTTTCTTACTGCATCTATCATTGCTACACATTGTTATAAGTTGATATTCTGTAAAAATTTAGAGCAATATGAGTTTAAAAAAGAATGGAACATCGTTGTCTGGTAAGGGCTCTCTTCCTGTATGAAGAACTGGCCAAACATGTCAATATCAGTGGAATGAAACATAAGCTGAATTTTTAAGTACCTGAGGGATACCTGCATGATGATCCATAATCAACTCTTGCAAAACTAGACATGAGTATTTTTCATAGAAACTTACTCTTCGCTACCTTTTGCTACCTTTGACTGCCCTCCATGACTTTTCTTTCATAATGCTATGAAACAGACTTTGCAAAAACTGATCATTTTCATTGTGTTTTGGGGATGATTAGTCTTCACGCAGCAATCATGTTTGCATTGGTAATTCAGTGGATATATCTTGGTACAAGCAGAATAAAAGTTAACTAAGTCACATGCTGTGTCACCTCTTTAATGTACAGGCCCTTGTATAAACCCATAAGTTACAATAATCACAGGATGATGACATTTTAGGATTCTTCTAGTCAGAGAGTATAAGTTGAGTGAAATGCTATGGGAGGTTTTGAAAGCCTCAGTATCATTTTGGAACTTGCTCTTTATTGCTCAGGTGCAAAATTTTGCAGTCAGTTTACACTTACCTGTCAATGAAATGAACCTTTAGGAACCTGCTCAGGGCACTTCAGGAGCCATGTACTGCCTAAGGAAGAATGGGTTACTCCATAGTTTCCAAATATCTAGACAATTAGAGTTTCACATTGTTGAGATTTTTCAAGGGTTCTCATGAGAAAATACCCTTTTTCACATTAGATTGCTTTATAACGTTATTGTTTTATTGGGAAAAGTGCTTCTTCAAGGGCAGCCTCCCTCAGACATTTCTTGTCTGATAATCAAAAACTGTTCTCAAAAGAGTGATGCACAAGGGATGAATATTTTTAACTCACTTTTATCAGAATCAAAGTTTTGTTTAGTTTTATATTCTCTCCTCTGGTACTGAGAGATAAAAAAGGAGGAATACTTAAAAAAAAATAAAGAACAAAACCATTGAGGATTCATTATATCAGCTTTTAGGATCAACTATGTGTATGTAGCATTTATATGCATGTTTTCAATGTTGCAAACAGGATATTCAAAAACTATAGCAAAATCCCTTGCTGTTTTTGGGCCCTGGTCCTACAGCTGTGCCAATAACTCCGTGTAGAAGCAGTGGTGCTATTCACAGGCAGGTGCTTTGCACAACTGAGACCCATTCTAAGCTTATTAGTTTGTCCAGTAAATATTTATCTCTGCTTTTTGGTTTAAATGTGGACATATTTTGAAGCCATGCACTTCACTGCCACTAGAGTGCCGTGCTCTTGAAGTATTTTGTTGTAACTATTCTGAATTGCAGCATTCATAGTTGTTCTTACGGAATGCACTGTGAATTGGTGGTTGTTTTGGTGAAACACAGAAAACTATTTTTTTGGAAATGAAGATGACAAGCCCACTTTTTTCAAGTGTTCTTATAGTTTAATTTTTCCTTAAGTGGGTATGTGAGAAACATCATGAGGTGGTCTGTTGTGTACTGCTTCGTTGATAAAATTATCCTCTCTACATGAAATACTACATCTCTCACCTATGTTTCCTTTCTGACTTGATAATTAGCCCCACCATATAACTGCATAGTTTTGATTTAACACCAATGTGGGGCTAGTTAAAGAGGGAGAGGCTTTCTTTGCTCTGCCTCCACTTCACAGTGGTCACTTGGATGGCTTCACGTGTTTGAACTCGTCCAGAGACTTCTGGAAAAAAAAGAACTTCATGGTTTTACAGACCTGGTGGCTTTAAAGGAAAGCATATTACACGTGTGCTGCTGTGGGCAAAAGTCATTTAATAACTTGATCCACAGAAAAGCTCAATTAGAGTTTTGGTTCAATCAGGTTTGTAGGTTAATTTGGCTCACTTGGATCAGATCTGTCTACTTCTAAAGCTATATGACAGATTAAAGGGAACTGAAAAAAGTATACCTGGTACTAATGAACCTCCCACAAGTCTTTTTCATTTTAAATTATTTTGTTTGTTTGCTCCAAATTTCATTCCAACAGAAAAGCCCTCAGGCACTGAGTGAAGAGACATTGCAAGTCTCAGAAAAAGTATAGAGAACTCTCTTTTTTTTTTTCTTCTTCTTGCTCTAAGGAGTTGTTTTTGAACGATGACCTGTAATTTTGTAAGGACAAATTTATGTTTGCTGTTTAAGTACACAGCCATATTTTGGGATTTAGTCACCTACCCGCTTGATTGCACCTGCCTGCAAGGTAGTTAGATGACTAACCCCCTTAATTGGATTCTCCAGTTAATTGCAGAAAGAACTCTATTAGACTGAAATAGTCAGGATTGAAATAAAAATAAAAAATGGGACTAGTTTTTCTTCCTCTGCTTTCTTTTTTCTAAAATATGGTGTAAGGTTGTTTACTAAGGTTTTATTGCTGTCTCCTCTGGCTTCAGCCTTGATGAAATTTGATTTTATTAGTAGATTTCACTGACATTATGTTTTCTGACATTTCTTATTTTGACCGATAATGTTGCAGGAAAAGGTCTGTGTGTGGTATACTTAACTGTTGTGGAATTTTACTTTCCATTTGCATCCACATATTTTTGTTTTCCATCATACAGGTGGTATGCTAAGTGGAATAAATGGTCGCAGTGATATTTTCAAAGTCGCAGTCGCTGTTTTACTGGGGTGTTTCATACATGTTGGAAACATCTTTTATTTTAAAAAAGAGACTAGCTTCTTGTCTTCAGTGCTGCTGATTCATAACCCATTATGCCCCACACTAAACATAGCCGTGCTCCTTTAGGCTGATCTCATTCCAGGAATGTGTTGTGTAACAGCTGGCAGGGCCCAGCCGGGGCCGTGAGCCTGCAGATGATTTCAGCAGCAGCAGCAGCAGCAGAACTGTGCTCTCCTAGTGCCCTGCATGCAGAGCTGGTGCTTCCCCACCCACCGCACCTCCTGCCTGTCCTTCTCGGCCCCTCCTGCTCTTGCATCGCCCATCAAAGTGGTGCTGAGCCAAAATTTTAATTTGCGTTCTTGTTGCTGTTTGCATGTGTGTTATTGAAGTAGGCAAGGTGGGAGTTTTCTCCTGAGGTGTGCAAGCAAACCCTGTATCTTCACCTTTCAGCTGGAATTATTCTTCAATTCTCTTTCTCCATTTTCTTCCTTTCTGAAACTGTGTACCAGGTTATTGTTCACTGGGCTGTGTCACTGACAATTTTTTACATGGGCAAAGCCATGAATGTTGAAATTGGGGCTGCAGTTACAGATAAATGCTTGTTGAGATACTACACAGACTTTCTTACTAAGGAAAGTTTTTGGTTTCCCTTTTTTTTTTTTTACGCCCTTTTGCTGTACTCTTCGATGAAGCCGCCATGAAATAATACATTTGACAATAATCATTTTTCAAGAACAACTTAGATCTTTATTTTTAAATGAAGATTCACAGTAGTTTATCTGTCTATTAGATTACATAGTCTTCATAGTGGTGCGTTAAACTGAAATTGATTTCACAGTGTCCCTTTTCTAAAGGCAAGATTGGAAACACCTGTTTTGGTGTTTAAAATAAGACTTAGAAGGAGTGGACAAAATTCCTAAGAAAACAATAGTGACCTCATGCTCTGCTTTAGCCTTAGAGATGCCTTAAGTGGACTAAGAAAATCTGTTGCACTAAAAGTAAAGGGTATTTCAACCCTTAGAAATTCCCGAGAAGGTACTTCTCGATGTCTCCCACAATTCCAATTCAGCTTTTGGCACGTCGGCCATCCAATCTGCAGAATCAAATGTAGAATAAATTTGACTGCTGCGTTGTTTTCTCTGGTTTTTCCAGCCTGATCTTTCAGATCCAGCATGCAAGTACCCTTAGGGACCTAATTTGCCCTGGATTTGGGTTTGTTCTGCATGTGCTTGTGAATGCCTATGTCTGTGGAGTGTTGTTGGAGAAAGGATCTGAATGCCAAGCAGTTGGATAATTAGTTCTAAGGAAGGGAAGGAGAGAGCCAAGCAACTCTGAGGTCTGCCTTGGAGGTGACAGGAATACAAGAGAGGTAGATGAATACAGTTCAGGGCACAGAAAAGAAAAGTGAGGGCAAGAGGATTCATCTGGGGAAAAAATGTGAAAAAATGAGGCCCATATGGATTTCTTTTAGCTGTTTTCCATTGCAGAGTTCTGCCTTGTTTTGGTTTATAATGATTTTCCAAGTACAACATACTTAAAAATAAATCAGTGTTTTCATCAGAGTTTATGCACTTGCAGCCCTGATTCTGTTTTTAAAGTGCAGCTGTTGAGAATCACTCAAGATAGCTTACATTTCTTGGTGTTTTCCCTGATAAGTTATAGTTAGCTTCTTTTGCCAGCTATTTCTCACACAACGTCAGAATTAGACTTGTAAAAACTATTAAAATGGAGTTGACAAGCAGAACTAATAATTCTTGTGGGTTTAAATGTGGTTTTTTAATTTTGGTCTTGTGCCAAACTCGGCTTTTGGGCTGACTGATTTGCTCTCTGAAAAGGAGGCCTATGGATTTGGGCTCAAGACACTGAAAGACTCTATGGTCATATGCAATATTATTCTGGGGGGAAAAAATTAACTACACTGGAGGATTAAAACAAATCCATTAGAAAAATACATCACTGTTTTTAAGAACTGTCTGTGAAGGAGCATGAAGTAGCTTGAAGATAGTGGTCCTGCTCAAGTGCAATGGAAGGGCTTGTTTGAATTTTTCTAGCAGCTAAAACTATGCTTTTGATGCATTAAGCATACAATAAACACTTCTCTATAACTCTTGACAGTGTGACATTCTGTGGCACTCCCTTTATCCTTGATGTGATAGGCCCTTGAATGGATACTCTGACTAGAATATTAAAACAAAAAAACCCCAACCAACCAACAAACTAATCCTCTGCTTTCATTTGTTCCTAAGCTATCACCAACATTATGTATTCTCGTATTTATGAGTTTAGATGAGTAAAAAGGTCTTATGTTCCTGTTCATTCAGGAAATGCTGGGTAGTCAAACCACTCCTTGGTGCTGTGGCCTCTTGCAAGAGGACATGTGCTTGAGGCTGGGCTGTAAGATCTGGGTGTTCCTTGGCAATTCTACTGCTGCAAATAACAGCCCCTGTGACCAAACTGGCAAATTTAGAATTTGTCTTTGAATTCTCCCTGTGGAAGTTAGATGCGCTCAGATAAATTAATTTCTTTTTAGTTGTTGGTGCATGATTTTCTTTGCATCGGGCTGGTATAACTTTAGCTTCTCTCATTATTGTGGGTGCTGTGTTTGATTTTCTCTATGGATGTTCAACTAACCATCCTGCATTTTCTGTGTGTTTAAGGAGGTTAAAAGGAAGACTATATTATAGGCTGTGGAATTCCTCATTTAAGTAAAATTCTGTGTTTGGGCTGTTGGTTGGAAGAAATTGAGGTGAATAGAGAGGTACTGGGTCTTTGAGTTATTTGAATAATATTTTACTAGTTTATATATTTTATTGGATGTCATTGTACTGGGTATTCTTCATTCCAAAAAAAGGAGATATTTCTGAACTGACTGCATTTTGCATAATTCTGTTAGCCTTACAGAGAGCTTTTCTCAGAATTGTTATATTGATCCAGTCGTTCCTTTTTGAGTTGTAAATATTTTGGATTTATTTTCAACTATCACTTCAGATGTTGAAAGCAGTAGCAGCTCCATAAAAAGAGAACAAGTAGCTTTTTATTGGCTAATAATTATGAGAAAATCCTACTTTATAGTCTAATATTTATTATGCAAATTAATGGAGTCCAGATTTTTCAACTGTCTCCATAATGGCATTTAAAGCACTGAAGGTTTTGGGATACCTTTTATGATGGAAATAGCCACGTGTGTACCCCATTCATTGGCCACCTGCTTTAATGGGATCATTGTTATATTCAGACACTGAAGTCAGTGGTTTTCTAGAACGTGTTTTAGTATCAGTGGACTTTCTACACTGAGTAGAAAAGGATTAATGCATATGATTATTTCCTCCACCAAACTGGAATTTAAGGCTGGGAGTCCTTTTATATGTGCAGTCTATACTTCTGTTGCCACTGCAATATGAACATTAAGGATATGGTTGCAGCATGAATTATACCTGACATTATTTGCTCTAATACAGAGAACATTTGACACCAATTTTTGTGTTGAGGTGCTTTTCTGCTGTCTGGAATTTCCAAGTGTTTTGGTTCTGCTGAACTCTAGTATTAACTATGTGAAAAAATAAATCTGTCGCACTCAGCAGGAACTCACAGAGGCTGAAAAGATGAGCCTTTTTAAAGATGAAGAGTTTTCCTCTGTTGATGGTACCATCAGATACCGAGTTCTTTACTGTGCCTACTGACAGCATCCTGATGGACTTCCAGCCTCTTCGCCTGCTTATGATATTTGTGTGTGTGGGTTACTAGTTTCAACTTTCATTCAAAAAATAATTAAAGCAGGGAAGCATTTAATGGAAATTGAACCTGAGTCACACTGTTCACGACAGCACAGTCTGTTTAAATGTCAGGAGTGACGGCTTAGGAGATTTACACTGGCTGTTGCTTTTCACTCAAGGGTCAAAATAGAACGGGCTCGAGAAGAAGGGTAGCAGGAAAACCAGTTAAGCCTCCTGCTAAAGTCATTGGTTGAACTGGGACTTGTGAGACAGCTTCTCGAAATGTACCACATACTTTCATAAATGATACTGTGTTGACATTCAGTTTCTCAGAAGTTCCAAGTGTTCCTTGGCTTTGCTTTGGGCCTTGCTGCTATTTGCAGCTCCTGCAGAGCTTTCAAAGCTTTCCGTAGGGACTGTGTGTATCTACACTTTATGCACGCTGGCTTGAGATCATCAGCTCCTTGCATATACTTTTATCACATTGCAAATTTCATTTCTGTTGGAACACTGCTTGCATCCTCACCTCTTTTTTTCTGAGTCTTTGAGTAGAATTCCAGGCTCATGGCACAGTGCTAGCAATGAAGGCTTTTGCATTTTTCAAGAGAAGATGGGGAGGTCTAGAGAACAGGTCCACCCAGTTATATTATAAAACTTATAACTGTTTCAAAGACAAACACCTTTGTTGAAAAAGTGGCTTAAAATTCATTCTTTATAATTCTTGGGTTTTTTCCATTATTGAATTATAAGCAACCCAATGTTCTTTTTCTTCAGTGTTTCTGTTGATTGCAATGTTTATCAGTACTGAACAGACCATAAAGTGAAAATGATCAAGGGCCATCTGCTTGATGAACAGCACCTTTAAAAAAGGCAACTTTTCTACCAAGCAGTTGAGAGAGAAGGAAAAAATCAGAGCAACATGATCTTGGAGGAAAAGAGCAGGGATCATGGATATACAGCAGGGACCTCGTTTGTACCCACTGGACTCCCAGGAAAGGAGAGGAGACAGAGGCTGTGAAGGTTCATACAAGTAATTTATTTTTTGATTACTTGGGCATGTAAAACTCTTTTACTAAGTAAAGAGTGGCTGTTGTTTTGGGTCTTCTTACAAATTCTTTTTTGTATGGTTTCTTTCTTCCCTTAAACACTGCAAGACTTGGAAGACTATACTTATGCAAGTACTGTGTTGTCAAAGGCAGGGAAATTGCCTTGCAGATCTGTGGGTGCTGAATTAAAGGCCTTGGATTCTTTAGAAAGGTGACAAATATCTATGCTCAGGAAATGCTCTGGGAGCAAAGAAGAAAGCAGAGCATAAAGGAAAGCTAAAAGCAGCCAGGTCTGGTGGTGGCAGTGCTGGTAACTTCATGGGAGAGGCTCTGGTGTGTTTACCTTGGAGAAGGCTTTGTTTCCTACAAAATCTTGCACTTTTGACACCACTGCCTGTGGTATTCACTGGATAGAAATGCTTTCAGCATAATGTAGGATATTAGCATGCAGAAGTGTATTTGATTAAAAACTCTCAATTTCCCTGATTTCAGGCTGGGCTGGGTTTTTAAACTAGGTAAATGACTCCTGCTGTGGTTGCACTTCCTTTTTGTGATCTCTCCGTGTATGACCAGATAGTGTGTTTGATACCATCAGTATCTAAATCATGTAGGTATTGATGCTTTCAAAGTACCATACACACCAAAAGAAGTGCTTCCAACAGCTCCACCATACCTTGAAGCTTTAGTTTTCCTTTAGGCTTCATGGGATTTAGAGGTTCTTTTTAGACCTAGCTGCACACTTAGGGTGTGCCTTGCATCTTTGGGTTGTTTTAGGATGAGATACCTTTACAGCTGTTAGAAAAACGAAATGCTGCAGTTTTACAGAAACCTCTGTGGGGTGTGGCTACTGCTACAGGTCTGTGGGGTTTGTGTTTAGTTGTGGCTTGGGTTTTTGTTGTTGTGTTGTTTGGTTTTTTAATTCCTAATCATCTATAGATGAGTTTAGTAAGTGCTGAGTGGAGAGGTGTAACATTTTGGATTGGTTATTTTTGATCCCGCTGTCTTAGAAGCTGCTTTTGCCATTCTTAATTGAATGGGTCTTAATGGTATTTTATCTTTAAGGTGTAGTTGGTTACTGTTTGCAAAACATTGTCATTGTGAGGGATGAAAAAGTAATTTCTGTGCATTCTTCCTTCATTATAATTTATTGTCACCTTGTAAAGCTGTCCTCATATTTGGGGTGCCACAATTTCCTCCTGTCATATTTTGACAGCGTGCTTATTTCAGTCAGTTTATTAATTGTAATATATTTATATTATATGTATAATTAAAATGTAATGCTTTTCAGTCAACAAGCACTTACCATTCTCACAGAGTTTTGCTCTCCCACCACTCCAATTTTAATGAGTAATTTTAGCAGGGGATAGTGTGTTTTATTCTTAGCAGATCTACATTTGATTAGCAAATGTATCAACTACTGGATAAATATAACCTGCTCCAGGTAGATTGTTACTTTCTAGCTGAATATCTTGCTTTTTATTACTTGTTGTCAAGATAAAATAATTTCTGAATAAGTCACCCCTTTGCCATCCACAAAGCACAGTGATGTTCCTAAACAGCTTGCTAGTTGGGTTCATTCAGGCAAAGTGTAGTTTTAAGATGAATTTTGGTAACCTATAAAATGGTTGCCAGCAACACCAAATAACTGGGAGATTTCTTTCAATAGCACGCTGCAAAAAGTCAATTCTTAACTTGCTGCTTTTACTTACTAATAATCAGTATTAATTTATCTTTCCAGTCCTTGCTATTTGAAGGTAGGTATTAATTCAGTGCAATAAATTGCATTCAGTATGAAGAACTGCAG
The DNA here is from genome assembly GCA_035221455.1 of Xenops minutus. Classification (NCBI taxonomy): domain Eukaryota; kingdom Metazoa; phylum Chordata; class Aves; order Passeriformes; family Furnariidae; genus Xenops; species Xenops minutus. Next base: position 45,332,409 of record JAWWEE010000074.1, read on the forward strand.
TGATCCCAACAGCACATCATATGGTGTCACTGAAGTCAGCAAAAATTATTTTTTTTTTTCAGGATTTAATAGGCCAATATTGCCCTGGATAGTGCAGATTCCTATAAAGTTTAATAGGGTGGCTTCAATTATAACTACTATACTTATAATACTAAGTATTAAGTACTAAGTATTTTGTAAGTTAAGACAATATTTTACTTTTCAGTCCTACCCATTGGGTTGGAAATTTGACCCTGTGTTTGCAATGAGCTGCAAAACCTGAATGTGAGGAAGAGGGAACTGCTCTGTAAAAGAACCTCTGAGTGGCTCATAAACTAAAGCTGAGAGCCCCTCAGCACGAGAGCCAGCATCCCACCCACAGGAACTGGGGCTGGTAATGGAAGTGCAGCCACTTAAGACTACCAGAAACTACTAAAGTGGGGGATAAATAGATAAAATTAGGCAAGTCACTGCTTAAGACAGCTGATGTGTGAGGCAAAGCCACGGTTATATTGCTTTTATATTTCTGACAGAGGTGATGTGGTCATTAATCAATAATTGTCTTGCTAGATTTAAAGGTAAAGGGTGGCTCTAAGAACATTAAGTGAGGGGCTGTGGCAGGAGCCTCCTTTAATAAATAACAAGATTTTGCACTTACATTGCAAAATGCATTTCATCTAAGCAGGATGAAGATTTATAGAGGTGGGCATGTTATGCTGCCTTCATTTCAGTGCAGAAGGGGCTGAGGTGTATTGAGTTTGCAATTCACTCAAGGTCATGCAGAAAGCCAGGATCAGAAGTAAGTTTTAGGGCTCAAAATATTTTCTTAAAAATCACACTTTGAGCCAAATAAACAGAGCTGTTCCTTGAGAATTGAAAAGGGCTGTATGACCAGCTATTCCACCATGCCTTGCTGCTGGTGCCTAATTGCTGAGCAGTGGAAGTGCAGCAGCTCAGACCAGGGCTGGGACATTCCTTCCCTGGAATAGTCTGGAGTACTTTCCCTTGGAATGCAATATATCCAGGATCTCACCCTAATGTGAGTGTGGGCAGGATAATCCACCTGCTCTATAATCTTTGGAAGCTACTACTGAGTTTCTAATTGAGCCAAAGCAGAAGATAAAATTAGGTAACCCTTGAAAAGAAGGTTGTTTGAGAACCCTGGTGCCCACTTGTTTCCTGTGGGGCTGGGGAAGCTTTCCCAATGCATCCAGGTGAACAGGGCCTTGGAATGCTGTCCTGATGGACTTTTTTCCTCAGTTATGAATTTTTGGAAGATGCAAATGAATAGCAGGCACAATAAATTATCCCTGTTGACAAAAGGGTCTTGATGCTGTATCTTAGAATGGCTTTTCAAATAATCAGTTATTTTAAACTTGATGCGCTGAATTGGATGTGTCTTGCAAAATCACTTTCATTTGGGAGAAGAGATTTTAAAGGTATCAGCTTGATTTTGTTTTTAGCTCTTATTGCTTCTAATTTCTTTCTCAAAAATCTCATTGTACTTTAGGAATCTCAGCAACTGAAAATATAGTACAATAAAAGTTGAATTTTTGTAATGTAAAAAGCCTGCACACATGAGAAAATAATGAAATATGGAATGTTTGGCATGACCTTCGTACTAGAAAATCACATCAGATACCAGAGCAGGTATGATGCAGAGGATAGAAGTACAAGAACCAAGAGTTTCAACAGGTTTTCTACACTTGGTATGAGCCACTTGTGGCAAAAACGTTGCCAAGAGTGTTGCCTTTGGTCACGTGGTCCGGCACTGATCTTCTCCTCTGGGAATCTCAGGTCCTGCTGTTCGAGGCAATTTAGGGGTCTGAATGATGTTGCAGGACATTGCAGAAACATCTTTTTTTTCTCTTTTTTTTTTTTCTTTTTCATATTTAGCAGTTCACAATTATGAAATCTAACTCCACATTTTTTTGTGCTCAAGGTGAAAGTTCAAAACTTGAGTAATTTGCCTAGCTGGGAACTCAAGTTCCTGAGCAGCATTAGTGCTCTCTTCCTCCCTTCCACTCTCTTATATAATAGCATTTGGAGGCTAAGGATGCTAACTCTGGGGTTTTTTCAGAACCATTGGGCATGAGTGTGAGAGAATATTTGGTCTTTTTCAAGGAAACTTTGTGAAAATACAGCCATTTGCAAATTATAATGTAAAATATTCATCTGTTTCTGCGGTCCAGCATCACTGCAGAGCTAGAAAGGGTAATGGATACAGAGGCAGTAAAAGAATTTTTAAAACAGGCATTCACTGAGCTCTGAGTCTTTGTTATTTACCTGGTTTGTCTCATTCTAACGTCAGAGGCTGAATGCAGTTCAAGTTACATTGCTCCTCTCCATTACACCCTTCCATTCAGGTTTCTTTTCCTGGCTGCTGTTTTCCTTAGATTAGCTGTGAGTCAAGAAAAACTCTGCATCTTTCTTCTGTTTATATGTCCACCCAAGATGATTTTTTTTTAATATATGCTTATATCAATTCAGTAATAATCTCTGAGACACCTGAGAGACTTTTATTCCACTTCATGAAAAGCTTGATCCTATCTATTTGTAGCTAATACGAGCTTTGCCTAAGATTATTAATGTCAGTGAGATAGGATAAATGGTCAAACCTATTTTCCATGTCCATTTTTATCTTTATCTTATTATTTGTCTTGAGCCATTGCTTCCCCTTCTCTTCTACCAGTTTTCCATACATCGTCACAGACTGTAAAGTTTCCTTGCCTTTGCTTTGCATTAGTTGCGTAATTCCACTGCTGTGGAACATGTTCACTCCATGTTATCCATGTGCTTGTGGAAATATCTTTAAACATACATGTTAAAATTATTTCCTAATGCTAATAAAGCACCAGGATAGAAGGGGCCTTTGTATGAACTTAGACTAGTTGCAAGGAAAAGTTTAAAAGCCCTATAGGAATCTATAGACGAGAGAGGATATTAATTAAATGTATGTTTTGGAATCGTGCTTTCCTTGGGGAGTAGGACCAAGGACCAATTCCATGGAGTTCCACTGGGGATTAATTTGGCCTGCTGTCTTTGATGTTCAAAAATTGGGGACAAACTCATTTCTTTGGTATCTGCTTTGAAGCAGAAACTGTATAATGGTGAGGCCGCGAGCTTGCACATTGCCAGAGTGTGTGGATGGAGTTCTGAAACACTCTGTCTGCTGACACAGTATTAGATTTCTGGTCCTGTTCTGTGCCTGAAAGCAGGGAACATTTATAACTACTTTTTTTTTCTCTTTCTCTCTTTTTTTTTTTCTTTCATATCCATGTCTCTAAGTGCTGCAGAGTGGGCAATATTTCAAAATGCACAATATTAAGACAGAAGTACTATTTTTAACAAGGAAATTAGCAGAGATCTAAAATTAAAGATTTCTGAGAAGTGAAGCTATTGGAACAGGCAAGGGAAAAATTCTCTGACACTGGAAAATTGCTGTATTCCTGAGGCAAAACCTTCCTGATAAAGGGTTAAACAAACTGACCCCTCGGTGACAGTGAAAATTCTTGTAAAATTTGGTTGTTGATCTGTAACTTTACTCCCTTTACAGACAACAGCTCTCCACATAAACTTATACATTCCATGTGAAATCTTTAGCAACGGACATTGTAAAACAATTACATAATGCTGCAGTGTTTTCTTTCAGGAAAAAATAAAGGGTAGTGATTGTAACTAATTCAACTCTTAGGAATTTTCTGCTGCTTAGGACTATGATGGACACGGTGTGTGTTCAGTGGCAGCTTAAGTATAAAGTCATCTGTGTATAAGGATCAAATTGGAGATGTAGAAGGCAGGACTGGTTAAAAAATAAAGTGAAAAGGGCTTCTCTTTCTGCCATATGTCTCTATTCAGTCTTAAATATTTTGTCCAAAATCAATCTCCCCTGTAGACCTGATAAACAGCAAGTGAGTTTAACAGAGATGTGATATTTTCAGTCGTCATTGTGTGAGCTGGAAGTTTGGCAGAAAATGTCTTTGTCCTAAATGTTCATGTGCACTAACAGTGATCCTGGGAAGGAGCTTTTATAGGAAGATCTGTATTCTTTGTATGGATTGTGTTTCTCTTCTTGCTGTTAAAAAGTCAGATGAGGAAGGTAGTTAAGTAGAAACAGGCTCACTAAGGTTACTTGCTTGTTTTGTTGCTTTTTTCTTTTCCCTGAAATATTCTTTACTGCACTGTTAAGGTTGCAACATGTGAAGGAAGTTAATATAAAGCTCTTTTACCTTGCCTTTTTCCCCCCCTTTTTTTATAGGAGGGTTTTGTTTGCAGGCCCATCAATAGGAAACAATGTTCAGTTGAGTGTTATTTGATAACTTTGTTAAAAATCACTAATAAACAGGTTCAAAGTGTGAATACTCACCGTGGCTAACACAGGCGTTTGGGCTGGTAACAGACACAGCCACTTCCCAGTCTTACTCTTGGATAAGTGTTGTTTATTGCAAAGAAACCCATAAGGTGAAATTTTGTTTTATTTAGTTACAACCATCCTTAGGACAATGTTTATTACTTTTGATAATTCTAGCTGGCAATTTTTTTCTCTGCTTTTGCAGACAGGCACATGGTAATTGTGGTCATCAGACATGAGATTTTCAGGTTTATCTTTGTGTCATCTTTTTGATCATGCTTCATTTGCTGCTCTCCTTGGTTCCAGCTATGTAGGAAAATCTAGTCTGAGCTGCTTGTATATCAAGTTTATACATATAATTCTGTATTAGCCAAAATAAATTTTATGATTTATAACTTAGAGTTTAATAACAGAAAAGATTATAAAAATCAATTGAAGAAGTGCATCACATACATGTCTTTCAATTCCCCTTTTCTTAGCACTAATTATTTCAATGACTGAAATATTTTTTAGTCTTCCTATCAAAGCATCAGAGGTGCCTGAGAAAATCACACTTTTCTAATGAAAAGAATATCAACTGTAAAAGTCACGTTTGGCCATCTGGAATATCTGCATAAGCAAATGGAGCAATTTCATTCTCCTGATCTCTGATTATGAGAAAGGGCCCTGATAGATGGTTTGACCAGATTAGAAACTATTTAAATTCCTTGGTTATGTTAACCATAGAGATCTACTTTCCTATTAAAGTATGGGATTGCATTAATTTCCTTTGGTCTCTCTATAAAATAAATGGTGAAAGAAAGTGTCAATGGCATTTAAATGGGTTTAAATAGCCCAGCTTGATGTTGACATTCATTTTACTTTGAGATGATTACGACAGAAAAGTGGAATTTTTGCTGAGTTTATTACTTTGTATCGGTAAAGAACTTATAAGAATAAATATTTTCTAGGCTATTGTAAATATGCTATTACCTTTTCACACTTATTCACATTAAAAACATAATTTGAATGTTGTAAGCATGAAGCTTTGAATTTGCATAACACAGTAGAGTCCTGATTGGAATCTAGCCAAATGACTTCTTGGGTGTGCAAGTCATTGCAGCAATTGAGACTTCAGCTGCAGAAGGTACCTTAGGGAAATCTTTGGATTATAAGGGTTGTATTTGCTAATAATTAAACTTGTTTAACATCAATGAATAGATCAGTTACTCAGTGTGGCAGTCTATTAAATAATAAATCATGTAGTGATGGAATTGTGAGAAGTTATAATGAGTGGTGTGTGATCTGGTATGCAGTGGAATTTTTTCCTCTGGCCAGATAAATCATAACTGATGGGTCTGTGCTTAACTGGTATTGGAGGTTACATTTGCATAATGTTCATGAGTAGCCCTTTAGAAGGCTGTGGTAGAGAAAAATCCCTTAATTACTATGGGGTTTTAGAAATTGGTTCTAAGTCATTCTAAATCAAAGCATGTGCCATTATTTTAATTTTTGGCCTCAGAGGTTGTCAACCTGTTCAGGCTTCTAATGTAAAGTTCTGTAAAATTTAGTAATAGTTAAGAACTAAAATTTCCAAAGGTCTAATAACTCTGTGTTAATAGAAGTCAGTGACAAATTTGAATCTTCTCATAGAAATCTGAGAGGAATGTAATTAAATACGACAGAAGTGTCAGAAAAGCCTGTCAAACTCTGTGCTTATCTTTTTATGGTGTTGATTTCCAACCCACTGGTACATTGATTAAAGACATCAGAATCCTTGTGCCAGCAGTAATGAATATGTTCACATATGGAATGAGGATTTGGAGTTATTATAATTATTCTCCAGTTCCTGATTTTTTCATCATCATGGAGTTAATGTGATCATGAAGCCTAAGAGTTGCTTATACTTTTTGTATGAAGCTAATGGGGCTTTCAAATATCTGAAGGCTTAATTTCTGTAATAATAAGAGTCAAACCAAAACTTGGAAGCAGTTGATTTAATATTTTTAACTCTTAGATGCTGTACAGGAAGGAAATACCTGACAATGAATTTTTCCTGTAAACTTCCAGGTGGAAGTGAAAAAAACCCAAAAACATTTATAATTTTTGTTTAGAAATGTCTTGTCACTGCTCCCTTTCATTCAACTCTTTAAGAAAGTCAATTATTTTTGACAACCTGTGTAACAGGTCATTGCATGTATGTCTTCTTGGAATTAAGATGCTGAATTTCTTATGCGTGACCTTGGGAAGGAGGGTTTTTATGTTAAAATGTTTATAAAGATGAAGAATGGTGCTCAGGGAATAAGGACTGCCATCAGGTGAGGAGCACACATTTCTCCTCCTGGCTTGTTTTTTTGTACCCTATGCTTACACAAGTAGCCTGTAAGCTGTCTAATCTTACTTAACCTCACTCATAGTCGTGTAATTTGCATCAGCACAGCATAAGGTTCTATTATTGTTAGTTTGTAATGTTTTCCCAAAACATATCTTCAAACTTATTACCAGTAGAACACATACAGAGTTACAGATAGTATATAAATACTTTGAAGCTGGAAGTGCCCCTTGTTGATGCTTGTGGCTCAGGACTCAGACCCTTTCTTGTTTCCCACTGCTTTTTCAGTTTCTGCCACTGGAAGAAACCTGTCTCTGTCCCCACAGAAAGGGGCTGATGGTCACTCCTGTCAGTGAAGTCATTGTACTCAGGGGTAGCAGCTTTAAAGAGGAAAAGAAAGCAAAATATTAGGATCCATCTTTGTGAAAGAGGCACATTGTATTTTAGGTTTTTATGGTTGAGATGGAAGCCTAATGCTGGCTTTCAAAGAAAGTGGAGTCTTCTATAGACTCCTTGTTTTTCTTGTGACCATTCATTTGTTTGATTTTTATTGGTTTAGAATGTTTTTGCTCCTTAGAATTTTTGTACAAACATCACTGCAAAGTCTAACATATTCAAATAAAACCCAATAAATCTGACAGAAAAATATTGTGTAACAGTTGCTTTCAGATGGTGAGGACTCTGCCATTAAAGACTCCTATGGCTTTTTTATGGCTTTATTTTTTAATGTTTGGTTCCTAGCTTCTATAAATTATGCATGTTGGCTTTTCATTAACATAGAAGGCAAACATAATTCATTGCGAAGAATTCTTTGGTCACACATGATTGAGAAGTTCAGAAAGATCAAAACCACTTAGCTTTGTGGTAGGAACAAAACTGTATTTCATGTGGAGGCTCCAGCTCCCTGATTTTTAATATTGATTTCTTTTTTTTTCCTCCCCCCAGTTCCACAAAAATCCAGGAATGCTGATACATCACACAAAGACATTTTGTAACTGCTGGAACTCTGCAAGGAGCCCACCGAGCAATGTTAACCTCTTCCTAACAAATGCACTAATTGTTGCATTGCTTTTGGTGTATAAATGGACTCAGGCATTGCAATGATTATTTTTGCCTATGAAAAGATTGGAGACATTTGTTTTGTGGGGGTTTTTTTGTTGTTGTTCCAAGGCCTTATGTTGGTTGAGGGCAAAAATTAGAGATCCTGATAAAGGAGCCCGAGCCCTGGTGGTCCAAAGGGAGAGAGAAGGAGCCTATGTGGGGGCGTATGAGAAAGATTGGAGCACTTAATTTAGCAGAATAGTTATAGTTGATTAGTCCACAAATATTGCAACTTAGAGGAGATGATAATTAAAATATGAGAAACTGATGTGGCCTTTAATACCTTTATCTGACAGTTTCTTTCTTGAATAATAGAAGTGCTAAGAACATATTCTTGTTCTGTACATGCAGAAGACGTATTTTTTTCTAAAGTGTACCTGATTCTGAAAAAATGGTATTGAAATATAGTTATTAGTTAAACAGACACTCTGAAAGCAGTATGTAATGAAAAGTCTTGATGAGCAACCTGATCTGAATTCAGTGTTGCCTCTGCTTGAAGCAGGAAATTTGATATAGACTCCTTTATCCAGAGTTACTGTATGAATCCAAGGAATAAAAAATTGCACACTCTCTTAGTATTGATTTGGTTTGTAATTGAAATATAATTCATATGGCACTGGATAAAAAAAGTGTAAAATATATTAAATGCTTGTAACATAATTTAGGGGGTATAAACTAGCTGGCGATGCTTTCTCCTTCCATGTACCTGCCAGTTTTTATATTCAATATGCCCAGGTTTCACTTTGTAGGCACTTAGTGCAGTTGTTCTCTTGTCATATTTGTTTCAGAATCACTGGTGTCTATTTGTTCCCTACTTTTTTTCTGAATTCAGGCCAGTGCAGATCATGGCCTAAAGTTCTTTTACTAAAATTCTTTTACTATTGTGCCACCAAAATTAGGTATTGCTAAAAAAGGCAGCCTTAATCTGAATAAAAAATATTGCTGTTCCCATTTTTCAAATGGACATCTTAAAGATGTTTCAATCATTTTAATCATTAGAATGAATGTTTTGTGTGAGTAATATTTGGATCTTGACTAAAAAAAAAAATCTTGCCATGTGAGCTTGTGAATTTGTCCTACAAATTTCTTCCCTGAATAATATTGTGGCATCTGTCAACAGAATTCAGTGCACTGAGATGACGTTCAAGAACCTGAAATTGAAATAAGTCATGACATTTGTTCTTTCTAGTTATTTGTAAATAGCAAGACAAATATTTTTAATACTTTGTAATTCGCCCCTAAGATTACCTCAGTGAACTGCAATCTTGTGTGAATATGGGATTATGAGTTTTAGAATGTCTTATCTCCAAGAAAAGGCAGTCAATGTAAGTACAATATAAAAGATAACCTTTCACAATAAACAGAACAAATTCTTTTCTGTAAATTCAGGTTATTGTAGATTACAGATAACTTCAACAAAATCTCTATTAATCTACTAATTTGAAACTGATTTCAATCAGGAGCCCCAAACTGAAAATAATTATTTTAGAGTTAAATTGATACTGCTTGAAACAGCATTTAATAAATATATGGCTGATAGAGTAATCATGTATTCACGTAAATTTCGGGGCAGGTCACCTACCCATCTGTCTCACCAGCTTTCTCCCAAACTGGTTTTACGTGGGGCTTCCCTGCTACCAGAAGCCTTGCACCAGTTTCCTACATTTCAGCATGTGACTTGTCTAAAGGGGGTTAGAAATGTTGCCCCACAAGGTGCTGGATGTGACCCCACACCTTGAGGAGTGGCCAGAGCACAGTGCTGTGAAAGCTGGCTAACGATAGTCCTGCCAAGTGTCAGATAGAAAATGTACCCATGTTTTCTGAAATATCAAGGTTGGGAAAGTTAGTGGGTCAGGAGTGAAACGCAATGCATGTGATGCGTTTTGCAATTGCTGGCTATGCAGATTGACCTTTTCCAGTTCTCTGCTGAATAGCTGATGCCCTGTGAACTGGATAAAATGTTAATAGTTAAAAGAAAGTGGCCCTAATAAATCCCTCAAATTCCTGAAAAGATGATAAATGAATGGCTCAGAGTGATATATTCAGCATGTGTTTCGTTTGAGTCTCTGCAGTATTGGGAAATAGCATTTGGTGTGGCCGAGCTCCCATCCTGAAACAAGTAAATCAAAATCTTTCTTCGGAACAACCACCGAACTGCATTCACAATCAATTTAAATTGGCATCACTACTGCCTTCGTATTGATCTAAAATGTACGAGTCTGATAAAAAGTTTGGTTGTGTTCTATTGCAAGCCTGTCCTCACCTCACCACCTGTACCTTCTAAGCAGTTCATTTCTCAGAGGCTGCGATAGCTTTTCAGGTAACCTCAGAGAAGCTTGAGGAAGGCAAAAAAAAAAGGGACCTAAAATGTAACTACACTGGGAGAGGAATGTTCTGTCTGTGGTGCTGCTTCTATCCAGAACCTTCAGGATACATTAAAAAAACTGGTTTGTGACTCCTCTCTGGAAAGTTAAGGAACTGTTCCAGTACAAACCGTGTTTGCTGGTTATTAGTGATAGCATCTTAAGTTTCCTAATATAATTGCTATGTAAAACCTTACAGAATGTCAGGCTTTCCCCAACAGTTTATGGGATTTTTGTCTACAAATCTATTTCTTAACTGCAGTGTCCTATATACACATATATATATATGGGCACACAAACATATATATGTTACTATATTTTGATTTAACCTTCTTGTGGTGAGAAGCATGACTGAAACTGATAAATGTAAAGTGCTAACTTGGAACAATGTAGTATGTGTTCCTAGATTGCTTTTAACTGCAAACATGCAGGCAGAATGGTGTGTGGCTGCAGCTTTTTGTGTATCTAGACTAAAAATGTTAACTTGAACTGAACCGTTTCACATGCCTAATCCATAGCAGCTGTAATGGTCAGTGGAAATATTTCTGGAACCCACTTCTATTGGCATTGGGAGCGTCTTTTAGTATTGGTTTAATTTCAGTCAGCCACTCGAACTCTACCCAGAGTGAGCCGGTGCCAGATGCAGCATTAGTGACATATGTATTCTGTATCCTTCGGAGCCCTGGCACAACTGCAGATTCCCCTTGCCTATATGACCACTTTGTAGCTAATTAGACTAGACGTGCCACTAAAGAGAAACCACAAACACAGCAGCATGTCCTGAGAGATATTAATACAGTCCAGTCTGTTAACAAAGTGAACAATTGCCCAAATAATGATTTCCTGCTGTGAACTTTTTATGCTTTGTTTGTTAAATCCTATTTTCCTTCCTACTTTCCTGTTGACTACAGCAGAACTGAGTTTTATTCAAGCCGACTTGCAGCGGGTCAGCAAAACTCTTCACCTTTGTGGAAGGAAAGTTAACTCGTGGCAGGCTGTGTGGCTTTGGACATACCTTATTGGTGCCCTGAGCTCCCACCCACAGCCAGAGGAAGGGGTTAATAGTGCTCTGTGAAATGTGGCACAAACGAGGAGCTGAGGTACATATTTGCTAATGTGTTTAAAGCAAAGCCAGAGTTCACTGGAGTGTGATTTGGTTTGTTTTCACTTTTTAACTGCTCAGTCTTTTCTTTTCTTAGTATTTGCTCATTGCTTTAGCGATTTAGCAAAAAGCTGTGCTTAATTAATTGAATGAAACATTAGCAGTGATTGCTAGCATAAGCATCACTACAAAAAACGAAGGTCTAGTGGGAATTAATCCTGTGGAATATCATACCACTAAAGAGAATGGCAACATCATCTCAGCACATTCATTCAGCTGCTAGCATGGGAATACTGGAAGTAAGGTAACTTGCAATGTAATTTACAGAAATATATGTCTAAACAGGTTTATCTAATGATATGCAGACAGCAACTTTTTGGATGGGTAGAAGGGACGTTTGCTAACACTCCTCTGTTTGTATGCAATGGAATTGCGTGCAGATCTCTGGTAGGTCTGTAACTAACACTGCTGCTTGCTACCTTTGCAGTTGGAAAAACAAACAGTCCAGTAGCCTTTAGGAAATATGAGCGGTTGCAAGAAATGTTTTGTATGGAATAACTTTCTTGCAAGTACAGGAAAAAGAAAGGTCAAAGGGGTAGGTGTTTTGATCAAGAAGGCTCAATCAAATCCTGATAACTTTGGATGACCTTTCTCTTTCATAATGAAGTCCATGGGTAATTTTTTTCTAATAAACTGACAAGAGTCACACAACTTGTTCAGCTTAATGCCCTGAAAATATTAGGCCCACAGGGATGCAAATGGTGCTTATTGTTAGAATTAATCATCAGACATAAATAAGAAAGTAATTTTTTTTTTTTTACTTTTGTGTTTTCTTCTGTGTTTTGCACACTATAAAATTTATTGTGTGGCTATATTGCAATCAGTCAAGAGTCCATACTAGCACTTTAAACCTTAAAACCTACAAAGATTTTCAATATAAAATCCAGTATTTTACCAGAGTGGAAAATTATCACTGTGGTAGATAGAAAATATTACATTTAAAGCAGTAAACAAGTTGTGGAAGTTGTGTTTTCTTTGAAAGAATTACTTATTGTGGCTTTCTGGGATCTTCAAAACCACCCAAGGCATCTGAACCACATTCATGTTTTTCCCGTTTTTGCTGTCTCTTAGTACTTTAATCTACTCAGGTGTTACTGCTTGAATGGTGAGCCTTCTGACAGGGAAAAGGTTTGAGAGAAGCAACAAAGAAAAGGTCATTGATTATGCAGGAGAAAAGAGTCTAAAGCTAAGCCTCCCAAAATTGCTTTCAATAGAGTGATATTTGCATACGTCGTTAAACTGGCAATGTCATGTTTCCTGTATCCTTTAGAGCCCTTGGAAGGGTGGAAGGCCATGCAGACATTTATTTTTGAATTCTGGGATAGAAAGTACTTCCAGTTGCACAAGTTGATCACTCCAGAATTAAGTAAATGTTTTATTTGATCCACCTCTGAAATTTAGCAAAGGGGTAAAAAAAAAGCCTTCGAGAAGTTTAAGTGTTGTTTTTTAAGAACATCTGGAAAGTCCAGGTGGCCGGTCCATTTCAATGTACCTGATGCTTTGTGCAGGTTTATATCCCATTGGTATCGGTCTCTCTGAGGAGTCTTTGCATCAGTTCCTTCCTTCTTTCAGCTGTAGCTGATGTGTCAGGTAGTTTCTCTGCCTTATTTCTTGTCCCAGGGATGGTGCCGACTCCTTGATGCACAAAATCTGGCAATATTTTGCAAGACAGCTGCATGTATTGGGACTGTGAGGGGAGGGAGAAGTTGCACTTACCTGCAAGAGACTTCTCCATGTCAGTTCTGCAGGTCCGTGCATAAGCATTTTGTAGATTCATTATTCAGCAAAACACCAGGAGATGCAAGTAATGATATAGATGTATGTACACATAGAGAAGTCACATTGCAGGAATTGGAGAAACATGAGGAGAAACTAGGGACCAAAATATAAAATTTCCTTCACTTGAATCTCCCAACACTTAGTTTGTTAGATCATGATAGTTTTATTATCCGTGTTACACTTAATGGCAGTCAAATTCACAAAATTCAGGTATAACCTGAATCACTGCCCTGCCTGTGAAAAGCTGAGTTTTTCCAAACACTGCAGATGACTGATGGCTCTGATTTCACTTCAAGTTCAAAGGAAGAGAAGGATCCTCAATGATTAATAAAATTGAAGAATAAAATAATTTTGTACTGCCTTATGTGAAGAAAAAAAATGGGGCCAAGAATACATTTTAAAAATCTTTGCAATTAGCTCCAACATTTTAGATTTCCAGACTTCGTGTAATCTGTAGAGTGGGGAAAAAATTAAATTGCTTCTACAAGAGAAATTATGTTACTGCATTTTTATTGTGCAAATAATTAGAAAGAATGTTGGGCTTAAGGTTTATTCATTGTGGTTTTGTTTTGTGATGTTTGCATCAAGCCAAAATTTGTGCATTTCTCTCAGAGTTGTGAATCAACCTGTTTGATTAAAATGTAGCACCCAATTCCCTGTGCTGCCTAGTGAGGTAAAAATCTACTGCCACCACCTTAGAATAAACTGGTTTTGTGAAGAATCATCATTGATTCAATATGGATACAAAAGAAATCACAGTGCAAAGTTTTGGTGTGCAGATGGGCTTCGGAGAGAGAAGTCAGAAGTTCACTGGCAGGTCTGGTGTGCTGTCCAAGAAGGCCCTGCTGCAGGCACGTAAACACGCTTGTGTTTCCCACTCGGAGCTACAGAACTGGCCCAAGTCACCTCCAGGAATCCTGCTAACACATCCTGCCATGGGCAGCCTCAACCACTCGACTGTCCCACTGCAGTTCTTTTTCAGGAGACATTTAGATCCTGAATCACATAATTTCTGCCTCTCCGAATTCACAGACTCCTCTGCGCTCAGGAGCTGGGAAGCCATATAGTATTTTTCCTGGCAGAAAATGCCGACTCGGTCCTGTTTTGTTTTCTGTGTGGTTTTATATAACGAGCCTTGTGAGATGGTGCATAGGATTTTGCATGCTTGTCTAGCCTGGCAATGACACCGTGAATGGCCCTGTCTGTCGTGTTCCACTTGTTGGTTGTCCATGTAAAGCTATATTTGTGTTATATGTCTAAAGAAATGGCTTTTATCACAAAGCAACAAGACCTCATTAAACCTCAGCTCCAGACAGACCTCAAATGTTATAATACACAAGTTCCTCACATCTCCCTGAAAGTTCTGTTCTCTTGGCAATAATCAAGGCTTAGAAACAGCCTTGTAAAGGCTTGGCAATCCTCAGTGAGGCCGTGGGTGACGCAAGTTAGTTGAGAGACACATCTGACCTGTATCCAGAAGGAATAGGAGCAAAGCAAGTAATTTTTCCTATTTAGATGCTGGAAAAGTTATAAAAATACACTTTCTTTTTTTTTCCCCTTTTAAATACGATCAAATTTATGATCTTCCCATTTCTAAAAGCCTGGTTTTAATCTGTACTGTGCCTTTGATGAAAGAGGATAAGGGAAGGGTAAAATATCTTTGAATGTGACACAAATGTTTGAAGTGTGAAATTGGGTCTTGCTCCTCAACTTAATTCTGCCAACAAGGAGGCAAGAAGATGACCTGAATCTCAAATTTCATTATCCACAATGGAAATATGGTTATCTTTCTTCCTTTGATTGTTAAAAGGATGTTGGGGAGGGTTATGTGTGATTCTGCAACTCTTCTGTTTCCTCTTCTGTTGGAGAACCGTCATTGTTCCCTGCTGCCCTTGCAAATAAAACAAGTTCAGTGGTCAGCAGGCATACAACCTGATGGATGAGGAATGAAAACTAATCCTTCACCTTCGTTTTCTTTATCATTGGCCTTTTTTGTGTGTGGGTGCGACAGCAAAACAGAGAAACCAAAATGTTATACAAGTCCCTCTGCTATTTGGGGGTGATAAACATTTGGGTGTGACTTTGAGTACTGAGGGCTAAGCATATTTATAGCTGACTGGGGCACTGAGAGTTGAAGATTCTCCCCCACAGTCCTGCTGCTGACCTTCCTATTTGTGATGAGAAGATAATTATCAGTTTCACACTGAGATCTGGTTAAAAAGCTCTGAACAAGGTCCAAGTAGAGGTTATCCCCACATAAAGACAGTTCTTTTCCTGAAGTGCAGTGTAGGACAAAATCAACCAACCCCATCCGAGAAGGACTTTAGCAAACAATGGGGCAGTGCAGATTATGCATTTCTTGAGGGTTCTCAGTGGCATTTACGTGCAACTTTCCTGGCAAGCAGTGAGCTGGTTACCTCTCGCTTGTCTGGACATGTTTCTTCAGGTTGTCTCACAAGAAGTTACTTTCTTGCCTGATGTTTCCCTAACCCATTCCAAGAAAATCTCTGCAGAATGATTGCACTGAAAATAATTCCAAGATTTCAGCAATTATAACTGACCACAGAGGACAGACTTATTTTTGTCCCTATTTTAATGTGGAGCTAGAATTGTGGAGCCAGTTTATGTCAGCAACAAACAACATAAAAAGTAGATATTGGG
>JAWWEE010000074.1:45348125-45421345 GCA_035221455.1 Xenops minutus
TCCCCCCCCCCCCCCCCCCCCGCCCCCCCGTTCTTTCTTGATAGGTTTTTTTAGCTGGAATTTCCACATTTCTATTCACCTACTGAAAAAAAAAAGAAGGAAAAAGTAAAGCCACACTAACCTGCCTGTGACATTTAGAGATGAAAGCATTTGGTGCCAGCACCAACCAGGCATGATCAGTGCAGTGAACCAGTTTATTAAAGTGGTGTTTGAATCCAGCTGGCAGAGGGAGCAGTGACTCACGTTCTCCCTGCAGCAGGCACATCAGCGCACACTCGCCCCTGCCACCTTCGCTGGCTCGCCTGGGCACATAAAACCCCTCTGCTGGAGCAGCTCTGAGACCTGGGCCACGTTTTAATGGCCTGACAGCAGGCACGAGCACCCTGGTGCGGCTGGCACTGCTCCCCAGACACAGCGGGATGGGTTCCTGCTTCACAGAAGCGCCGTGGTGGTGGAACGTAACATGAGATGAGCTGCCTGCCTTAATCCAGCTAATTCAGAAGTGTGATCCTGGTTTGAACAGATCTGCTCTCTCTTTTCCTTGGCCTGTTAGCCGTGAAGTTTCCATCTTCCCTTATGCCGTTCCCAACACAGCCATATCGAGATACTTTATGGGCATCTTCCAGCTCTGTTCATCTCTTTGGCTTTGGCCAGCATGACCAGGTGTTGCTGGTGGCCTGCAACCTTCCTCCTCCAGAAGCAGTGGGTGATGTTCATGTCCATTTGTGTCCATTTGATGCTACTGTCACCCTTCACTTGCTGTGGGTCTGCTGCTTGATATTTGTGTTTGGCTCTTGAGGTTTAGTTGGAAAAAAGTGCTGGAGGATCTGAATACAGCCCTACAAAAGATGGATATTATCATGTTGCTGCATCACACAGAGGGCAGCTGAACCCAGCTGATCATATGGAGCTTTGCTGCTTTCTGACCTGCCTTTGAACTTGTCTTTTGTAACTGACTCTCCACCATTTGTTTGTGCAGGCTAATCAGGCTTGGGGGATGTATGTGCAGGAGTTTCCTGGAGCCCTCAAGTGTGCTTTGGTCAGATTTGGAATGCATCAGATAGGAAGAGCAGACAATGTGTGACAGCGTGTCACCATAGCTCATGCTTATGTTGCCACATTCAGTCACACCATGGCTGAATGTGCAGCTACTTGAACTGATCACTTATCTCTGGAATCACGGGGGGAAACCAGACTTCCTCAAATTCCATGGGTTTTACTTATTAAGAAGTGCAAGCATGTATATTCTTGAGTAGGTGACATGAATATTTTTTTTTGAGTTCATGGCATGTCACCTTTTTCCTGGTCTAAAAATGATTTTTAACATATATTTAAAGTTTTCCATAAGGGTGGGGATATAGCTAAAAATAATGTAACACTCAAATCTGAGTTTTAGTTTTTTAAAATCCACATTTTTTTTAATTATTATTGAAAAAGCATACAGAGATGAATTGTGTGTGTTTGAGGTTATTGTATCTCATGGTCTTTCTGGCAGTACAACTCAGAGTCTGTGTTGATTTAAAAAGAAAAGTCATAAAGCCAGTTTCATGGCTGCCTGTAGTTTGAGGGAAAGGTGAGTTAAAAGAGGTGCATACTTTAAGTATTATTGTTGCCTGTGCATGATTTTATGCATGACATGGAATCTTACTTTACTGTAATTACCTTTTAAAAATAAGTATTGATTATAGAATTTGTCATAAAGAATTATAATGAAAGAAAAAAGAATAATGGCTATAAGCTTTTGAAATGATCCTACTTTGCTGTTCTTCTATAACTGCTCACTTATGTAACTGTGGGAACGGGTGTGAGCGTGGCAGGAATGGCTCATGCAATGCATATCACTCCTCATCACAAGGAAAAGTGAAAAGTAGGTGGAAGTTCCCTGTTTCTGCAGAAAACTGGTAAAGTCTACTTCTGGTAGACTTGCTGTCAACATTGTTTATTCTAAAATGCAGGGCAGGACGCCGTGGTTATCAGGAAATTCCAGCAGTTTTCACAGCTGGACCTTTCCCATGGGGGTTACAAGGAAACTTCTGAAATTCTTCAAGTCTAGACCGAGCCGTAGCAACCAGCTACTGCTGGGAAAAATCTAAATGCCAGCAAGGTACTTCCACTCCATCCATTTCTGTCTCATGTTTGACACATAAGAATGGCTTTGCCAACAGCAGAAGAGTGCAGGTGACTTTTTAACCTTCCCTCTCCCATCCAACGAGGGCCACCTGCAGGTACGTGCAGGGTCAGGATACAAGAGAAAATTCACTGAGTGTACCTGCATCCTACACTAATAGATAACTTCTTTCCACAGGACTGAGAGCTCAGATGCAAATGTGCATTGAGTCATACCCTCCAAACTGGAGTGTTATGAAGAGGGCTGAGGTCAATTTGGATAAAGGGGCAGACAGTGGTCTAAGTTGTTCTTATTGTGCTGTTGAAGGTCTTAGCTCGTTCCAGCAGAGGATCTGCATATCAAGTGCTTTGCATAGGTCAAGCAGAGATTCAATAATCTGCACTAACAGCCATCGAGTTCATTGTGGAAAACTGGATGATTTCATAAATCAGGGAGAGAAACTGCTTGAGAAGCCACTGGGAATCATGCATCACCAAAATATCCTCTGTTAATTTGCTCTGACAGGCCTGTTGGCGGTGGCTGTTGAGAGTGCTTTAGTGCCCTGGAATGTTTTTCACAGGCTGTGACCCTGGTGGAGGATGTGCTGTAGAAACATAGGGCAGCCTGGCGAGCCCGTGCCCGAGCTTTCCATCCGAGAACAAAACTCCAGCGAGGAAGTGGAGAGACAGAGACAATGGAGTGCAGGGGCACAGTGTTAGTATGCAGGCAAAGCAGTGATTCCAGCATGCTTTAAGCCTTACTATTCTGCAGCTGAATCACTGCTTCTTTTGGGTGAGGTGGGAAAAGCTGTGTTCCAGTAACAGTTCTGGGAAAGTTTTGTTGTAGAAGCCATAGAATACCTAATGGGTCCCAGAGTGGGAGGTTAAAAGACTAAAATCACCAGCAACTTGGCATTTTAGTTTTCTAGGAGGAGCACAGTGTGATTTTTATTCAGTTTAACAAAAAGGGACTGATTCCTGTCTCCTGCTTTTTCAAACCCAATGCATATGCGCCTTTCTCAGTTATATATTCTGCCTAAATCCTAGTAGGTAATAATACTGTTACTACAAACTTCTGTGCATTATGTAAGCTTTTCTGAATTGCACTGTGCAGAAACCTGACTCCATCACCTCTAGAGAGGCTTCATTACTTACACCTCTTTGAGGGACCAAGACCTAATACAGGTAACCTAAACTCCACCTACCATATCTCCACCTTATGTTTCAGGTTGAGATGTTTCTGCATGTTTATGCCACAGATTTTGGTGCAGGAACACAGGTGGAACTGACTCCCTCTGGTGTGATGTGTAGTGATATAATGCCTCAGGTAGGTGACTGACCCTTTCCTCTAAGCCTCACACATAAGGGACCTGAGAGTTTTCTTTTCCTCACTGCAGAGTGGCAATAAGGAATCTCTGTATGATTGTATTAATTCATAGCTTATTACTTAGTACTGTAAACTCTGTAAAATGCTCTACATAATACCATAAAATGTTTTTGCTCAGCAGTGGGAGACTCAGGGCAGTCTCTTTCTGGTAAAGCTGAGTTAGGATACTGGTAACCTTGCTTGCCTTTTCAGATACTTACGGAGTTAGGATGGTTTGGGTTAAGGAAATGGCAATACATGTTGGTTTATTTTATGGGCTATCTAAGGGATATCATTAAATGTACCTCTCCTAAACCCTTTGATGTATTACTGTGCTCATTGTGGTAGTGAAAGATAACTCATGCCCTTTATTGCAGAGAAATTTAATGCAAAATACTGTTGTCTCATAGATGGGAAAAACATATAAATCAACTGGATATAGAGAGAGTTTTGTTCTCTAATTAAGTCATCCTTTCTCATGTTTTAACACAAATAAAACATTTTCATTTTCATTCAGGCTAGTGATTTATGGGTTTGGCACCCTGTACTGATGCTGTAGGAGCTCTGAGATGTTCATTGTTAGGCTCAAACTATTGCAGTAATTCCATTGCTTTCTGTCTCCATGTGTAATTTTCAGTCAAAGATTTACAGTTATGCACCCCATGGATCCTCCTATTAAATTGTCTCATCTGCAAAACCAGATATAAATGAGTCCCTTGGCTATTTCTTCACAGCCTGCATGTGGCCAACACACGAGACTACTCTCTCCTATTGATGTAGGAGCCAAGGCAAGTTATTGCCACTGTGAGTAGGTGCACGTTCTGTACAGTTGTTTTTAGGACAGCATTATCCTGTCTTCTAAAGGACTTCATTTTGTCCTTTAATCTGTGCTAGAAAACTACGAAAAGCAGATTGGAGATCTGTGTTGCAGAAAGTGCTAATTCATGTTAGCTTCTTTGTGAAGTACACTTAACGTGATTAATTTTTTTATGGTCACCTTCAATATGTTAACCATAGATTGTGAACAAGTTGGATTTTCAAACCACGTGGGAGTTACTGTTTAAAAGCTAGTTTAAATTTTAAAAAAAATAAATTAAAAGTGTTTCTTAAAAACAGAATTTTGAACTGTGGAATGAAACAGAATGTCGCTTGTAGCTTCTAGGAGTATCTAATTAAGTTTCTAAATCAAACATGCTCCATTTTCTTATTATAAAGGAAAAGGAAACCACTCATTTGGTGAATTTCAGTTCTCAAAACTCTGTTACACAAAGGTTGGGTTAGGGCCTTCATCCTAGGAGTGTCATCCCCATGCAGAACCCACAGTTGGTTTAGCTAATATTATTCTTTCTTATTGATATTTTTCTATTGTAGATATTCTGATGATCTGTAAATTCATTTTTTCCCCTGTAACCTCTTTTTATTGTTTTGTGGTAAATAATTAAAAAGAAATATTTTTGCTTAGAAAATAAGCATATACAGGCTGAGAAAGATGCAAGCATAACCTACAGCAGGAGCAGGGTTGTAGTAGATGGAACAGTGCCTTTTTTTCTTCTTGCCTTGACCAAGTCACAACAAATTAAAAAATATAGAGGACCTCCTGAAACGTCTAAAATTTTGATGACATTTCAAATTACTCTTTTCTGGATTTGTTTCTTTATGCAAAATCATCATTTCCCTGCTTGGTCTGGTTTAAATCAGAATTCTCTGTGCATTATCAACTGTTGTTTCTTTGTGCACATCACTCGTGGTTTGAATAGATTTGCTTTTGTCTGAGGAGCATAAAATAGTGGGTAGAAAACTGGTCTTTCCAGAATTCAGGCTGCAGTAGGTTTTTGAGTTTATTTTTGTTTCTCAATCCTTCAAATTGCAATCCACCTTCTTGGAGGTCCTTCAGCTCTTTCTCGTTTTTGTTACTGTGCACAAAACAAGAAGCTCAAAGAGAGCACTGAATGTAACATTTGTGTGACTCCATAAAAAGCAGTTTCTCCAGTCTCAGAAGGTGGTCAGCATTGGCCTAAAATTTAAATTTTGAGGGGAAAGTGTCTTATTTTTGATCACTGGTTGTATCAGAGGTGGCATAACGGTTTGATATTTTAAAAACTTGAATTGGAAATGTTTGACGAGCTGAATCAGTGCTTGGGTGCTGTTTGCAATTTTTTAAGGATTTAGTTTTCTGTATGCTAATTTGTCTAATTATAAAATGAGAAAGAGGATGCCATTTAATTTTGCAATGCGTAAGGTAATAATGTAAACATACTAGAGTTTAAAACAGTAACAATATCAAAATTTACTACTGATTGACAAAGTAATTGTGAAGTACCTTTCATATTTTCTTTGATTTTCTTCCATTCATCAGCCACTGGAGTTTTCCAATCTCATGAGAATAGGAAAGTAGTTTATGTAGTACATTTTTTGCTCCCCCTTTGCCATTCTTTTACTTGTCTAATTATAAAAATAAGCCATTGTTGCTGCCTTACTTTATTCTTATAATGGAATGATCTTTGTTTGAACACCATGCAAGTATATACTAATTCTTAATTAGTGGCATAAATGTAATGGCTTTGGGTTCTTCAATATAGTCAAAGATACTTGATCTTCTCATCCCTTCACAGTTACTTTTCACAGCCACCCATGCATTACAAGCTGCTTTCAGTTGTGCAAAAGTATCTATTATGTCCTTTTGGGAAAGTTGCTCAGCTTAAACCCCTCCAGTCCTGTGTACATACCAAAAAACGGGAGGGGGGGAAGGCTAGACACCAAGGAGTCACTATATATAGCAGGGTTTTTCTCTTCCCACTGATTAAAAAGATAAGTAGCTGAGAGAGAGTCAAGTGTTGTTTCTCTATAAATTGTGTGCCAGCAGGTTTATCACTAAATGCAGTAGGTTATGTTGAGTGGAATAATCTGGAGGAAGAAAGGGAGGCTAAAATAACAGAGCGGTAGGACTATTTTGACTCCACAATCAAACCCTCCTTGACTTTTGCCCTCTGGGTGGAAAGTGCTTATGTTACAAAACAACATGAGGTCAGCCTCTGCTTCTGCTGGGGGTTTCTTCCTCTCTGGTCTATGCTGAGGGAGTCGTTACCTCATGTTCCTTGCTTTTGGGTAAAACCTTTTGTGCTGTTTGGACAATAAGAACGGCAATTGCTTTTGCTACAAAGTGTAAGAAGAACTGCTGAACTGAAGTATGAAAAACTGCCTAGAGGGCAAGGAAGAGCTAGCCATGCCTAGGCTTAGTTTGGTGAAATCTTGGAAAAATGTGGGAGCATCCACTCTTCAAATACCTCCTTTCCTCAAAGGCAGCATTAGGAGTATTTTTGCAGTTAGGAAGTTGGTATGTAAAAAAAATTGGTTTAGGTGCACCGGATTGATCTGATAGCACTCTACGAAAATTCTACCGAGTTCTTTGGAAAAGATAAATCATACCTGGTCTAGTCAGCTTTTTTCCTGAACTGCTACCACATTAGGGTGACAACTGCTTGGTTAGTGATCCAGTGATGGGGAAGAGGTGTGGGAGCCCGAGTGTATTGGTACAGTGGAGGAGGCCCCTGTCAGGAAGCAATAAAGTAGTTATTAGGCAATGACTGTGAAGGCACCACATATAAGGTTGAACTGATATATGTAAATCACTGCCTTTAAGATGCTGAAGCTGCCTCTTGGTGCCCATCGTTTTTTTTACACAAGCAGGGATCAAATAGTTGCTGTTTTGATAAATGGTATGTAGCTAACCTACATTAAAGACCTCAAGGGAGTTGAGCTCTTAAATTGCTTTGAAACATAATCGAAATCGGGCGCCAAGTGCTGTTTCTTTTTCAAGAAGCCACCGGCTCATTTGCTTTTCTTAAACAGCTTTTGAAAAATTGTGCAAAGACTTTGATATGTTCTATCCTGGTATGAAAGCAGCACAGGCACATGGAAACAAGGACATTTGACTTCAAGGCGTGTTGGCAGCGATGCCAACCAATTGGCATGAACTGCTGATGGCTTTCCACTGGTTGTGTTGAACATGTGGTGTGTAACACCCATGGCAGGTTTGGAGGTCTCTGCACTGGCTGTGTGGGATCACTGGAACAGGAATGTTTTGTGTTGGCTGATTGGTCTCCATAAGTTTTACTGAAAATAATGTATTTTAAAAGTGAAAAAACCTCTGTAGTTTATTGGAAGTCTGACTCCTGACTTTGTATGTGGTCCCAAAGTCAGCAAAATACATAGGAACATGCCTGAGTGACTTTTGCTTGCTTATATCTGCTATACAACTCTACCCTAATATATATATAGGGTAAATGTTAGAAAATCTAGTGTGATTCTCATTATTACCCAAGAATAGATTCAATAATAAATTAAATAGATTCAACAACCCCTTAACACTGTTGAAGTCTCAGCCCACTTGTGTAGTCTGTAGTATGAGGGTACCTATAAACATTTATACATACAGTTCGTATATGAGCCTGGATATATTTCTGAGTAAAATAGACATAAACAGTATTTTACAGGGCTCTGTTAGCTGCAACTTCACAAACAAAACCTGAGATTATTTTTTCAGGAATGTATGATTATTTCCACTTTTGAGGCTTGGGCTGCCTTTTGCTTGTTTTTAAAATCAGTCTTTTGTATTGCTGTGTACAGAGTCTGTATAAATTCTAACTCGAGTACTTATGGAGAACTGATTCTTTTTTTGATCTGGATTTGCTTCCAGTGTAGCTCATCCTACTCCAGCAACACAAACCAAATTTTAATTGGTGTTCCTTCCAAAGACATTTGTAAGATAACGTGAATTTTTTAGATTGATAATCTAAAAAATAGATTCAGATAGATAATCTGAAATATCACCTTTCCATTTGCAATGGAGACCATTAGGGGGTTTTGCTTAGCCACACCCAGGTCTCTTTTGAACAATACTGAATTATACAATTATTAAGAAGCCAAACCAAAAACCAAAACTAACAACCCAAACATCAGACATCTGTCAAGTTTTAAAACCAAGAAAGAATAAAAGAGGGTTTTCTTCATAAGGTAGTTTACATGTGAAGCTGTAACTACTCTGAAAATCGAGTCTGCTTTGATTAAAGGCTACAACTGACACTATTCATGCCATTTGTACTTAGAAACTGCTGAGACATTGGGACAAGTGAGTAAAATAGAAAACTATTGCAATCTGCATTTCTTAAGAAATACTGGGAATTAAGTCTCTGCACAGACTCACAGTTAATCTGGTGTACCCTCCTGCCTGAATGGGTGATCACCAGGGGAACAGAGTTGCTTTTGTTTGGGAAGGTATGTGCAAGAAATGCACAGCAAACATTGGTCTAACATCTTATATAAAAGAAACGCAAATAAAATGAAACCAAATTAGGTGCAAATTTTTGCTAATACTTTGAAATTGTGGAAGCACAAATTTTGCAAGTGTTCAGCTATAAATTTAAATTTGGAAGTCAATCTATAAAGTTAAAACAGGGAAAGTACCTTAATCAGAGTTAAGCAAACCTATATAATCAGCATGAAAATATTTTTGTACTGCCACATGTGATATATCTTTGCTTTGCTGTGTAAACACAATTAAAGGGTGCCTTGGGGACTTCCTCAACAAGAGATTAAACAGGGAAACAAGACTGGCAATTCTAACACTTTGCATCTGATGACTTAACAAATCCAGACAGGCCTTCCTTCCCAAAGATTTCTATTACATGAAATATGCATTATCAGAATTCACAAGTGCAACTGTCTAATGCTTTAGGTCACAGTCTTTCATATTCTGCTTGTCAGTGAAATAAATAATCCGTAACCTTTTCACAGATAAACAGTGTTTTTCTCTTCCTTTTCCCGTCAGAGATTAGCAACAATTTACACTTATGAGTGGAGCTAAGTGCTGAATACTCTCTAAACTGCTTCAGACAAAATAACCTTGCTTAGCAAAAGCCTACCTTTTAAATTCTTAAATCAGCCTCACTTACTTTGTGTAAAATAAGTTAAGGAAGCCAATCATGGGCTGGTCTGGAGAAGGTGGGTGTTTTTGGTGGGAAGGGTTGAGGTGTGGAGCTGCAAACCTTCCTTTACTGAAATATGGCATATATCAATTAAAGTTCACAGACCTTGACCTGGACAGGCTGGATCCATGGGCTGAGATCCCCCTGGTGCAGTGAACGGGTCTGGGCTTCTCCATGCAAGGAAAACTTTGAGGTGCTGGGGCATTTCCAGAGAAGGGGAATGAAGCTGGTGAAGGGTCTGGAGCACAAACCTGCTGAGGAGCAGTTCAGGGAGCTGGGCTAACACCTGGAGAAAAGGAGGGGCATGGGGCATCTTATTGTTCTCTACAACAGCCTGAAAAGAGGTTGTAGCAAAGTAGTCTCTTCTCAGAAGTAACAGGTGATAGGACAAGAGGAAATGGCTGAAAGTTGTGCTTGGGGAGTTTTAGATTGGATATTAGGAAAAAATTCTTCACTGAAAGAGTTGTCAAGCATTGGAACAGACTGCCCATGGAAGGGGTTGAGTCACTGTCCCCAGAGGTGTTAAAAGACATGTTGGTGTGGCACCTGGGGACCTGGTTTAGTGATGGACTTCTCTGTGTTAGGTTAACAGTTGGATTTGACGATCTTAAAGGCTTTTTCCAACCTAAATCGTTCTCAGAGGAGAAGAAATATTCCATTTAATTAAGTTAGTTTTGATGCAGGCTGTGTTTTGGATTATAACATTATTTTTTAAAGACATCCAGATTTTTTAAATATTTTGCATAGCAAAACTTCTTCATTTTTGTGTTGAATTGTTTTAATTGTCATAGCAGAAGTGCTAGACAAAAGAATTCCATTTGTGTGCCAAATCCTAGAATGTGTACTGCACTGTACTGCTCCAAGTCATTGCACTGGGTTGGATTCAGTCTTGCCACGAGCACAAGGCAGGTATCACCTTTTCAAGAGGCTGCTTGGGTCTCCCACAGGAGCCCCACCTTTGTCCATTTTTGTTTCTCATTTTGAGAGGGGCGAGACAATGACACTGGAATATTTTGTGAGATTCCTGTATTTTGCAAATGTAGAGATATCATGTATTTATATGTTTTTTTATGTGTCATGTGCAGAGAACAGATCTCCTCTTCCTTCAGTCGTCACAATGGTCACATGCAGCTGTTCCTGAAGGGTTTTCTCTTCCCTGACTTCCTTCCTTCTGTCCAAGCAAGTGGAAACAGTTAGTTGTTAGAATGCAGTCACTGTAAGGGACTCTGGATTGCAATGCCTACCCAACCTGATGAACAGGCTGGGGGAACTGTCTGCAGCTGTTGGCTCGTAGCAAAGAGCTCTCCTAGCTCTGGAGGTAACTTCTTTCCCTTTTCCATGCTGCCCCTGATGTGCAATGATTCCCTAAAGCAAGTTTTAGGAACAATTCAGTTCTCCTTCTGCTACCATGAGATTTCCTTTAAAGCAATAAAATTCCTCGTGGCCTAACCCAAATGACTACCCAAAGGACCCAAACTCCTCCTTAGTTGGTTGTGAGGATAACCTAGTTTCAGAAATGGAGTTTACACATTTGCTAAACTAAATCCAGATGAAAAGTACTGTCTTTTAATCATTGTCAGGGGCTTAGAAGAGAGAAGAGTGTATTCAAGAGAGTAAGAGTAGGAGTGATGACATTAAAAGCCTGTTCTTTCACTGTCCCTCAGTCTCAGTGCAGATGATAGGAATCGGTGAGTTGAAACTGCAAGGCATGAACTAAAATAAAAGTTTCAAAAGAAAAATATACAGA
The DNA here is from genome assembly GCA_035221455.1 of Xenops minutus. Taxonomy (NCBI): domain Eukaryota; kingdom Metazoa; phylum Chordata; class Aves; order Passeriformes; family Furnariidae; genus Xenops; species Xenops minutus. The sequence goes on from JAWWEE010000074.1 coordinate 45,359,329, forward strand.
CATGGTATGTATTTACTGACTCGATTCCAGAAAAGTAACTTTAATTCAGAAATATTGTACTGTTACATCCGAAGCCTTCAACAGTGCTGCAAAGTGATGAAATGTTTAAGATTTTTGTTAACTGTCCAGGAATATTCAGTAGCTAAAAAATAAATAACAAATGGTGAGGGAAGGAAATGGATTTTAAACCCCATTTAAAATTAAACCTGTGTTTATTAGTATCGATCCACAATAGTAATACTTGTATTTGAATATACTGTTACCAACAGGGAACATTCGGTCTGTGTGGACATGCTGTGAGATCCAGGCAGCTGCTGTGCCTAAGACATTCTTAAATACTTAATAAACTGGCACTCCTAAACCTGACTTATTTATTATTTTATGGACATAAAATCCCACAAAAGAAAGCCAGATGTTTTGGGAAACCAGTTTGGTTTCAGGATTTCGAGCTGTGTATCATGCTTTTCATTATAAGGTTTCCTATTCCCTGTGTCTATATTTTTTATGTCTTCTGATAAGGCTTCCAAAAATTCTTGCAGATCACCCATTCCCCACATAAATGAGTTGAATGAAAATTGTAAGGAATAAGATGTGTGTGGTTCAAATGCTTCCTTCAAGAGTAGTGTGTTTTCAAGAGTAATGTGAGTTTTGAGATTTCATTGAGAAAGAGCAGAGTTGCTTTTAAGTGCTTTTAAAAATCCTGTGCAGTTCAGTCCCAGAAAGGAAGCTTGTGAAGTTTCAATCTTCAGGACACTGCTGCAAATACGTCCTGTACCAAATCCTCCTCCATGTTAATGAATTATGTGACTCTTCTCTTTCTCTGTCCCAATTTTACGTTGCGTTTATTCTGTCTCTGAAAAATTCCACCAACTTCAGGTTGTTTGTGTTCCCTTCCATATATATCATCCTCTCCTTCCTGGCAGTGTTTAAAGTGTTTAATGTCCTGGTTTTTGCTCCTCTGTTGAAATCTCTTTTGCATTTTAAATTTCATATTCGTGTACGTTGAATAGCAACCCTCACTGAAATTCTTTTTTAAGTACATTTCTATGTAGAGGCTTACACTGGCATATTTATTTAAGTGACTAAGGTTGATCATTCATCTTGACCATTGTATCTTCCCAAACTGGATTCCATTAGAAGGAGTTCTGAAATATTAAAAAATAGCCTGTTTCCATGTAGGATTTCTTGTGGATTGGTTTCAGATCCATGCTTAAAATCAGATCTAAAAGGGGATTGTGCAGGGCTTTTAGGAGGTGACTGAAGCTCATCGAGCCTGTTGAGAGCAGGGTGATTAAAACTACCACATAATGAAGCAAGAGATAGAGCTCTTAATACACCACCATGCCTAAATCATATCTTATTCACAGTCATACCATTAATTTCTCTGTCTTTGCCATGTGATAGCTTTTTTTACCTTTAGACTTTCATGTTTAGACTTAGCCTTGTTGCTTTTGGCCAAATTTTGAAGGTTCTCAAGCACAATGAAATCTGAAACTGTATTTGTTAATTGGATTAGATTGGCTAATTAGTTGTGGTAAAATATGCAGCATTTTTGAGTGAAGATGAGCCTGCAGTATAATACAGGAGTCTGATTTTTGATCTATAATCTCAGCTGTGAATTTCAGCAGTGTTCATATGGCATATGAATGGGAATGGCACCTATGTACAGGTCACCTGTACATGTCTGGATACAAAGCCAGAAGAGATTTACAATCAAAATATAGATTAAGAATAAGTTAATATGTTTCAAAAATAATTGTATGTTACTATATGATTTCATGGTCTGCATTAAAATGGAGAGAAAAGGGGGTTGCAACCCTTAGATTAGCATGCTTTTCACCAGGATATCAATAAAACCCTAATGCCAGCCTTGTCTGTGAATAAAATACCTATAAACACAGTATATAACACGTTTTTACATAGTTGACCTATTGAACATTTCCACATGTTTTTCATTTACATGGAATTGTTCTCTCTTACCAGACTCCATTCAAAAAAATTTTTTTTAGACTTGATTTAAATAGAACAGACACCTTAAATATCTTAACAAGCAGAGCTGACCTTTTAGTGGAATTCTTACAAAAAGGATTGTCTGCAGCTGCTGTGCCCAAGGTGTGCTTCCATTGGGTGTGTGGGATGCAAAAGGCAGAGGATGCGTGGCCTGCAAATAGACAATAGAGTTATTTCAGTACTTGCTTTCATTCTGTTTTATAAAAATATGCCTCTGCATATGGAAGAGTCATACTTCATCTAATTCTCTCCTCTTCTTAATTTTTTTTTTTTTTTTAAACATGCTAGTCTCTGGGGGGGAGGGGAAAAGCAAGTTGCCTTTTAATGACTTTTTTTTGTTGTCCTTGTTTTTCTTCAGCTGCAAAAGTGCTTTCAGTTCTTCAGGATATCTACGTTGAAAAAAAAAAGCAACTTTGCATGCTTGGTCTTGAAAGGAATTGTTTTTGCCATTTCTGAGACAGACAAGCAGAATTCCTATTTAATATTATAAACCCAGATTAGTTTCTGTGATAGTTAACGGGCAAAAATATTTGCGAATATTAGTGCTGCTGTCTTCCTTTGATAGCCCTCAGTGTGTGTCACTGCCCCGTTCCAGCTCCTGAAAGCAGCAGCTCTTGCTGTGGTGACAATCTCTGCTCTAAAGAGTCATTTCAAGGTGCGTGCTCATTTCCTTTTGGTGACGAGACAAACTTTCTCTGGCTCATAAACCCCAAAGCAGCTTCAACATAGAAGGCAAGCAGAGCAGTGATTTAGCCACATTATGATCTTGGGTTTGGATTTAGTTCCCGCCTTGTTGCGAGGAACTTCACAGCAACAGATGGTTTGAATGTACAACAGGAGATTTTTAAGTACGAAGCAAATCCGATGGATAAGTGACAGATTCAGGGTTCTGTAAACTGTCTCTGTACTATAGAAAGATATTATTCACAGTCCTTGTGGTATGAAACATGTCTAGAGTTGCTTTAAAAATTCCTTTTTCAGAGAGTAAAATGTTTGAATGTAGGTGGTATCTGTTTTAAAATCTTTAATTTGTGGATTAGGATAATTCGCAGAAGCCACACACTGTTTTCCTGAGTGCTCTGGATCCCCCTTATTCATTTATTTATATATTTATTTAACTTAGTAAGAATTCTTATGAGTCAGAGCTGATACTTTCAATCTTTGTGTAGAAATTACTCCATCCACAAAATCCCGAAGAATCAGAAGGAAAAGGACACTTTAATCTGCCATTGAAACTCAAATATTTCTCTTCACTGGGAAAACTTCTAGAATTTTTTTTTATTTTTAAATTGCACCCCCCCAAATGAATCTTCTGTGTGAGAGTGAAAAAGAACAAGGACGTGAATTGTTTCCAAATTGTAAAATTGGGGATTTGATGTCAAGGTTCTTCTTACTGCCCGTGTGCTAGTTTGTGAGTTGGAAATAGAATGGCTCTGTGTGTAAGAGGGAGGGCTCAGCCCCTCTGAACTCTCATTTCTGTCTTTAAAACATGGTCCTGTTGTGGCTGTAACTTCTGCAAAGCCTTGATGAGAAGGAGATCACTAGAAAGTTTGCCATTGAGTACAAGAGTCTTTGGATCAGGCCCTGAGCTTTTAAGTCTGGAACTGTCACGGAAAATAAATCCTGCACTTTAAGGAGCAAGCTCCAGGGTCTCCTAAAAGTGGTGTAAATAGCTCAGAGAGGAGCAGTATAAGAACTGCAGCTTTCATATAGGAGGTTCTCGCTAGTTTTACATCCCAGGGATACTGCTGGGACTCCCAAATCTCTGGTCAACAGTGTAATGATACATGGCAAATTACCTGGGTAATGGCAGTGGGATAAATCACCTCCAGCCAGTGCTGGTTAGCCAAGCAAGGGGTGTGCTATGTATTAACTGGAACCAATTCCCCAAAGATGAAATCAAAGGGAAAAGGGACTTGAGAAATTTTTTTGAGCCCAATATGATGATTAGTGGTCATTAGTGACGATGATTTATCTTTCCTTATGGAAAGGCTAGTGAGTGATTTAGAAAAGCAAATGTTAATGTTTAAGTTTTTACAGAAATTGCTGGAAGGGATCAGATATCTCACAGCAGAGCTGTTCACCTTCAAGACAGATTTTCTGTTTGTGTTCTTCAAACAGGACAAAACAACGTGATGGAAAAATTTCAGGATGCTCTTGATAACACCCACGGCTGCAAAGCAGACACGATGACTTGGTATTATCATTTTTATGAGAAAGAAAGGAAATAAACAGTGGCTACTCCCAAACCTCTGAAATGTTTTCTGGGGGATGACATAAAGTTGAAGCTCAAAGTGCTGTCAGTTTGGTAGGAACTGAAGGTGCTGAATGTGTCATGGGATCTTGACACAGGAAAGTGCTGTGACTTGTCCCAGCCCGAGCACAAACCTTTTTTGGAACGAAACCAGAAAGTCAATTAAAGTCCCAGAAAAGTGTTTTATTTTTCATACCTCTATCCAGAGATGTAGGACTTCTAAATCACATGTGATGCTCTCAGTTCGCTGTGAGAAAAGCAAATGTCATTTAGGCTGGTGCCAATTACAATAATAAATTGTCTTAGAACACTTCAAGGTGTTTTTCTGACAGCAATGAATCATGTGCTAGTAAATTGAGCAGCTAGAGGGAGGTGTTAATGGAAGGTGGGTACCCTGATGAGCATTGTGGACATCCTGCTTTAGGCAGTGATGAATGAGCCTTGGTGGTATTTTTGGAACTTCCTTCGTGCAGCACTGTCGAGTGCTTGAATTATCAGCTCCTTATGAAGGCACAGGCAGGGCAGAAGGACCTACCTATCTCTGGCACAGAGGTCAGATTGGAGCTGCATTATTTGCACTCTGGGCACGTGAAGACAAGCCTAGAGGCCCCTGTCTTGTTTTCCTGCTGGTCTCATGCTGTTGTGGTGTTAGTGGGTGTGAGTGTGGCTGTGCGAGATTTTCACATATTTCAGTGTGAATAATGAGGATGATGACTCAAAGTCACTTGCAATGATTTTATGAGACATTCAACACCCTCAGTGTTAGAACTGGTGTTTATATTTTTCTCAGAGGAGTTTGCTTTCCTGTAATGCTTCTGACAAAAAAATCCAAACCACTTATTCTTTTAATGCTGTGATCTGCGCTCCTAACTAATCTTTTTTCCTGACTAATCTTTTTATTTTTTTTTTTTGCAACCTGGATACAATGTGGAGAAAGGGAAGCAGATATGATTCATGTAAAGTGCAGCCAAATAATAACATGAGTTCTGAAAACGAGTAGAGGTTGTCTGACAGAAGGGAAGACTGAAGCAGCCAGGGAGGATTCATTCTAGCAACAGAATACAAAGAACTTGACCTGGTGTTTGATTGAAAGAGCATTTACCCTTGCATTAGTAATCCCATTGATGAATCTTAGGCTTCACATGGTTTTCAAAGTTTAGATTATAGACACACTAACATATCTGGAAAGTCTGTTAAATTCCTCCTCCTGTGGCAGTGAGTTCTGTAGGCCGGTTATATTAATGGCATAAGATGAAGTGAGCATCAGTGTTCACAGTAATCAATTTCTACTTGTTGCCTCAATACTGTCCAAGTGCTGCAGAGGCTTGGGCAGATTTTTATTAAGGATATGGCCAGAATACAGAGTAGTAGCAGCAATTGAATCTTGTTTCCATTCTAGCTGATGTTTTGAAAGGTTTTAAGTGGTTCTTTATTTTTCCTGGGATTTCATCTTGTTACTAACAGCCAAAGCTGGATTGAAATTCTTTTCTTTAAGCATCTGTAGTTTCTTTCTGTACTGAAAAATAGATTACATGGGGTTTTCTCTTCTGAGGAGGAATTCTTTGTGTCTGCAGGAACCGCTGAGTCTTACCTGTTTGACAGACTTTTTGTAGCTGAACTGATTGTCTTACAAAGGTGGTCTTTCTCTCTCCTATGGCATACACAGGGATGATTTTTCTCTCCCAAGGAATTTGCTCCCTTATGGTCCTATTTCTACTTTCAGCCAGCTCTCATTCATCTGAGAATGACTTCTGTGGTTTCCTGGCTGTCTCTTCTCCTCCCTCCTCCTTTGAAGACCCTCTCTTTGCAAAAATGACCAGAAAGCTCATGACTTTCTGAATTGTGCTTCTGACTTTGTTTTGAATCACTGGTGGAATCAAACACCCTCTCAACATCATCCTTGTATAACAAAAGAAAAAGCCATTATTTTCAATGGAATAAGGAGATCAGAAGTCTATTTCATTGTTTGGCCTTACTACAGGTTATGCCAGAAAGAAGAAAGCGGCTCTCTAAAACCAAAAGGGCAGTCTAATGTTCCAAATTGCCCGCAAAATCCATTTGGGATTTTTATTTGGAGGCTTACACCACTCTTAAGTGCATGGTGACTGAGTCAAGTGCAAAACTAAAGGGCATATTTTCTTTACTCTAAAGCTTTAATGTGGCTGCCCAAAGATGTTGAAGCTGCAGGCCAACATGAAGTGGATCAACTAAGACTTGTAGTACCAGGCTGTGTCTGCCGAAGTTTGCAACAGGAACCAAATGTCTGTTCTTTGGTAATGTTGACTTTTCCAAGATGCCTCACAAATCCCAATTCAAGTCTTTCCTTGTATATAACTGGAAAACAAGGATGTTTCTCAGTGTTTGTTTCCCATTCTCCATTTTTCTCTGGTTAATAAGAACGTGCTTTCTGCAGTTGTGAAGACTTTTCTTGTAAACAAAGAGAACAAATAGAGCTTCCATGTAGCCTGGATTGTCTGATCAGAAGAGTGCTTAAGGTAAAGTCAGGAGGGATTAAGTTTCCTGATGTATCCATTAAATCCAAGAGCCTTCCAAAGGCTCAAAGAAACAGGGGGGTGGGAATAGAAGGCTCTTGTTGAAAAATATATGCTATATTATGCTATGTTGCACTTTGGGGCTCTTGACAAACTGAAAGTTTACCCTTAAACAGGACATTTACTACAAATCTCTTTATCCAGCTTTGTTTTACATGATTCTGATGCCATAGTCCTGCTGAAAAAGATTTACAAGTCATTGAAACTGGATGGAAATAATGGTCTAAATAAACATTTTTGGAGAAGATCTCTGATAAGGCAGATGGACAACTTGTTATAATCAACCCACAACAGACTCTTGCCCAAGTATTAGAGGGATACAGCCTATATCTGCTGCTAGTGTGGCAGGCTGTAACCAAACTGAGCTGGGAAGAGACTGTGAACTGCATGTACTTAGTTCCTATGGCAATGAGCAGAGTTTTAAATATGCCATAGTACAATATTATTAAGATAATGCAACCCAAACTATAGAAACAATTAGCGAAATGGAAGGAATACTCTAAAAACATTAATTACCCAAATGAGGTGTCTTATTTTGGAATATGAATTACAATGTATAGTTCTCTAGCAAGATAAATTCCTTAAAGAAGCTGTGTCTTCCACGTCTCCAGTCTCCTTTATACCTTTTGAAATTTGTGAAGAACTAAATGGAAGATTTGAGATGAGAACATAGCTGTGCACTGCGACCACCCAAAAGGAAGTGTTTTCAGAGTTGATATTTATTCACTGACCTAAGCAGAGACGTAATCTTGGCTCTCCTGAGACACAGATGAATGTGTTGGTACCATCAGCTGTGCTGATAATTTTGGTCTGATTTATTTTCAGTCTATTCTGTTGGAATTGTTTCATTTTAAATAAAGGGCAAGACCACAGTGAAGGGCTGTGCCACTGAATTCTCACAGGAAATGGAGGTTTCTGACTTTCCATCCTTGCTTTAGTGAATTTTAATTATCAAAAATGAAATGGTTGCACAGAGTGAATGAGCCAGAGAGTGAGTCCAAGGAGCCAATATCTTGATAGGCAGGGAATGCCCAGAAGTAGTGGAATTCAGCACTTGAAATGAAGACTCTCTTTTTCCGAGTGTATATTCTACCTGGAGGCATTCCTGTAATCCTCTGTTCCCCTTTTTAAAGCTGGAAAATCTGCATTTTCTAGTTTAAAAAGTCTATTGAAAACTTCTTGATGAGTTCTAACCTTAATTTGCTCTATAACATAATGTTTGAGTTTTTTAGTACTACTTTTCTTCATTTTTTGTCCCTTTTTCTGCTTCTGTGGTCATTTTCCTTTCCAAGTAGTTTTTCAAAAACATCTCTAAAATCTTCTGGATTTAGATTTATTAGAAGTGAAACTTTATTCTGCAAGACCAGTAGCTTGTGTAAGGTGGAGCACTGTTCTTGCTAACTATAGAACATTTGTTAACAATGTTTATTATCATAATGCTAAAAGTATGTTATTACAAACTTTGTATGAATAATATTTTTGTGCAAGTTACAGCACACAACAAGGTGTGCATTATAAAACAGCGTGTCTTTGGCTGAGTGGCCTAAGTGACTTGAAAAGTGGAATTTCTGTATTTATGCACAAAAATATATTCGTTAAAATTTTCCAAAACTAATTTCTTTGGAATGGTGAGAGAGATTAAAAAGGCAGAAGTGATTCTGCATGATCTCGGGATGGGAAGAACTTCAGGCTGATGACTGGATTGTAATTCATAATCTCTTGCCGTTTTATCTTTCCAGGGTGGTTGTATGTTTTAAGTATATTGTAGTTTAAGGTGGAAACAATACTGCTTTGTGATCTTAAAGAGACTTATCTGCAGGGATGTGTTGAAAAACGTTAGTGCTTCACATCCTGTCTTATTTTCAGCTCAGAGTTTTTAAAAAAGCAGACTTCTGATCAGTGTTAATTCATAATGTAGCAAACAGTCAGCTAATACGTACATTCTGCACTGTGATTAATTCGTCTTTCAGCTTCAGGTAAGCTGCAGAAAAAGAGAAATGAAACAGCTAAATCAGCAACTTTTCACAATGCCTGTGTCAGTATGATGTGTAATCAGTGCTGGCTGCTTGGGCTTTACAGCGTGCAGAAAAGTAGGACAGCATGAAACATCCTCCCGCTCTAGGAGGGATGTCTTGCATAAGGAAAGGGATTACCCTGTGGTTGTGAATTCCTTTCTCCATTATTTGTCAAAGGAGACTATTTTATTCTGTCCAAATGGATGCCTGAGTTTTGCCTAATTACCATTAGGTGAGCTGAACCCTATCTCCTCCCACCTCCCCTTTCCCCCTGCATTTCCCACCTAATGAAGTCAATTGCTGGATCAAACTAAAGCTGGTAACAAGTGAGACATTATTAATGTTTGTATTATAATGTTCCCATCCTTGAAAGGAAACAGTGCCTTTAATAAAAACCCAGAAACTCCCTGCATGTAAAAACGAGTGTTGTTCTTCTGTAATCAGTGGACTTGGGCTGACTGTGTGTGAGCTGAAGGTCTGGCCTGTCTTCTGGAGCTACTGGAGAGGACTTTCATGTTTCCTTTTTACTTTATTGGTGTCTCTAAAACACTCTGCACTGCCATGCATTTGTGTCAGCCACTTTTTAGAATTGGCATTTATTAATAGCTCACGAAGCAAGTAAAGATTGTTTTACCTAGAAATAAGCAAATAAAAATAGAAAGCAGTTCTTGCCATCCGAATGCTGGCAGGAAACCAAAATGTTAAAGTCTAATATATACCTGAAATAAAACTTGACGTATAACTATGCATCGTATAGAGTGGATCCTTTCAGTAATTGTGTATTGGCATAACAGAGGACAAAGCTCTGCTTTCTGTTAAATGGAATTCAATTTCCTGACATCACTCATGTGAAAGGAGAATTTGGCCTCCATCTTCTTAAGCCACCCTGTCATTATTATTGATAAGTCACTGGTATTCCTGGTCCACTGTCATGGTGTGGACTTCAGGCTCGAGGCTGAAATAAAGAAGTTTTCCTGAGTATCAGGCAGTGTAGTAGGTCAGTGCTGCTTCCTCCAGCCACATTTCACTGGCATCAGAAAACACGATGGATTGCACTGCAATGAAACCATCAGGTTCTGAAAGAGTCATTCCTTTTCAAATTTAAGAATAAGTTCAAACCACTGGATAAAATTATGAGCCAATTATGTATAAACTTCTCTGCCACTAGAATAAAGGAAGCCATAATTCTGTAGACTTAGATTTTATTGAGTTCATCTGTTTTCATTTATAAATAGAATGTAAGAGAAAAGGAAATGTGTGCTGGTGGACAGTGAAATAATGCAGCTTCTATACACTTCCACAGGAACAGGAATCTATGGCTGCTTTCTTTGACAGGTTGAAAAAAGACTCAGAAAAGGCAAATCTCCTTTAAGAATGTCACTCTTGAATGATTGTTAATGTTGATCTTGAATATTATAGTTAATAATCAGCCTGCTGATTTTGAAGAGCATATTCAGACTCCTCCTGGAAGGAGGAAATTTAGGAAGAAGACAATTACTTTAACAATTCTTCAGAGAAGGATTTAGACTAAATCTATAAAACTCCTTATTTGGAACAGAGCTTTTTTTTAATTGCCCCAGAAATTCCTGGGGATCAAATTTCATTTTTTAGAATGTTTAAACTTGTCCTTTTGTGTGGAGCCTTTTAAAATTAAATACAATCAAAATCTAAAAAAAACATGGAGACACTGAGTATGTAGTACATAGGAAAATACTGAAGCAGGGACAGTAAAGCAAAAAATCCAAGAAGTGTAATTGTTAAAATTCTGCTGTTACATCTAACTTGGATGTTTGCTGTCTGGAAAAGCAGACTATTTTTTTTATTTTAGATATATAGACTTGTTGATATTAACTTCTCGAGAATGACAAATATACATACTGTTAAATCTTGCTTCTATTTGCTACTCAACAGTAATCTTGCATTACATCAAAGTCTTAAAAGTAATCCCTGGAATAAATCATAATTAGGGTAGCAACTGGTACAAACAGGAATGAAGTATTTAGTGTACCTGTCACTAATGAAGAATTAATTTCTCTAAAGTATATTAATCTAAGTATGAACATATAGCTTGCTAATTGAATTTATGGTAAATGGATGTACAGGATGAATATGTTCTAAAGTATCCTCTTGGATCCCTTTAGTAGTAATTAGGACTGCAAGGACAGCCTTGTGGTATTTTCATTGCATCATTAAAATGAAATGATTAGTTAAGTAGCCTTGTACCAGAGCCATACCAAAGGGGTAGTGTTGGCTTAAAAAAGGGAGTTTTTCTACTTCAAAGAATCAGGAAATCCATGATCAAAGTATTGCTTTTGTGCATGTGTATAGACACAAGGATATTAATTACAGGGAATCTGGAACAAATAGATTGCTGATACTACACACCAAAAATGGACTATCATTCGTTTCAAGATAAGGTGCATGGAATCTGTCACATCCCCCCTTCTCCTGCAAATTCCCTGAACATCCTCCCTGAGAGGTGCAGATCTCAGTAAACTGCAGTAAAATGAGAGTATTGGGGTGGTAGCTAAAAACTGCTGCAATATTAACAAATTTTTATTATGAGAGAGTCTGAGCTCCAGTGAGCATGTCTGAAGATGGAAAGTGTCTTCCAGAGCTGGGCTGTGAGGTTGGTTGTGGCTGATTTCAGTCTGAGCTATGGACATCACCTTGTTGGCAGCAAGTGCTGTATTTTGGAGCTGTGTGGTGCAGAATCAGTGTGAAGTATCCAGTCTCACTCTTGATTTTGCCCCAAAATCTTACATCCCAGAACAGTTCCTCAACAGCGTTGTTTTGGTTTTTTCCTGAATCCAAGTAAAAATTTAAATTGTATCTCTGGACTTTGTGATTATTTATTTTTATGATACTGCTATTACATTGGAATGTAAAAAACCAGTATAAGAAGCAGTAAAATGTCTCTGAAATCAGCTAGAGGTGGGGGGGCAGAAGCTGTTTCAAGCCAAAACACACATATATTTTGCCACTTAGCATTAACTCTTAATATATGTTGACTCAAGAGTCTTCTTGCCTATTGTTTCCATGCCTAAGTAAGTAAACAAACGTGACTTCAGCACAGAAAGCTTTACTCCAGCGCTGGTGGCAGCACCAGGGACAATGTGGTGGTACAAACCAGCAGTCCCAAAGGACACTGAGAACCCTTGGCAGGCTTGTAGCTTGTCCTGGGGGCCACATGTCCACAGAGGTGCCCAGCAGAACTCCTGGTAAGCCTTCCCTCTCTCTGTGGAAATCTGTGGCAGACAGACTGAGCCTCTGGAGAATTGTGAGGCACACAACTGTGAAAACTGAGCCTCAGAAGAAAGCACAGAGCGAGCCAAAGCTGGAGTGAAAGGCAAATAACTTTGTTAGTGAGAAGTCAGTTCAAAGAAACACGCAACTTTCTCATCATCTTCTCTTTGTAGCAGAAATACCCTAAGGATGCTAAATTTTGGCTTCCTGCTCAGGCCAAAAAGTAAGTAGTGTTACTCAGGCAAACCTCACAAAGGAAGTGTCCAATAAAAATGTATTACTTCCTCGGATTGCCTTTCACTGCCGTAGCAGGGATTTAGATGACCTAACGTACACGAGCAGTATAGATCTCTCTGCTTCTCTGTACTGTTCAAAATCATTCTTGTCATAAATTACATGTACCTGCCCTGAACCCAAAGGACTGACAGCAGGAGTCTGCTCAGAGTGAGGGCTACAACAGTTATTTCTCCTTTTCCCTACCTCGTGGCCAGCAGGTGGGACATAAGGAAAGCCAGGAGTCATTATCCCTGGCATTGAGCACCTGAGAGCTCCATTGCAAAGGTGAGCCATCTGTTTACTACAGAAAATAATTTTTAATGATTGGTTTTCAGCACCAGAGCACCAATGAACAGCTTTTAAAAGGTCAGAATGGCTGCCTCTATTTCACTGCCATGGGAAATCCATCAGGCAATAATTTAACCTGCATGCCCTTGCATACACATATGCAAGTTCCATATTGTATTACACATCTGTCATCTACTTTTTATTTCCCCAAACAGTCTTTTTTTGACTCATAAACTGTGCTTTCTTTAAAACTGTGGCCTGGCTAATTCTCTGTGGAGGCAGAGGAAAGGAAAAAGATTGGAGTGAATTGTTTCCAGAGTGCTTGTATATAGAGGGATGCTTAAGGAAGTGAGAGTGAATTTATTTAAGATTGAGCAATAAAGCACATGAACCAAAACTGGATGCGCTTGTGAAGGGTCTCATTCTGGAATTAAGATGATGGGAGATAGTGCCACCAGGGTGCTAAAAATACTCTCCTCACAAGGTGTGGCAAATGTTATTTAATGCATTTGCCTTCAGACCTTTTTGCTTAATCACTTTAACCTTCCTGAACGAGCCCAGATGCTCGTGGCTAATCCAGTCAGAGGGTTGCTGCCTCACTTCTGTGGCAGGAACATGAGGTTTCCTTGAGGCTTAATTTCATCATGTGAACACAACAGGAAGATTTGGTTGGGAAAAACCCCCCAACTTTTACTCCAGAAGTGAAAGTGGCATGTGAGACCAGCTGCACTCCTCCCATGGCCATCGTGTGTTAAATACACCTTAGGCTTCAGTCTCAGCACCATTCTCACTGTGCATTGTGAAACTACTGGGACAGGGTTTGTCCCTTACTAAATGAAGTGTCATTCATGAGAAGCTGTCCTAGGAAACCTTCCAGGAAACATAAAAATGTAAAATGGCATGACTTCTTTCAAATACCACTGAATCAATAATCAGTGCTGTAGGAGAATGGGGCTGCTCTAATGTAAGTATGCATCTCTAAAGGATGCATTACTGATTTTTTTAATAAGCTTTTACTGTGCTATCCCATTCTTAGTGGAAAAATAGTTCTGCAAAAATATGTGTGATTTTCTGCTGTATGTTTTGAAACAGAAGCGGTGAGGCTGGAAATAAAACATAAAAATTATAGTTTTTAAAATTTTATGTATATAACAATTCAATTAAAAGACTTTGTCGTGGTGAAGTTGTTCCTTCATTCATTATAACTTTTATATTCCTAATTTAGAGCAGTCAAAATTCTCTGAAAGCCTAACTCCTTAAAAGAGTTTGTGGAAAATGGGAAAATTGGGATATAGAAAAACTAGAAATAAATAATAGATACATTAGGAGACCATATATTTGGGGTTTTTTTTCTGTTCATGTCATACTTTCTCAGCTGGTTTTTAAACACCATTTCTAAAATTTTATCCTGAAGTTCATGTTAAAGTCTATTTATCAAACTCTGCGGTTTGGTTGCAAATTGGATTTGACTGATCCAGACAAAATGTGACACCAGCCTGCTGGGTGAAGTGTTTCAGAATGTGCAGCTCACTCTGTCTCTGTGCATGTCATGAAAAACCCGGAGCAGACTGCACAACGATGTAATTTTGCAGTGCCCAGACAACGTGATCTTATCACAGTGTGATTATCCATACTGTCAAGATTGCAGATCTCAACAGTGCCTGTGTTTGCCCCTGAAACACTGGAAGGGGCACTGTATTTACAAAAGCATCTTTGGTATTTTCAAGATGGCTGGAGTTCATGTCAAACAGACCATTGAAGTTCATGTTCTATTCATTAATATTGATGATTTCTTTTGTTGATGTTCTTGGACAAGGTTAATTCTTTTAGCAAATAAATTACATGTCCTAAACAGGCATCAGAAAAACGTATTTCTGATGTTTTTATCACCAAATACTGGATAAATGTTGGATATATGTGGTCACTTTCAGTTTTTCTCCCATTGTTTCTAAAGTGAGGAGCTATTGTAATCTTTATTTAGGATACATAATTTGCTGATCCTTGAAGAAGTTCTAGTCATTGTGAGGTTTAATTAAAATATCTGGATCTGCAGAAATTTTTCCTGTTGTGCTCATGTAGTTGTTATCAAAATGAATCCATCTGAAAAGAATTCTTTCCTTGCTTTGCAGCAGCAAAGGGGCAAACCTCAGTACCCTTCCCCAAAGCCACAACAGCTCAGGTTATTAGTATTCACTCCATCCATTATGTTTCCACTTAATATTTCTCCCTTGTCCTTTACATCCTTCTCCACTTTCTGTGTGCAATGTTCATTCTTGTCTAAGTACAGGAAGGGCCAATTATTGTTATAGGATTTCAGAGAGGTGACATTGTATCTGTAGGTATATTGGGCCTTTAGGAAATACCACAGAGAGATGGTTGATGGCTTGCCTGCTCTGACATTTCCTTCTCCCAGGTTACAGACAGCCTGGCCACGTTTACTTGTGCCTGTGATGTTTGGGAAGCTTCATTCTTTAGCCCAGGTATGACTAATGATCTGCACAGATCCTGCACACAGATCTGTTTCATGCAGAATTGCAAGAGAGCTGTGCCTGTGTGCTCTGCTCAAATAATAAAATATAATAAAACTCACATAAGGACTTAGGCACAGAGATGCTTATGAAGCAATTAGGACTAGTGCTTTTGCAAACTGTTTCGATTTGTAAGCTGCAATCCTGTTTCCAAAAGAGCTGCAGAACTGTGATGAAAGTTGTTTTATCAAGGCCTTTAGTAGACCATTGATTACAAATTAAAGATGCTTATTTTGGGGCTTTATTAACTGTCATTTCTCTGTGACAATAAAATTCTCAGAGCAGTCTTCATCTGTAAACCTCAAACTTTTAATCTATTTTCCCCTTTATGTCCTTTCTGGCATTACCTGGCCTATTCTGGTTTTCTCTTCATCGTGGCTTCCTCTCCATCATCTCTCCTGGTTAAAAATTACAAAATTTCTTTTCCTAAGATGATTTTTTCCTCTGTCTCTCTGACCATCTCTGTTACTCTGTCTCTTACCACATCACATTCAGTCTCTCTACAATCTAATTTACAAAACAAGGTATTATCCTGCAATAAGGTGGGCTTTATTCACAAGATGTTTTAAGCTTATTATGTTTTTATGAATATATGTTCTCTGAAGTCTATACAGATAACCCTTTTTTAACCTCTAAATATAGTACAAGGGTAACACAGAGCATTTCATCCAGGGTACAAGTAATACAGTAACAAAAATGCCTGTGTTACAAGGTTTGAGTTCAAATGTTCAAGGGTAGAATTGGCTGTAATGGTATATCTGTGAAAAAAATAAGCCTGTGGTGAAGTTGGAACCCCAGTGCCAAAGCACAACATATAATTGGGCCTAATTTTTTCCATATGTATCAACAAAAACAGTCTTTGCTTCCATGAGAGATGAAAGCTTCCCTTTCTGTCATATTTTTATTTTGTATATAATTCCTAACTCTTTATAATTTCATAGGCTTTTTAAAAAAACATGCCTAGATTTAGGGAGAGATGAGCTGTCACCCTGGATTTGAGTTTATATTTCTAATAGAAAAGCCTTTTTTGGTGGGGAAGGAAAAACACGGCTATTTCCCCTCCCCTGCCAAAAGGGCTACTATGTTCAAATCCTTGTACAGTGCCTGTGAGCTCTCCAAGTTGGCGTGGAACAATCCATTTGTGAATTGATTTAAATACCTCATTTAAAATAAATAATCTAGTGGAATTAGTGTCATAAATCTTCATAGAATAAGCTTGCTATTTATATAAGATCGAAGAAGTGTTAAATACATTTCTGTTCCGTCGACAATGTCTGGCGGTGTTTCTCCCTCTCCCTTCAATTCTATGCCAAGTCCCAAATAAAGGATGCATATTTTCTTATGCATTTGTTCTGCTGTATAATGTGCTATCATTCCAAATAATCTTTCTTCCTCCTGTCTAAGTGTAGCTGATATATCAGTGAATTCTGAGGAAGACTGAGAGTCTAAATTAGATTTCACCTATATTATGTCGTATTATTTTACAGTGAGTAAATTCACTGTTATCAGCGTTGTTGAAATATTCTCTGCATCGTATTTTCCCTCCTCTGGGAAGTTCCACACCCAGGCAGGGTTGTACTCTCTGATTCAATGTAAGGCCAGTCAAACTGCCAAGCACAATGTCCCCAAAGCCTCCTGCAGGTGACATTGATGCAATGGCTGCTAGATCCAAGGCCAGCCTGCTTTCCTTGTTTGTGCAGTGACTCCCAAGGGTTTCACTGTGTTCAGAGCGTGGTTAGTCAGGGCTCTGCCTGCTGCTTAAACATCCTCTTTGTGTGTCTTCTGAGGAATTTTTTTTAAAAAAAGGTAGGCTTCATGGAAATGTCTTGTAGGATGCCAGTGGTACCTCACTGCTTTATTAGCTCACCTCACTTCAACTCTGGTTACATCTAGAATTTGTTTTGTAATTTATCCCTTCCCTAACTGATTCTGTGGAAGTCAAGGGGTTGTTTTTATTCCCAGCCCTTACATCTATACAGTTTAAAATATTTTGCTCTAGACGTGGTTATTTTGCTAGGGGCAGAGCTGAGAGTTGCACTGGCAGTGGGAGATGTCACTGAAGTGACCTTTTAGTTCCCCATATTGATGGCCGTGCAGAACTTCAGTGTGGATGTGAGTTAGAGCCATCTTCAAAGTTATTCCCCACGGCCTCTATGTGTCCTGTAAAGATAATGTACATAGTGCAGCACACCTTTCCCAACTGACTTTATATGTTAATCTTCTGTTTGTTAGGGGAAAAAAAGAAAAAGTAGGCACTGAAGAAAGAGGAAGGAGCATTTTCCCTCTTCTAATGCAGCTAGAAAATATCTAGCTAAAATCAAGGAAGGCATGTCTTGGTTACAGTAACCTGTTTCCATGGATCCCCCTGATGCATTTTTGTAGAAACTGTCTTACACATATTTGCTACTGGTTTAAGAGACTCCAGGAAAAGCAGCCAGCTCAGAAGAATGAAGGAAAGAGAATGTTCCTGCCTTGTTCTCCTTTCAGGTCAGCCAGAGAAACCTTCTCTCGGACAATAGGTGACTGCAAATACCAGGGCTCTGCTGTAGCAGCACAAATCCTTCTGGGTTTCCTCCAAGGGTTTTCTTTGAGTCTTGGTGCGGCTCAGCCACCTTAGAAATAGGAGCTGATGCTTATGGTGTTCACAGCCTCCAGGTGCAAGCCTTCTTTCTTCAGTAGTGTGCTCCTGGCTCTAGATTCACTAGGTTTTTCTCAAGCCTTGGACTGGTTGTGCTTCCCGTAGCTGCATCCATTCTCCATATGTGCCATGCAAACCACTGAACTCCCCAGGCCATGGCCCTCACCTCCAAGCACTGGGCCATCAGAAGTGAGAGGATTTGAATCACATACACTGCTCTTAGAACGTCTCCTAAAACCCCTCTGCTAGTCCTTCTGACAGCTAATAACCCTGTTCCTGCCCCTCAGTTGTCAGATGAACTGTGCTGCAGAGCTAATGCACCTCTCCTATCTCTTCCTTTCCTGCCAGTCGCTGGTGTTATTTGCCTCTGTTAATTGCTGTCTTCTGGTGGAATCACCTACACTTGTTCCTCTCATTTCAGAGCTCTCAAACAGCCCTTTCAAACCTTCAGCTGTGCTCGTGCTTTTCCTGTGGCAGTTCCTCTCTAGCTTGTCTTCCTATCTTGGCTGTGTGTTTTTATTCCAGTCTCTGAGTCTCCTCTTCATAAACCCCATAATTTTGGACTCCTTCTACCTTCTCAAACAGGATTTCTTAAGCCAGAATTTTAGGAATGTAATTCTGGCCCTACTCGAGTCAACTGGCTGAGGATTTTGCCATCTATCTCTCTGTGTTGTTTTTTCCCATGTGCTTGGGCACTATTTGCATATATAATTGTTACATATGGATCTGTCTCATAAAAGAAAAATAAGCTGAAGTTACTCCAGTCTCTGTAGAGTCAGATGATTGATATATGACCAGTATAGACTAACAAAAAGAGCATTCTCCAATGCGCATATTGCTTTGATTACCGAGGTTTTTAGAACGTCCAAATGCTGTACAAAATGAATAACAAACATCAGATGTTTGAAAAGTTAACTCAATAGAAGTCAAGGACATAATGCTTAGTAGCAACTTGCTACAAAGGGTTCATATTTTTCTATTAATGGAAAATGACACAAAGATGCCCTTAGGCCAGCTCAGTATTTGTATTAGTAAGTGACCAAAACTGTGTGTCAAGGCACTCACACACATACTAATCACTTGCATTTGTAACTGCTTCCTCCATCTTCCTGGCAAAATATCAGCACTGGGAAATTGTGACTAATGGTGAGGAGAAAGAACATTGAAACACTTATCTTAATAGGCACTTTATCGGTACGATCTTTATAGGTGCCAGGGAAAAAATAAAATAGAGTTTGATTAACCTAAATAAGATAGAGTGTGAATGAAGCAGGCAGTTCCTTTGAAATGTAAGTGAAAGTGACCAAAACAGCTCCTACAGAGTTTGCTTTTATTACTTATTATTTTTTATTGCATTTATTAGGAGCATGAACAGTGTATGTACTCATTCCTTCAATACAGAATCAGTTTTGTGCACATACAGGCATGAAAGAAAGGCAAGTCTGCAGTGTTCATCTGTTTTGATTTTTGGATATTTTTACTCCTTTTAAAATCTAATGTTTCTGGATAAAATTTACATCCTTTGTTCCCTTGTTTAAAAATAGGGGGAGGGGGTGTTTTTGTTTTGAATAATTAGTTGTGGCGTCTGATTGTATAAGAATTGCTCTATTGTTTGGACAGTATGACAGCCTCTTGTGTTTTAAGGATTTTTTTTCAGGCAAATGGCTTTTGAGAATGGCAGCATTTCAAGATTATGAAACTGCTGCTGATGGTAATGGTTCTGTGATAATTAAACTGTCCACAGTTCTCCTTTTTTTTTTTTTTTCTTTTTTTTTTGTGAAACTGAGACAAGGGTAGTTGTGATTTCATCAAAGGCTTTGTCTGAGCTCTGGCAGCTGGCAAGGCAGAGCCCTCTGCTAGCAGACTGAGTACCATCCTGAGGAGTTTTCACTATGCATTTCCTTCATCAGCAGCATATTCATCACATTTCATCTTTGCTCATCTTGTAAGAAGACTAGTCGACTTCTTGGTGTTCTTTGTTGACAGAATAGCCAATTTGTCCTCTTAGTAGTAATGTATTAAAATTGGCTTGTGGAGGCTTCTTAAGCTGAAGGTAAGGGACCACATTCCCCTTGGGAGTTTTGCTCTTTGCATGAGTGCCTGTGTAAGAAAGCACAGCAAACTAAACGTGCCCTGATATTAAAAGGAGTACTGAAATTATAAAATACATTGCATCCCTGCATGAAAAATGAAAAGGAGTTTCTTACCTTGCCTGCAAAAGCCTGTGTCTCTATCTTCATGCCATTGTGTTGTTCTCTTTAATGCTTTAGGACTGGTCAAGGGTTTATAGTCAAGGGCAACCACAGGTTCTCGTGGCTGGAGCAATGCTGAGGAGTTTGCACAACTGCTTTTGTATGAATGGTTGTGCCATGTAGGCAAGAGACTCTCTGCTGTTTCTGCAAAAGCATTCCTGTAAATTGGGCCCCTAGGGATTCCTTGGAGCAGGGCTATATAGCCTGGCACATAAGCTTTGTTCACATCAGTGCTGACATATTGAGGCAGTGCATTTATTTACTGCTCAGTTGGTGCCCGCACTTGCATGAATAATTTTGGGCTTCTGGGCACTCAGAGCCTCATGGAATCAGGTCCTGCTACTGAGGATATTGCTCAGCTCTTATTCTGTCCCTTTTTATATGATTTTTCATTCAGCACTGTCTATTAACACAGTCTAATTAGATCTGGATTTAAGATGGAGAGCCAATAGACAGAAGGTGAAATTCAATTTAAAACTTACTTATGGTGTGATGCTTGTGACACGTTTGATAATGGAGGTAACTGGTGGACTGTGACTGGTTCTTGTTACAGTAAATTTATCATTAGGTAGCTGTTTTGTCTCTGTTGACTTGTGTGTGTTATGCTTGAGATGGGATTCTGTTGTGTGTGTACATCACTACTACTGCCCACTCTTGGGTTTGGAAAGAGATGGCCCTTCTTCCCTAGCAGAGAAATCAGAGTGCTGAGAGCTAGATCCAAGGAGGAGGCTGAAAGTTCAGAGATGTGTTAAGGAAAGATGTGATTGTAAAGCTGGATAAATCCCACTTCCGTGAAGAAAAAGTTAAAAGGAAGACAGGATTTGTAGCATGAGAAATATTTTGAAGAAACTTGAATGAAAGGTGAAACAGTTAAAGAAGATGAAGGGGATTCCCAGAGAATAGGGTGATTCAGAGTTTGGGTAACGGGAATGTGGGAGTCAGCAAACACTCAGCAGAGCTTAATCAGTCAATTGTGAGATATCAAAAACTAAGAGGTTGAAAAACAAAGTAGGAAGTCGACAAATACTGGCAAACAATGAGTGGACAAAAGGTCTGTAAGGCTCTTTGAGGTAAAAGCCTGAAGTGTTTGCAGGTCCAGCACTAGGCAGGCAGTACATGGTTCTTGTTAATTCTCTCAACACAGTAGCTTGTGGCCCTTTGCTGAAGAGCTTTACTGTGGAGTTATATAGGATGACTGAGCTGGTCTAGGAGCACTCCTTGCTGGAAAGAGTTCTCCTTTCTTTCTCCTGCTCCTGCCCCTTAGCTCTGGAGCCCACCCCCTGCCTTGCCCATGTGCTAGCCCTTTGTTCACCAAACCATCAGAGAATAAAGGTCTGTGTGGTTTTTGTCACTTTAGCTTTCCTTGCTGTCATGTGATAATTCAGCTGTGGAGTCTGGTGGGCCTTAGCACCAGCACAGGGCAGAAATGGGAACAAGCAGCTGGAGTAAGAGACAGGAGCTAAGAGCCCATTCTGTGTTAGTGACTCCTTTGAGCAGCCACCTGCCTGTCTCTGCACCGTGGCTGCAGTTTTACAGTTACCTGAATCCTTTAAGTTCCAGCTCCTGCCGAAAGGAGCGGGAGCTGCGCCTGCTTCTCAGCCATGTGCTTTCTCTGCCTTGTGGTGACACCACAGCTCATGGTGGGATGATCAGCTGAGCTGAGACAAAAGAAAAGAGGTCTGTTTTCAGCTGTGTCTGCTGCCTGGTTTGTCTGTGTGAGTCCTGTTCACAGGGACCCAAGAGGAGGGAGGGGGAGGAAGGGTGGACCTCTATTCTGGGCTGCAGCCCATGCTTAGATGAGTTTCAGCCAAGGGTGAAACCATGCCCATAGGCTTTTCTGGTCCCCACTGCCCTGGATTCTGGATCTGTAATGTGGGTATAGTCTTACTTGCCCAGAGGGAAAAGAGTTGTAAATAAAGAGGCAGTTCATGGTGATACGGTAAAACTTAACATAAAGTGTTAAGTTCTTCAAGCTTTTTGGATAGAAGGCGTTGTATAAATACTGTTTGTATTAAACTGCAAAAATAACTGTTTAAAATTTCTGGAATAGCTGTGGGAAATAATTTTAGGTCTGTGTAAGGAATGCATGTTATTTTAAAAGAGGGAAAAACACCAAGAGAGAAAAGTTAAAGCAGAGCAAAGGACAGCTAAAATAACGCAGTACTACAGGCACTTCAGGTAAGCCAAATAACTAGATCTGAGTTCTCGAGGAGAGAAGGGGATCTTATTGAATTAAGAAGGATTCCATGTAAAAATGTCTGTAACTTTCAAGGGAATTAAAAGAGTGAGTTTTTAAGATTTTTTTGGATTGGAGTCTGGGGCAGAAAACACGGAAATACGAACAAGACTTGAAGTGCCATGTGCGAAAGGATATGCAGAGGAATTGCTGGTCTACAAAGACGGTTATTAATGTTGTAGAGCTTCCAGAGAGAAGGCAACAGAGCAGCAATGAATACAGTTTTCAGAAAAGAGATGGTTAAGTATTTGAAAGAAAATACGTGGTGTTGGATCAAGAGTTGATCTCACAGTTATCTTCCAAACCCAGCTGACTCTGTGATTCTTAAAAGAGGAAATGTCCTAGGTGGGTTCTTGTCTTCTCTGAATGAATGGAAATGTGTCTATGAATGGGCTTCCTGGCCCGTGGGAGGCAACACAGGAAACAAACAATGTGCCAAGCTCTGGTAGGGCCACTTCACCATGGAAGTTGTGGCAAGTATTTTGACAAGTGTACTCTGGTACAGTCAGCAGATCTAATTTTCTGGAAGTGTTTAAATAGAATACTCTGTAGTTTGTTCAGTCTCTGGGCTGGTGGGGGTTTATTTGCTTGCTAAGTTGCACTGTCATATTTGTGCAACATTCTGTGCTTTATGCTCTCTTGCTCCATGTTGATATTTTTGTGCTCTTTCAAATAGTGTTCTATGTGGTTTCAGTCAAACTGAGCATATATTTTCATACACAGATGGCAATTATAATGAATATATATAGGGCAGAGATTGGGACTTCCTTCCTCGTGGCCACAGCTTTCTCTGTTCCTGTATAGTTACCTCACAACATGAAGCAGTCATAGGCAGGCATGCATACTCAAGGTTAAAAATGATTTTTCATAGTCTCGTTATACCACCTGTAATGAGATGCCAAACCCCCAGAGTGCACTGAATCAATAAAATTTCCTCCTGGTCTTCACAGAATAAAGTGGTACTGAAGTGGAGCAGCCACACCGTGCTACGTACCCACATCCCTCAGTGCTCTTGCAGGTGGCAGAGTTTCAGCATTCTTGCCCTCATTTCCAGACTGCAAGGGAAATAAATGGTGCTGGGCAAATCTCAGAAGATTGAAAAGGCTCAATTTCTGCACTTTTCTGTTTGGGATATTTATTCCTATTGTTTTGACTTGGAAATTAATATGGGAATTTCACGAGAACAAGCATTATCATGAGTTTTCTGGAATTTAATTACCTTTTGTTTAAGTTTTATGTGTGGTGACATGATTTTAATAATGCTCTGTGTTTATGCTTTTTATGAGTGCATTTGTTATGTAGTCTTCAACTCTGTGTCATGGAAATGGCTGCCCTGTCTTTGCATGGTAATGGAGTACTTTGCTTATAATATTTTTTTATTTTTTTAAAAAATTAAAAGTGAAGTGTCCTAGTTTGGACATAGGAAAAAGTGTAGTATTCCAAAAGCAGTCACAGAGACTGAAGAGAAACCCCCATCTGTCCAAGCTGTTGTTTCTCCTGTGTGTGGAATCAAGATGGTTATGGTAGTTATGGCTTATATTTCCCTTTCAGCATGTTATTGTTCCTCTGTACAGTCAGAGACTGGAGCTAACTCTCCAGTCACAGTTGATTGCTAATTCCACAACTGTAGATTCACTGGAGATGCAAGAGCTGGTTATTTTTTATCTAGTAAAGTTCCCTGCACACAGGTAAAAGATGGCTATGATCTTCAGCAGTGGTGTAGTTTGAAATGTTGAGTGCACCTTTTTAAGCTGAGGCTGGAAACAACTGAGGCATTGGTATGCTTTGTCTTGTGTAGTTCTAAAATGGTTATTTAAATTGAAAGCAAAGGTCTTAAAAATGAAAACAAAATTGAAAAATAGGTTACTCGAAATGGCAAAAAACTTTTACTTTGAGGGAAGATTTATGTAGGTTTTTGGTTTATTCAAGCTGCTTCACCCATCCTTAGAAACACTAACAGTACTTTGGATTTCTGTAGCACCTTTCATCTGAGAACCTCAAAGCACTTTGCGGGCATTAATTTAATTAAGTTTCACAGCACTCCTGTAAGCTCAGTAATGTTGAAATAAGATCACTTCACCCAGCACTGAAAGGGAGCCACCCCTAGGGTGGAATGCAGTAAGTGCGCACTAGAACACAGCACAAATTAGAAACCAGGGCTGGGCTGGGGAAGGGGGTAAGGGGCTCGTGCCAGTGGTGCTTAGTCCTTGCTTTGGGAACCCATTGATAGGCCAACACATTGGTTATTGAAAGCAGATGGACCTTCTTTCCTACTGTCTGCAATGTTGACATTGTCTTCAGATAAAGAGAAATTGCTGTAATAACTCTTACTTTCTATTTCAGGCCTTTCCATTCTATTTTCTATCTTGCTTGTATATGTTTTTGTTTTACTAACCCACCAAGGAGCTGGGTGTACTCACTTAAAAAATACCACCAAAACAAGTCTTTTGTTTTTAACCTCCTTCGTATGCATTTATGCTTTGAAATTGCCCTCTCCTTTTTAACATGACACTAGAAATCTCCTGTCTTCTAAGTAAGTAGTATAGAGGGAATATAATGAGAAATTCTCTTCTGTCATAACGAAGGGGCAGGTGGTTCCCATTAAAAGCTCAGCTGGAGCTTCCTTCCATGCCAGCAGCTTCCCACAAGTGACTGCAGTACTCATCTGTGCCCTTTCTGGTGGGGAGTGTGGAGAGGAAGTGGGGCAGAGCTCTGACAGATAAAGGATTACTCAAGCGGCTTCTGTCACAGTTTGGGGATTAGGTTCGGTGATGAATCCATTTGTGCTGTGAATCCTGTTTGTACTTGTGATGCTCGTGAATGGGGACATTCTGCTGGCAGGAATTTGGCACCTGAGGAGCAGGAGTTGGAAGCACGGTGTCTTGAAGGGTGCAAGGAGGAGATCTAGGCATTTTGGTATTGGGTATTGCCTGTCTCTCATTGCCAGAACAATGGAGCCTTTTACAGACACAAGTGTTGTCCGTACCTGTGCTGTCTCCTCCTGGGCCTGCTGTGGGAGGGAAGGGTACGTGACTGGAAGTCTTTTCAGAGTTTGACTTGGCGGAAAAAACAGTTTATCCCGATGTGACCACTTAACCAGAGGGGCAAATTCCTACTTGAGGTAGGAAACTGGTGTTCAGAGGTGATGGACTTAGCAAGACACTTAGAGGAACTGCTAGAAAATGAAGAGAGGAGATGCTGGTCATAATCCACAGAGAAGAGGGAGGAGATAGAGCAAATTTTAAGCTAAAGACAAGGTACTTCATGGTAGCATTTCTGGAATAGAAGAGAGGTGAATGAGGCATGAGATGATATGGTAGAGACATAGGAAAGTTTGAATGGTGTCGAGTCAGGAGAGACAGAATCATAGAGTGGCTTGGGCTGGAAGGAGCCTTTAGAGATCATCTAGTTCGACCCTCTGCAAGAATGAGGAATATCTTCAACCAGATGCGTTTGCTGAGAGCCCTGTCCAACCTGACCTCAAATGTTTCCAGGTATCCACAACCTCAGTGGTTCTCAAAATACTAAACTTAGGGCCACTGAGTGAAATATCAGGCAGCAGGTTGCAAAAAAAATAAAGGGAATTCCCTTCTACATGGCATATAAATTGCAGTACACATTCCTGCAGGATGTTGTGGAAACCCAAAGTACAAATGGATTAGATGAATTTATGAAAAACTATCAGTTGAAAGTCACCAGCATTCCTGTGATTTTATTTAAGTACTCTTTGAAAGATTTTTTTTTTTTTCTTTCATAAAGCCAAAGAAAGGTTTGGGTTTAGGCAGAAACAAAAGGCATAGAAGGAAATGGGAATCATGAGTCACCCATTTTTTCTAAAAGACTGAAATGATGGTATTCCCTTTTGGTTAATGGGCAAGTTGTATTTATGAGCAAACATGCTATGTGAGCAACTTTAAACAGGCATGTGGAATGTAAATTTTACTTCTAACCTGACAGGTAATTGTGTAGGAAGAACTAATCCCAGAGTTAATTAAAAGTGATAAATTGAAATTACAAGATATGAGATACCCATAAAATGTTACATTGGATCAGTTTATTTACAAATTTGCTAGAAAGAAATAGGAATCCCAGCTTTTCAGTTCAGCAGGTGTCTTTTAAGATTAACCAGAAAATGGAAAAACCAAGTTCTACCCACAGAGCAACATTAAGAAAAAAATATTGATCTTGTCCTTTACGTGTTTTATTTTGGAGCCATTTTTATTCCTGTGTATACCTTCACATTGAAGGAAATCAGCAGAATTTTAGCTTCAAACTTTGGGAATTTTTTCCAGCCTAATTTTCTTCATATTGCAGAAATAGCTGGCCTCTGTGTCCCTGGTTTTTGATGAACTTCCAGTTCATTTACACAGCCGTTCTTCAATTTGGTTTCCTATTTCAGTGACAGAACAAATCTTTGTAATTGTCTGAACGAGTCCAGCAGATGCTTCAAACCAGAAGTATTGGCTTAGACGGCAACCACACTGACCTGTGGCTTAGGTACCCGAGAATGTATTGGCTCATCTCCTTGCCTCTCTGGTCACAAACTGCAAACTGTGCAATATTCTTGTAGTTCCTTGGGGGAGATTGTTTATTTTTATTTTTGCAAATCAAATATAAACCAGGTGGCGAAAGACTAAATAGCCAAACTGTAGTCAGGAAGTGGTTAGAAACAAAGCAACAGTAGCCTGTTGATTCTCAGCCAGATGACCCGAGCAGGGGACCTGGTCCCAGTATCTCTGTATATCTAGATGGGTAAGTCTTGTAGTCTAGCAATAGCTGCCCTCTGCAGAGCAGCTGCCAGGAGTGGCTTTAGGGCTTGAGGCCATGGTAAAAGATGATGAAGATGTAACAGTGTTCCTGGTATTGGTCTTGGTTTGTGGATGAACATGGGCAAATGGCAGTTTTCTGCCATGGTTTGTTTGCACTATGAATTCTGTTAGCTCAGCTCAGCCAGTGTCCCACAGAGAGCTTGCATTGCTCTGTTCCTGTCTGCCATTTGGTCTTGCAAGCCTGGCTAGTGGTTCCACCACCTGCCACAGCCTTTGGTCAGTGCCATCCATCAGAGGTGATGGCAAACCACCCCTGGGTCAGAAACAGCACAAAATTGTGATCTTCCCTTTCCCTCTTACGCTACTGCTGCGACTCGGTGCAGCTGTGTTCCCGTAATACTTGTTTTCCTACCTCACATGCTCAAATGGTATTTTTAGGACACTGAACAAATGTACAGTTTGTATTCATCTCTCTACACATTGCTCCTCTGAGCCTCATAATTTCTTCTTCATTGATAAAGTGTGAATCTTTCTTAACAAAAAGCTTATACTGTGTTATGGTGCTGAAGTTGAGGGCTTCTGGGGAAATATGTCTGCCAGTGCCATCTGCTGAAGAAAACATCAGTGTCCTTCCTAATCAGCAGGGACCCTCCTGGTGTGAAGTTTCCATGTGCAGAGTAGTAAATTTGGTTTAACAGAAGTGCTGTTATTTTATAAAGAAAATTATCTTGCAGTAGAATGACTTCTTAAAGCAAAGCTTTTTGCATAAGTCAAGTCATCTGGCTTTCAAACATTGAACAAAAGAGAGAAGTCCACCAGACTGTTACATATCCCGTGGAGAAAATTCTGCTGAAACTGCAAGAGCACAGTGTAATGAGTGTCATTTCTGTCTCCTTCATTCCATAAGTGCTCCCGGACAAATGGGGAAACTTCATGTTGGGCAGAGTTTGCTCAAATATGTGCTTTACCTAGGCTTAATCCTTCCAGTACGGGCAGATTGAACTCACTATCCAAGCAATGACAATTCCAGTAGACAATGTGTGTTATATTCAAGATTGCTATCTCATAGTTTGTATGTCACTAGACATGAGATTAAGTGCTCTGTAATGTGCATATTACAGCTATTTTTTTTACTTCCTCTTGTGTTTTGTTTGATGTAAAGTAGAGATGACCAAAAGCAGATAATGATTTTAGAGCCAATGTATTGCACATGGACGTGGCTGGAAGCAGAAGCAAGAAAAGTTGGATCTAGAAATAAAGGAAAACTTTGGGCAGAGAGAAATAACTTCCTTACAGATGTGATTCATTCTTCACTTGAAGTTTTTACATCAAAAAGCTCAACTTGAAGTTAAGGGCTTGTTGAGTAAGTTATTGGGTGAAATTCTATATTCTCTTGTTCCAGGCATCTGACTAGATGGTTGTATTGAGATCATCATAGCTGAAGCCCTTCTGTTCTTCAAAATCTGTGAACAGTGAAGGCTGCTGGCATATGTTTTCATGTTACCCTCTTCTGTCTTCTTACGTGGTGTGCCCCAGTGAACAGCAGCATTGTAAAGATTGCTCAGTAATACCCATTATTACTTTAAACCAGAGAAATTCGGCCCAGTTTAGCTCCAGTAGGATTTTTGTAGGATCCTAACCAAGAGTTTCAGCAGCACAGAGGTATTCTGTGTTTGGTGTGCGTGTGCCAGATGCACAACCATACCTTCCCTTCCCCGCTGAGCCACTGAAGGGTCACTTTGGTGGTGCACTGTAGGATTGTATGGAAGCAGCTGGAAGAATCTTATGCTTTTGAGGATGAGGACCTTCAATTCAGGGCTTCACCCAGAACTACATGTCAAAAAAGAAAAACCCCAAACCTCATTATCTCCTTTGGAAAACGAGCACCTGTTTTGCAAACCCCGTACTGAGAAGGTTTTGCTCCACGGGTTCCTGCTCTGTCCTTTTTTCTGTGAGCAGAAGTTTCCACCAGTTTCAGAGACGTCTTCTCTCTGCCTGAGGAGGGGGCCAGGGCCACAAGGGTGAGCAGGGGGGTTGCAGATCTCCCAGTCAGCTGTTTGTGCTCAGGACACGGGGTGGATATTCCAGCACTGCCACTTGGTTTGGACATGCACACGTAGTTGATCATATCCACGTGGGGCAGAGTTTATGGCCCCCATGCTCTGTTCTACTGGGCTTCTCAAATGCCATTTTTGATTCCTCCCTTCCAATGATGCAGTATTCAGTGCCATCTTTCTGCAGAGCATTTACATTCAGGAAGGAGTTTTTAGAGGTATTAAATTCACCCTGCTTTTTAAATGATGATTGCTCATTAACATGTGGCATTTTATAAAGCTAACTGGTGGTATAAATCCTGGGGTTATATTTTAAGTTTAATACCAGCCTCTAATTTAGAAGTGCTTCCTTATGGACTGCTTTGCTAGTAGAGCATGCAATTAAATGTCATGGTGTGGGCTTTTGATTTTTAGCGTTTTTTTTGGTTCTCCAAAATTTCTCACCTAAAGCTACTTTTATCAAGGGAAAATCATTGATACCATTTTTTTCCCACTGTGGTGGATTAGTTTACATAAACTTTTTCTCACAGCTTCAGTGAATGTCTCTGAGACACAGATGGATTGTAGGAAACCAAGCTGGAAATGAGTCTATTTTTGTTTGACATGAAGGAGTTGCACATATTGACGTGGGGCATTTGGATTTGCTGAACTAGAATATATCAAAAGTATAATTTCAAAATGTGTGGTTTACACCCAGTTGTTTTGTATTGAACAAAAATACCTTTCATTTTTGATCTGCTTTTAAACCTTCTGCAACTATGACTGTTTTTTCTTCTCTCCTTGCCCTGTTGAACCCCCGTGGCCAGTTTCTTATGCATTTGAGAGAGAAACATCTCCAAAAATACATAATTTCATACAAATTTCATCAAAGTTGTCAGGTGGGTGTAAAGGAGAGGTCCAGATGACTGGGGGGAAGGCTCAAGCAGGAATAAATTTAAGTTACCTATTGTGTTTGATGTGAGTTTGGGTAAGCACAGCCTTATCTCCAAACCAGCCTAATTTGTGGTTCTTTCTTGGGAAGAAATTAGTAGGTGTGAGGGGTGGCTGCGTGTCCTGTGAGATGACATGGCAAGAAGCACAGGTGCCTTTAGCTGGGCAAACCATGGCAGAGGAAAAATGTAAATCTGAGAGTAGGAATCAGCGCAGGAAAAGAGACTTTGTCATTTCTGGTGTTCTTCATAACTCCAGCTTGTTTGATGGTGACATTGCCAATCTGAAACTTGGTGAAAACTTCTTTTGTTTGCTATATATCCACGTTTTGATACATCAAATACCAATATTTCCATATAGCAAGCATTCCACTTCCAGAACTGAGTTACAACAGTCTGCACAGTTTAGAGTGTATGTATATATATATATATATATGTGTGTGTGTGTGTGTGTGTGTGTATTTGTCCAGTAGAAGAACAGAAAATCAGACTTAAAATGTGTCCTCTTGGCCCTTCAGTTGTGCATGCAGATTTCAGAAGAACTGCCTTTGCAAGTTTAGGTTCCTGCTCCTTGGCAAGTCAGATTCAGAAGAAAAAAGCTGTTCTTACTCCTAATTTCAGTGTTTGATGCCAGCCACCAGCCAAATTTAGGAGACCATTATTAAAATAGATAACGTGAAGTAGTCAGAATGAAAGACAGCAGAAAGTTACCTGGGCTTTTTAATACTTTCAACAGTTTCAAGTTGATTTATGGCCTTTATTTGATCTCAACATGTTCAGTAATCAGCAGATTTACCATGTAAACCTCGGCTTTATCTTCTTTGTTTTTATTTCTCACTGTTACAATTCAACATAATGAGATGCAAGTTACCCTTTTATCTTCTTCTTACTTTTAAGTTAACAAAAAATGAATGTGGTAGAAGTTTCATTAGCAACTTGTTAATCTTTATGACTGTAAAGGATGATCCTATCTACTGTTTATACTTTTAAAGAAAATGGTCTAAGGGGTGTCTTGCAGCTACCAGATGAAATATAAATAACAGTGATGGTGCAGAAGTTGGCAGAGTGAATATATGTATGTATGTGCTTACCTAATTATATATGATTGTATAGGTATTTACATCATGGTAATAATGTTCTTATTAAGTTTTAATCTCAAGTACATTGTCCTTTAAGTTTTCATCGGTAGTACAAAAACTTTGAAACAGAGCTGACTTTAGAAATTTTTCTGTTTTCTTATAGATAACGTCTGTTTGTAATGTAGCAATTGTACAAGTACAGAACAGTTCTGCTAGGAAAATGAGCTTAGTGTTCTCACTTTAGTCCAAGTTGGACAACACAGTATTTGGCAAATTGAGTGGCCTTGCTCTAAGAGAAGTACGAGACTGAACAAGCATAGAGTTTTAATTATTTCAGTGAGCTGAACTGGATGCTTAGAACGATGAGAAGCCCCTGTGCTGCATCCCACCTGCTTTCAATTGCACTGCTTTTGTAAGCATTGGATTTACAGTACAAAAGTCTAGGAAATCTGTTCTTTCTTATTGTGTATAGATGAGAGGATGCTTATTTATGCCTTTCCCATACTCTATTTGTGTAGATAAGCTGTGTAAGTTTTATTGAAACATTGGTAAAAAAGCCAGTGCATACATTAAACAGGTGACATTTTTCAGAAAAAAAAGTGAGATATTTTATATTCAATAGACAAATAATTTTGTTATGTTGTGTATTGTTCTTATGCCTTGCCTGTTGAACAAAACCTACTTTTAAGGGCAAATGCACTTTTCTTTGTCCAGTCTTAATGACTGCTTGGTAAAATGTTCATTTCTGTCAGGGTGAAAGTCTTAAATTTTGCATTCAGTTCCTGTGAATTTTAATGTTAAGAGGGATGAAATTCATACATTAAGAAAAAAGTCATGCCAGTCCATGCAAAGTATTACTTGTGTTGAAAGAACATGACAGAATTGACTGTGAGCTTCTCTGTCTGGAGTCTTCAGAAAGATTCTTGGTTGGAAAGGACTAGCTCAAATATGGATTTAGTCAAAGCCTGAGAGATGTGCTCAGTCTGGTGTGTCCGATGCTTTGCTCAGAGGTGTTGAGCACAGGGACCTGAATCTTCAGCCTACGACTGCAGTAAAAGGATGGGATTATTAAACAGTGGCCTTGCAGTTGACTCATGGGTTGAAGAGGGGCTGCTGAGTTTCATTTCAAGAGGGAAAAGAAAGAGTCTGTGTTCTGTGTGCAGTTCTGCCTCGGACCTGAAGTCACAATGCACAGGGCATTTGAGATGGCTTGAGCCTGAATGGAGGTTAAATAAATAAACTGTGAAGTTAAGGGCAGTTATCAACTGCTCAGTCCTCCAACAAAAAATAAGGCAGCCTTTTTCATATACTCTTGGCCTTCTTGGAGGTGCCAGAGGAGGAACTTCAGTATTAAGGGTGTTGAAAATAGCTAGTAAAGCAGAAGCCAACGCTAATAAACAGTTTTGGAAGTACTATGAGTGGTTTAAGCATAGTCTGGATTATTGTTATTACTGTGTTAAATCACAGCAATCAAATAGCCAAGCGTCGCTTTGAGTGATTAAGTGGAACGGCCGTCAATGAAAAGCCTTCAGGCTGCATTGCAGACACAGGGATGGGTGTGGCCGTGGCCAGCTCTCCCAAACATTACTTTGGATGCTGGTGCAGATACAGAGCAGGGTGTTACATGATATTTTCAGGATCTGGCAGATTTGAGTTTGGTTTGGATATTTTTTATGTACCTTGGCAGGCCCGTGTGTCCCTGCAGCCGTACAGCAATTGCATTAATGGCTGAAGTAACACCTACCAGTGAGGCAGAGTCAATCAGCAACAGGCTGCTGTTGACTCATGGCTTCAGTTGACTCATGATCCCATTGAGCTTTGAGGGTCACTTTTGTTCCCACCCTGAAGCCCAGTGCCAGTTCCTGTCATGAGTTGAGTACCCGTTGATTAAGAAAGTAGAGGATGTGCTTTGTGGAAAAATGAGCAAGGGCCTTTAAGGAAGATATGGTAGAGCCCTGTATTATTTCCATCACTTCATTAAGTTAATGAAAATTATTTATTCACATTTATAGTAGTGTACACCCAAGGTTTTAGATAGATTGCACTAATCATAGAATTGTAGAAGCTAGAAAAGACTTTTAAGGTCATCAAATCCAACCAGAGAGCTCAGTGTGTCATTGAGTCCAATACAGAGCTCAGTGTGTCAAAACGGCATAAAAAGATCTCACAAAGAAAGTGATTTATTTCAAGCTGTGTTCAGACTTTATCACCTTCCCCTGTATTTCTGTCTCTCCTAGAAGAGCCTGGCAAAACAGGTGGGGCTCGAAATATGTCAGGTGTGAGCACTGTCATATGAAAATGGCATCATATGCCAGATAAAGGGGTTTTTAAATCAGATTTAAGCAAAAGAATAAAGGAAGAGAGCATTTTGATCCTAGAATGTGGAAGGTAAAGAAGCATTTCTATGATGTCATTCAAAACGGTCTTGGCTTGAACGGGAAGCAGCGTTGCAGCATCTCAGAAGTGTCTCAGTGTGATCCAGTTTAGTTCCACAAACATGAAGTCATTTAACTTGTCATCCCATGGATGATGGTGAGAGCTCATTCTTCTTTAAATCTGAAAACTTGTTAAAATGACTGGCCATCCTTTTCCAAGCTACCACACA
Organism: Xenops minutus; assembly: GCA_035221455.1. NCBI lineage: Eukaryota > Metazoa > Chordata > Aves > Passeriformes > Furnariidae > Xenops > Xenops minutus. Next base: position 45,393,060 of record JAWWEE010000074.1, read on the forward strand.
AGGACTCAGGGGGCAAAAGGTCTGGAAGCTTTTGGGCAAATACTGCTTCTGATGGCACGATTTGAATTCTCCTGTGTTGGTGCAGAAGATCTGGCTGTGTCCAGTGTAAGCCAGCAGAATATTCCACCACGCCTGGTGGAACCATCTGTCTTGAGCTGCCTGGTGGTCCTTACAGGAGCCCATTAGATTGAGATGCTGATACCTAGGCCTATTTCAGCAGTGCTTTAGTTTTATTGCCTTCTGAAAGGCATGAGAGAAGGGCAGCTGCTTCTTTAAAGTGTATTTGAAATTTTGTTATATGTTGTTTGTATGCTTTACTGTTTTCTTGTTCATCATCTCATCTTCACACACCATTGGAGAAGTGGCTTTCACACTTTCAGAATCATGTATTTCTGCTGGCCTGTTTCCTCCAGGTGATCGTATCTTTGCACCTTTAGCTGAAACTACTGTAAGAATGGTGTTTGTTTTCTTGTTGAGTCTGATTTCATGGGCTGCAGACCATGACTTCGTGGATGAGAGATTGGAAAACACTTTTGCCATTCCAAGTAAGGGTTAAAACAAAACTCATCTATCCCTTAACTCACAGCTCCTTTCAAAACAGCTTCTGACAAAACCTGTGATTCCAACAAGCCCTACAAACTGCAAATGCACTGGGAGAGAAGCAATAGCATCCAGCTTGTTGCAAGATCCTAGCAGGAGCAGGGAATGGGCAGGCACAGTGGGACTGTGTCTACATTTTGATAAATCTTCATCTACTGCATTTAGGTTTCACTTTTGCTATAACAGAAAGTCTCTCAGCAACATTTCACTCGCTGTAATTTTGCCGAAACTATCACCTTGAGAGGCTCCAGTGGAGCTTTTGGAGCCCTCTGTGAACTTTGATGTAAAGCTCTCCTGCAGTGAGAGATCAGAAATGCCATGTGTAAAAGCAGAGACTCCTCTGAGAACACTTTCTTAGGAAACAGATGCTTTTCTGTCTTCGGAGTTTTAAACAAAATTGTATTGAGTTAAATGTAATACAGGATTTAGGTATTTCCTTGGATGATGTCACCAGATTCTTTTTAGGCTTACAACCTCCCACAAAAAAGCCATATCAACATTACTTGCCAGTCACATGCACAGTAAAATGCAAAATACTTAAAAAAATAAATTCTTCTTGTTTCTAAATGAGCATTGTTATCAGGGAAGCCTGAATCTCATACTTTGAAAAGATCATTTTTTTGCATCAACTCATAATACTTAATTGATAATATTATATTACTCATCAGAATAAAAAAATCGTTGGCATCCTAAAAAGCCATATAGTATGAAAATTAGGCTCTACTGCAAGCATTTACATGTTGAGAATTCCTACCGGACTCCTTAAATTCAGTTGAATTACTTATCCATAAACTACAGTAAGTGTTTACAGTACCTGACCTTAAATCAAGGATTTTTATTTTTTTTTAACTATCTGTGGTATACCCTTTAACTATGTTGGGATTCAGAATTTTGTTTTAAACTGTTCCAAGCCACTGACGCTGCTTAAACTTCCTCCAAAGCTGAAAAGAACTGCAGCGATTGATAAATTGAAACACTGCACAACAAAAGGTCTCCTTCTCCCTGTGTTTCAGTGTATTTTTTTGAAATGGTTTACTGCATTGGATCTTTTGGGGATTGCTTTCTGATTTAGCATGTTTGCTTTCTTAGCTTTGCTCAAGCATTTAACTTATTAGTCAATGAAGAAATAGTCAACATTAAACAACCAGCAGAATGAAGTAATTTGCTCTTCCCAGCATCATTAGTGCCCAGTTCTGTGAGAATCCCTGTGATCAGGGAGTTAGTTGTGTTACACTGTAAATTCACCTTGTTTACCTGCCATGAATTTATTTAAAGCAATGTTGTAGCAGAAAACAGTAATCTCACAATAACCTGCATTTGTTGTGGGAATCCCATAGCAGTGACATTTCCTGAAAATTTGTAATGCTGAATAGGCTGTCTGTAAAAGTGGAGCATGTTTTCCCTAAAGTCACAAAAAATTATGAAGGCTATATTGGTTTCCTGCAGTCTGACTGTACTTAGTTTTTATTGCTTCCTGAGCCCATGAGAAAATCCATAAGACATTGAAAGCTGTGACTTTCATCGTTGCAAGCCTTAGATGTGAGTGTGTTGGCTTTTACTCTCTTTCTGGAGGTGCTAAAAGGCTAAAGGCTCGCTCCCACAAAGTGCTTCCCTCCTGGTTCTGCTGCTCTTGGGGTGAGCTTGGAGGGCCCAGAAATTTCCAGTTGTTGTTCAGCTTTGGGCCATTGGGATCCTTAATTGGCCCATCAAATCTGAGTGGCTTTAGAGCTTATGTTGTGAGCACTGAAATTGCCATTATACTTACAAGGGCCAAGATACGCCTGGAAATATTCAGGGGTGTGGCAGGAGGTAACTCTACTTCCATCTGTAGGAGACAAGACTGTTAGCAGTGGAAAAGTAGTGGAAATCAGGAAAATTGCAGTACAGTAGTATGTTGAAACATTACACAGTGTACATGAAGAATACAATCTGCTTTTACACAGGTGTTGGACTTCAGGATCCTTCCTGGTCCCTTCCAGCTCAGGTTATTCTGCAATTCTGTGATAATCATCCTTTGCATTTCCACTGTTAAAATTTGGGGGAAAGCGGGAAACGGGACCAAAAAAATCCCAAGACAGCAAGAAGAAAAACCAGATACAGATTTTTTGGGAGCAATAGAAAGGAGTTAAGTGTTCATTTAAGGACATTTCATCTGTTACTTTAATACAAGCTTTTTTTTATATTGTTCTTTTGCTTTTAAGCCAACACTGAGACTTATCAAAAGATTGCATCGATGAAAAGCTTCTTAAAGCATTTTTCTCATATACTGTAGCTTAAAAGGAATGTGTGAAATTCAAGATTGGAAAGTATTATACAAAAGTATTTTTTCCGTTGTTTTTTTTTTTTTTTTTAAACACATTTTTCCCCAAACCTGCTTCTTTACCAGTCTTTTTTTTTCCCACGAGACTCTAAAGGAAAATTGACATCAAATAGTAAAATCCTGTTGTATGTTATTTCCAGAAGAATCCATGGAAATCCTGAATATGATTTTATCATTTGCACTGTAATGTTCCATTTTAACAAGGAGCAACACACTGAGGAGTATTCAGTGGCTGAATCCTTGATGGTGAGCAAAAGCTGATGTTTCTGGGACTATTACAGAACACTTAGGAATCTCAAATTTGTTGTCCAATAACAGAAATGGAAAACTCTCATTCTATCAGCTGGACCATCTCCTTGACACCACCAGCTTGTTGTCTTCATCGTGGTACCCATTTGCAAATGTCATAAGCCATGTGGCTTCCACCACTCCCCTTGGGAGAATACATGGCATTAAAGCAGCCTGGAGTATTCCTTTCCTTGACCTCATCTTCTTGATCCTCTTTCATATCTCCTCATTGTCCTGGACAATTCCTAATGCTGCTTTGCCTCTAGCTATTTTGTTTCTTTGCTGTTTTCCACAAACCCACACCATTATTTATGCTGTTCTTTTTGGAATTTCTTCTCTTTTGTTCTGTTTTTTTTGTGCTGAGTAGGTGTGGGCTTACGTGTGCATGTTGGAAATCTCTGCTTCAGAAACTGATTTTTGTGTGTGAAGTTCTTGAGTTGTTTTGTGGCCATACAAGTTAACCTCAGCACAGGCCCTAAATACAATATCAGATTCTTTGGTCATAAAAATCTAGGGTTTTGGTTTTTTTTTACCTATAAACTTAATGTACTTTTAATTCTATGTTTTATTGAAGATGGTGTTGGATAAAGTTGCCTCTACTTTGCATGGATGTATTGCAGGTACATTTGTCAAAAGGTTCATTTGAACAATTATATCATGCATATTAAAGGAATGACTGCACTATTTTGACTTCAATTACAGGTTCACACTAACCAGAGTAGAGGTCACATTGTTTTTTTGTTTGTTTGGGTTTTTTTTTTTAAGTTTCTGACTTGAAGCAAAAGAATTGGAAAATTTGATATTTTGGGACAATCCTCAATGATTTATTCAGTTTTCTTTATTTTTCTCCTCAAATGAAGTATTTTGCTTACACTTCATATCTGCTACCTTATTTTTTATTAAAAAAACCCCAACATTGTATTCAAGGAAGTTTATTTATAATACTTCAGTGTGAAATGAAAATGCAAAGGATTTTGGAAATATCAAAAATGCTGTAATTACTAACTCTTTTATTTTTCTTTTTGGCTGAATTGATCTGACATATTAGGCAGAAATTTGCTGAATTTGACTGCTTTATTTGACCTATATTTATGTATCTCTAATGAAAATGCTCTCAGCTGAAACTGTTATTAGCTGAAGTTACATTATGTAGATGAGGAATGCTTGAATTTATACTAACAGGGAGGTTATGGGTCTTCAGATGTCAATTATGAGCTGCAGCCAACCCTTAGGAGTAGAAATTGATTGTAAAATATATATATTTATATATATTTTATCCGTGAAGGATCCTCAACCTTCCTGCAGACAGGCACTGTTTGGTTGTCTCCAGGAGTGGGATTCAGTGCCATTCATGTGAAAAGGGTGGAAAATCTTGCCCTAAAGCTAACCTACCCCTGGAGCTTTGCCTGTTTGCCACGGTGATGGAAGACAAAGGAGTTGTTAATGGTCAGCACAACATAGCACAAGGAGTGGAGCAGGCAAAGCCTGATTATTGTGGCATCACTTCTCCCCAGGAAAAGGAGAAGAGTTAGTCTGCACAAAAGGGACCCTGTTTTTAATATATTATAATCCATCTAATCTCAATATACATGGTACTTCTTTTTTTTGTTTGTTTGTTTTCTGGCAGCAAATTATTAAAGAGCCAAATTTTCTGGAAAGCTAAACAGGCTTGTGGGTTGCAGTGAATGAGAAGATACAGGCATGGCGAAGAATAAACTGAAGCATTGGCGTTTGTGTGGCCATAATTACTTAAGTTTTAGATTTGTTTTATGCACACTTGCCTTAGAAAACATTGATTTAATTTACCACCCTAACAAAGGCTGATAGCTAATTAGAAAGAAGGGAGGTTTGGTCACTGAAAAGGAAACTAATTTTTAGGAATTTACTTTCTGGCAAGAAATACCTGTTCCAGCTCAAATGTGTCATTTGTGACTTCTTCTTGTGATCATCTCTAAATGAAAACAACCATTTCCCAAAAACTTTGCAGGCTTTCCTAGAAAATTGTCCAGGATTTGATAGGTGATTGTGATAAGCCAGATCTTTGGAGAAAATAAACATTTTTTTCATCCAAAATTTTGGCTTCATTGAAATTACACTTCCCACAGTAATGATCAATGACCTCATTTGAGCTAGGTAACTGCTTTTGAAACAGCTTGTCATTCTGCAAGCACATTCAGTAATATTTTTTGGGTTTGTTTTTTCTTTTGGTTCCTGAATGGAACTTAAAACACTGTTATTGAAGTGCTCCTTACAGAGTTCTACATTGCTTCAAATTAACCAGTACCCCTTTTCTCTTTATCCCTTGATAGCTATACGTGTAACCTGGATTTGGTGTTTTGGCAGCATCTTGTTTCTTAGACAATGTGTTTATTCCAGCTGTGTGCGTGTTTGCATGTTGTATTTACATGTGTGTGTGTCACTGGGGTCATTGGAAGAAGCAGCTGTCATGTCACTGGCCTTTTTTCCTGATGTTCAAATTTGATAACTTCATATTAGAAACATTTCATACGTCTTGGGCATTTTCCAAGCACAGATCAGAAGACCCAAAGAAAGCATAGGTTGCTATTGAGGGCTAATGCCCCGAGGCATGAATGCACAAGAACTTGTTTAAAAAGTTGTTCAGAAGTTAATTAAAAATGGTAAATGTTGCCTTTGTTACTGGTATTTCCTTATTAACTGCATTGTGTTACACAGCTTCTCCACGTCACTAGTAAGTCAGAATGACAAAGGGAAGATTTTAGCAAGGATTCTGTAGGTTTTGTGGGAATAGCTCCTCCTCTTTGCCCAAGGTAAGAGCTACCCCTTCTACCCTGCTATTTGGTGGTAGAAGCTGAGAAGTTGGTGGCTTCGTATTGGTTGGATTTGTCGTGTTAGTCGCAGTTAGCAGGGGGCACATTTAGAGTGATGGAAAGGGTTGTTCCACATTACCCACCCTGTGATGTGTATGGTCCCTTAGGACAAAGCAAAGTTCACTCAATGAAGTCCTTTCTCTCAGTCACACTACTTCCTAAATGGAAAACAAATTTATTTGTTTTACACAATTCTTTAATGAATGAATCAGTCCATGCTGCCCACTTGCTCAGCTACCATCACTCCTCTTTGAGATACAAAAATCTGGGCTTTTTTAAATAGGTGACTTGGGGAGGCAATGGGAGGCTCACTCTCATTTTATTAGCCATGAAAAGTGATCCAGAACACCAGTCAGGTCCAGTTTCTCTCATTAAAGCAGCGTAGGAAAGATTGTAGCTTGTCTATCGTGGTGATGGATTTTCTGCCCCTCATTGAGGTTGATGATTTTACACTAATCTATTCTCCACTCCAACTAAACTCTGTTAGTTTGCTTGGGATAAGCAAGACACTGTAACTTTCCTAGACCTTCTGGAAACCCCTTTGGATTGTATTCATAGAGTGAAGATTAAATACTAAGAAAAAAGAAGCTGTGTACATTTCCTCAAGCAGTTTATAATGATAAAGAAAATTAATAGCAGTGAATAGATGGGCATTCGTAAAGAGAAAAATAGGATTTTCAGAAACATGTCTTGAAGGTGCTGGGAAAGATCTGTCATCTTTTGTTAACAAAAAAGCAAAAAGCTATTAACTTTGTTCATTTGGAACATTTAGTTCTGGATCCAAAACTTTATGAAAAACAGTTACTGTAAAGCAGTAGTTTGTTCTAAACCTGGTTTATGGCAGGTCTAAACATAGCAATACTAACCATTAGGCCATGACATGGGCTGTTTTTTTGCCTCTTTTAGGTGGGAATAGCTGAAGAACAGGGTGCCTCCCTTCTCTAACTTAATCTGAACTCAAAATAACTTTTGTCTCATTATAACAGCCCTTTTTCTGAGTCACTGTATGAAAAAGAGACTGGAAGTATTGGATATTGTAGATCAAACACTTCAAAGCCAACTTTGACTTAGTTTTATGCATGCTTTAGAGTAGACTAATGTACAATAGTATCCAGGAAACTCAGCCAGTAATTCATAAGAGTCCAAAATGTTCTCCTTAGGATGAATCATAGCAGCATAAATGATAGGATTGGAGAAGATCCTTTAGGTCATCCAATTCAAAACCTGTGTATCTTCCCTTTCACTAATCCCCACTAGATTTCATCTACCCTATTTCTGCAAACTTCTCATATCCTTGACTCAGCCACTTCCCTGGGTAGTTTCTTCCATTGCCTAATTGTTTAACCTGAGCATCCTTAAACCTTACACCATCATGCTTAGTATGAACAATTTATGACTCCAGAAAATTACCCTTTCTCCTCCCTCCTGCCATCATGCTCAAATACTATCTTTCCCTTTAAATGTGTCATTGTTGTTTTTTTTTTATTTCTAACTACATGAATAATAATTCCAGGAAAGTTGGTGCTTCTGTCACTGTAACTGATCTTGGAGCTTTGAGTTTTTGCAAGGCTCAAAAGTACATTTTGATCTACAGATGACCTTTCTGTGACTCAGTGATATGTGTGTATTAATCACGCTCTTCAAGGGGCAAATTAACATGACTGAGGTATTCTGTGGCTCTGTTTATAGCAGCTGATTTCTTGAGGGTGCTAATGTCCTTTGATTGGCAAATACACAACATTTGAGGGATTTAAGTGGCTGATTTGATGTCAGATATACTTAATGTCATGTTAGTAATCAGGATATTAATTTCATCATGTGTTTCGACTCTGATTTGAAAAATGACCTCCTAAATCTGTTGGAGTTGCCTACTGCAGTTAAAGTTTATCATGACTCTTTCCAAAAGCAGCTTCCCACTTTGTAGCTCTGTTGATAAACAGAGATATAAACTTTTTAATATGCATTTTTCCAAGTATGTGTGGTCAGACCAGTGTTATTCTGATTGTATTTTTGGATGAACTGTAAAATGAAACATCAAGAACTTCATACTGGTGTCTATGAAGATGAAAGGAAGTTTTTTGGTTTTATTTTTCCCTGCTGAAATTAGGTAAAGGAACCTTAATCTGCAGAATTTATTATTTATACCCTGCATTTTTTAGGATCCTGCCTAAACTTGTCAGAATATGCTGATGAGAAACCTCTCTGATAATTATCTAACCTGCTATAATGTAGCATGTGCCAGTTACGTCAATGTGACAATTACATTTTTCTCCAGGATGATTAATAAATATTTCACTGAAAAAAAGGCAGGGTAGACTGTGTTGCCTCCCATTCTGGAGCTGCACAATCAAAATAGCTGCAGTCTGTATTTTTTTTTTTATTTTTACATTATAAATTTATGGTTATATTTTAATTTCCTTGATTCTGGTGGGAAATTAAGATCCTCTCTGGTAGTTTGTTAACACAGAGCTGTGAGCAGCTGCAGATGTGATCTCAACAAAGCTGTGCAATCAGGAACTGTGAGCTTTGCAGTGGTTTCTGCACTGCATTGAGCCACATGGGGTATTTCACTGCAAATACATTCTTCTTGAACAACTTTTTCCACTGTGCTGCCTCTGCAGGGCTTTCCTTGGCAAGTGTCAGTGTTTAATTTGGTTATTTCCACGATGTGTTTCAAGCTGTGTCTCCTTTTCTCTTCTCTGGGATTTGCTAGTCTCTCAGTCCTGCAGCAATAATTTCTTTCTCCTCCCCAGCGTTTGCAGCCCATCTTGGTTTCTTATAACCCTCCAGTTTCATTATCATGCTCCCTACGTCCTTCCCCGGGGTCATTAATGCGACACGATGGGACCTGCTGCTGGTCCCTTTGGGATCCCAGCGTGGGCTGTGTGATAAGTGTGGAACAAAGGAGCTGCCATTTGAGGGCTGACCTTTGGAAACCCAAATCAGCTCTTAACGTGGTATTTTTAGTTGTCCTTAAAAAGGAAAAAAAAAGTAGAAACGTCAGTAAGTGGAACTTCTTACCCCCTTGGGGCCTTGGGCTTCCAGCTGTTGCTGAAATTTTACTGCTCTAGTCTTTTGTCCTTCAAGGCTTGAGATAACATTTGTTCGGTTTAGTACCAGCACCCATGAAAAGCGTGGCAAATACTAAAATCCCCAAGCACTAGAAACATTGGAAATGTAAAATAAAAACTGGGGGGGGGAAAAAAATCTAGATGGTTTCCACCATGTGGAATAGCAGAAATCTAAGGGAAAGCGTGTTGTTTTCAAGTTATGTAGGTGGTTTGGATCATTTTGCTGGGGGTGTGGGGATTTCAGCCTTCTTCAGAGGTGGCTTATAAGGGAAACAAAGATATCAAAATGAACCTCATCAAATCTCTGTGTTATTTGTATTATTATTGATGGTCCATTTGGACATGATGCTAGTTTATTTTGGATTGCTTTATATTAATTAGAAAAGGATTGAAGTTAAATTGTTTTCAGCCTAAAGTAAGAGTGCATATATAAGGATCAGCTGGGTAAAATAATCACTTTTAATTTAAGTTATGCACGTATGTGCGTGTACAAATTTGTGTGATTTTCTCCCTAGATATTCCAAGCAATTTTGCTTATGCATTTCTACCCCCTTTTTGAATTCTGTCAGGTTCATTATTGCAAAGATTATTATCCTGTTTAGGACTAATTAATCTCTTGAACTAATATTTGAAAGTAGGATCTTGGCTTAAGGCAGAAGTTATTTTCAATACAAGAGTTTGTCAATTTTCCCCTTGCCCAAGAGTGTGTATATATATATATGCATAAATAAAGTATATCCTTGTTAATGAATTTATGGAGTTAATTTTCTATTGTTTTCCAATTTGTATTATCAGCTTTACCCAGAAAAAGCAACAGGAAATATGGAAGTAGATTGGAGTAACTGTGTCTTGGATCATATGCCCAGTTCTCTGTCATTCTTTTCTGGTGGAAAAGTGTCTATGATTTTATAACTTAGACTGTTATCATCTATGATATGCATAAAAGAGCTGATGTGAAATTGCCCCTTTTGCCCTAATTTTTTATATTTTCTGAACTTGTGACTGCTTGAATTTGCAAGTTCTGCCTTTTTATCCTAAATTTTGCATGTAATAAATTGGTTCCTTCAGCTATAACCAAGGCTTTCACAAACTGATGGAATCAACAATACAGTTGCCAAGTACACTGAATTTGTAAGCATCTTCTTTCTGCTTTACAGGTTTGTCTGAGGATGCAGCAGAGGAAGCAAAAAGCCCTGAAATCTGAAGACAACCCTCAGGAGGAATCTGTCTGATACCAGATGCATTTATACTGCAGCAGCACCAATCCATTTTATTCCATCCTGGCTGCAGCTTCCAGAAGGAGAGAACTGTGCTAATTTATTAAGAAGAAGTTCCATTCTAGTAGTTCTGGTTGGATCTCCCTTACAACTACTAGCATCCTTTCTTGTGAGCAAAGTTTAAGCACTTCCCCAACTGTTGTAGGGGTGTTGTGCTGTATTGTACAATATATCATCCCTTTCTAAGGATTCAGTTGATTGATCAAAGACTGTTTACACATAGTTAAAGGCAGCCTTTGTTTCAGGATATGTTTTATCTTTAAAAAAAAAAAGATATTCTGAACTGCACCTCCCTTTGAGATTATATTAACATTTGTTATATCACAGTTTTGACAAAAGATAACTATCTCGTTTCCTCTTGTACTAACATTCACAATTCCAGACAGCTGAATTCACCACCAGAAGAAAAACTGGTAATCCATCAACTCTTTTTCTCCTCTCTCATTGCTTATACAGACTCCTGCTCTCTAGAGATATAGAGTAAAATATGGTTACTGGACATAAAGGGCAAACCCTTTTGTCATTAACTATGTCACTATGAATGGGAATAAAGTTTACACTGTAAGTACCTTGAGCACAGCAACACATGGATCTTTTTATGGTTACCTGTGTTTTTCTTGTCAGCCAGTCTGTTCTACTTATGGGCAAGATTTTCAAAAGTAACTAACAATTTTTGAGTGCCTTAATTTTTATTAATCCAGCTGGAGGGTGCTTTGAGTGTTGTGTATTTAGGAAGTGCTGAGTATTGGTCTTCTGAAGGTCAGGGCCATGCAAGGTACCTGAAATGCAACACCCAACAACTGAGGTGAGCTTTGAGAGGACCTCGGCCTGGAGTTTAGAAGAGTCAGGCTTGTGTCTGAATTTCTGAGTTAAGATGTTACTAAAGTATACTTGGAACTGAAAATAACTGAGACCTGGGTCAAATGTATAAACAGGAATTTGAATGAGGCCTCTCCTGGCTGTTGCTGGTTCCTACCAAAATACAAGTTGCAGTCTCTTGGATGGCAGAGAGAAAATGCACTGATAGTTTCGTTTCTGGTAGATGCAATTCCACGAGCCGTCTCCACATTCCATGCTCCTGTTGGTTTCCTCGACAGGGGTTCACCAGCTCCTGTTCTTGCTGTAGGATAGCAACCCCTCCAACTCACTTTTGTGTTGTTTCAGAAGAGGTTGTGACAATTGCTGTGGTCAATGCTAGCTGGATCTGTGGATAATAAGGAGACATTATGTCTTAAGCCATCCACCTTCATCATCTCCATATCTAGTTTCAGCCTCTTTGCATCCATCCCTAAAACAAAACTGGTTTTGCACCACTTGTGTGTCTGCTGCTCAACCCTCTGGTCCTACTCAGGCTCAGTAAACATGACATGAGTGTTTCAAGGAGCCTTTTTGAACATGTGAGCTATTAAACAGAGCTCAGTAGCCAGGGTAAGGCCTCTGATACCTGTAGGAATGAAGTAACTCCTGACAAAAATTACTCTGTCCCTCCGGAGACCTCAGATATCTACAAGTTGTGGGGCCAGAAATCCTGCTTCTTTCCCAGGAAGGAAAAATCTTACCCCCTGATTGTTCTGGAGTGATTCTGCTCTCTGAGTGTTCTTCACTGTGATCCCTCCCCCATGGTTTTTGTCAGGAGAGTGGCATCCATCCCACTGTCAAGGCACCCTGCTGCGTTTTGAAAATTCCACAATAAAATCATCTCCTGGAGTCTCTGTACACACCTCAGTGACCAAAGCAAATCCATGGAGAACTAATCAATTACTGTAGCTATTAGGCTTAAACGTTAACTATAGATCTCAAATCTTCTTTTGTCCTCTTGTCAGTAGGTAATCTAGAAAAATCAAGCACAGTAACTACCAAAAGCCTGTGCAGATAATTGTGTAGAATCCTGGACCAAAGAATCCTTTAGCTCTAGGCAAATAACATAGCTGGAAAGTACACTGCTCTGAGACTTCTGTGAAATATATTACTCTGTCCTAATTCCCATGATTGAATGTGATCCCAGAGCTGCCTGGCTTCAATGGGATTTTAGGGTAAATGATGAGTAGGCACTCAGGTCAATTATATCATCCACTCTTATTTAAGTTATTTTCTGTCATTTTAAGATGTAAGGCTCAGAAGCACTCCTAGTTGCCTTGTCTGCTCCATGCTTTGGAAAATAGGGTCTCATGAGAATAGCTTAACAAAAAGGGGAAAACCTGCTGGTAATAAAGAAGGGAGGAAAGAAAAAGGTAGAACTGTCTCTAGCAGTAATGTATGACCTCTTTGTATATTGCGCTAAATTGCAGTGTTTGAGAGCATCATCAGGATTTAAAAGTTGCATTGAGTAAAAATTACTTAGTTTGACCAATGCCAAATAGTCCATCTCATTCAGAGGAAGGAAGTAATTGCAATGTAGTCATTTATGCAGCGGGCTAGGAGGAAATACTGTAAAGTCATTCTTAGCAGTTCTCAAATGTAGTTTGAATTTTGAAGAAAGTTCTTTCTGGCTGGAAAAAAAATCAGGCCAGCCACAGGAAGTTTGGAAGCAAGAGAGTTGGCCAACTGAAAAATGCTGGTTCGGGGGGACAAATGTTTGGTTCTCATCAGTGATGTTTCTGAGGCTCAAAGAGGCTTTGCTACCCAGACTGTTGTGAACAGGATTTTAGAGTAATGCCTGGCCAGCTTGAATATGCAACCTCTCTGTACCCTTAGCCATTCTAGTAGAATTTTATATGATTGTGTGGCTCACAGATACAAACTAATTTTAAATGATAATTTTATTAAAAATAATTTGTTATATCTAAAAGGAATTTTGTGGCATTTTGAAAATCACGCTGTGAGTCATGGCACCTTTATTACATAGAGCTTGGAAATACATTTTCTAAAATAAGTCCTAACATAAAGTATATATTTTTCTGTTAAACAGGTAAATACTTATAAAGGTATTTGCTTCATAGAGTTAATTTTTGGAATGTTATTGTCCAAGGGCTTTTCTTTAACTTTGTTTTTCTGCTGTTGCATTTTAGAAAAACAGATTAAAACAATTACTACTCTGATGACCAAAATCTGGAGGTCTGGACTCTGCTGATCTTTTGGGCTGAGTTCAAACTAAGACTGTGGTTTCCAGCCCCAGATTGATTCTTCTGTCCAACTATTATTCAACTATGACACAGAAAAACAACATTACTTTCAGGGGGCTGAGTTTTGCTTTATAATGTCTTGTTGTTTTCTTCAGCATTTACTGTACAGAGAAGTAGAAATAAGTTTCACTATTCTTGTATTGCTTGTAAAGAGTAATTTACTGCCATAAACTGATATTTGCTGAGCAGAGATTATATTTCTATGTGAAGTCCTTCCAGCATTAAAAAAAGAAAAAATAATATCAGGGTATGCATCATATTGAATAAGTATCCTTCCTTCTTAATCAGAATATCCTGTTTATAAAAAATCTGATAAAAAGAAAAACCTCTCTGCAAAAGTGCTGTAAAATACATGACATACTCCTGAAACCAAGCTTCTCTATGGCTTCTTCATTTGAAATGAGCCTGGAGTTTCCCACAGCTTCGTTTGCTGCCACCCTTCCATCCTGCTGCTGTGTTCATTCATTTCTTTGCACTGTAAGGTTCCTCCAGTATTTGTGTGGCATCTTCACGTGCTGTTTGCAGCTTAGTTCCTTTGCAGCTCCAAGGTAAGAGTTTGCATGGCATTATTTTGGCTTATGAGCCTCCCTCCTATCCAGGGGACAGGGTGTCCACAGGGCCAGGCTTATAATTAACAAAATTGTCCCAAGCTAGAAGTGAATGCATTGCTTTGGTAAGAATTTATTCTAATATTCCAGTAGACCAGGTTCAACCCAAGTTTGTTATGTATATAAAGACTGAAAGACATTGCTTGGTTTAGAGTCCTGAACCTCCTCTCTACTCGTTTGTCCCCTGTCTTGTAAATTCTTATAATAGTCAAAGATATCAGGAATGATTATTTCTGTCCTTCTTTGTTGAAATCAGGAAAGGGAGTAAAATACCAATTTATTTTCATATGCAATCACTGTAGGTTGATGTTTCTTTCGTATGCATTGCTGCATGTTGTGATTTACTATGTGTGTATGAGGTATCCATGCTTGTGGATGAACCTGCTGTACTGAAGCTTCCACTATCCATCCTTGTGCTTTAAATGAAAGGACTGAGCAAAAGCTTGCTTATGTATCAGGAAAAAAAAAAGCTAAAGTAACCAGAAGCCCTGGAAAAGATCCACACCCTCAGGTTATACCATGTAAATTGATATGAACTCTAATGGGAGTATTTTTCTTTCAATATAGCATCAGCATATTGTATTGTTCATGTGTTTGCTAGCACCAGTTTAACACTACACTCTCATCATAAAAAACATTTCTTTTGGAAATTGTATTTTGCAAAACCCGTTAATGCTTAGAGCAAAGTGATAACAGTGTTTGATAAGATGGTTTCATTCATCTTTGTAAGCAGAACAGAGACTTGGAGTGCTTCCTAAGTGGGAATGATCAATGCTGATCATACTCACCCTCTACCACAGCTCCAGCTGGGTGCAGACTGACAGTGTATTCAGCTGCAGAGACAAGATAAAAGCTGTTCTGATTATGTAAACTGTTGCCTGATCTGAATCTTGAAGGGAGGTCAGTGATCCTGAGTCATTACTGTAATCCCATTAGAGGCCCAAATCTATTTTCGATGAATTTAACGCAGTATTTTGCCATTGATTTTGACAGGAGAGCACCCATACTCTTCTGTTGTGCCCTCATGTCAAAATAAGATGACAAATAAGCACCACTGAACTCCTAGCTAGATTAGGCAATAAATTATGAGGGTTGCTCCAAAAGGTGCTAGTCCCAAAATACAACATGCATGAAGCTCAGCTCGTCAGTATTCATTAAAGAGAATGTACACTCTTCTCTGCAGAGAGTGATGCTGCATGGGAAACAGGCCCTTGCAAAATAAAACCCCAGAGCACTCTACACATGTTCCTTCAGCCCCTCATGTGACAAAGTCCCTCTCAGGATGAGGTGCAGCAGCTTTGCAACAGTCACAGCAACACTGTGCAAGAGCTTAGGAAATCAAGCAATGAACAGCATGCTCTCCTTCTGCTCCTCAACCAACACAACACCGGAAGGATGGATTTCCAGGGCATGTTCTGTTAAGAAGAATGCACTTCATGATCACTGGAAAACTTGGCCCTCCATCTTTTAAGAAGTTGCCATGGTTTGTCTAAATTGATGCTGTTATTGTGATTACTATGGCCTGAGTGTCACGTACCATTCAAACATTGGCAGCTCCAGCATCCTCTAATTATACTGAGACGTTCTATCATTGTTAATGAATGTAGCATAGGTGCTATTCTTAGACAACCTTAGGAACGAGCAAGGGTTTTGCTCCAAGGATGGCTTGGACCAGTCCTCGTTACTTTGCTAAATCTGATGAGACCTTATTGCAAAGTTTACAGTGTGTTTGGGAAAGAAATAAAGCTTTTATTATGTTGATTTTAAACTTTATTCATTTTAAAGGACAGTTCAGTTCCACAGCATCTTGGAAGTGTTAGAGAATATATGAAAAAGTTGGTCTATAACAAATAATATTCTAATTCATTATGAAGCAAGCATTCAGTATTTAATAGTTACTTCAAATGCCTACAATATATTATAATTATGGTTGGATTCAATTACAAGAGACATAAAGGGGATTATTGTACTTTTTTTTCCCCCTCTGATGGCATAATGAAGTCAAGATGGTTGGGATCCATAAATATTGGAGAGCAGTCAAGTTGCTGGATATATAGCAGGGACTGCTTTTTCCAGCTGCCTGGATGTGGAGTGTCTTCCTTGAGCAGTGGCTGTAACTAGGAACTGGTAAGAATACAGCTTGGGTAACATGGTGTGATTGCTTCTGATCCAGCAGAAACAGGGAGAGTTTCTCTTGGCAGTGTATTTGAATGCCCTGTTCCAGCATTAACGGGATATTTTGTGGTGGTATGACACAATCATGACACTGGACAGCTGCTTCTGCATATTTCAGGGTGCAGGTCCCAAGAGCAGGCAGGAGGTGTGAGCCTTGGGAGAGGAGCATTTCCCGTATTGCTCTGGGCAGCAAGCATTTCAAATGTAAGGGGTTGTCCCTTCTGGCAGTTACTGAGAAGGCTTGGGAGGAGGAAGAGCAGCCCCAAAGAGCAGAGTGTGTCCAAATGCTCCCATGCCAACTGCCACAGAGAAATGGACTCTCTTGAGAAGAGGAATCCTGCCTTGCCTGGGTGAGACTATGCCCCCAGGATCATACATTTGGGTGTTTGGTGGCCAGATAGCAGGGCTGGCTGCAGTGATAACAACAACCTTGACATCCGTAAAAGAAGACTGGAAATGGATGTTTCTGTGGCCAAGCAACCAAAAAAGAATATGGACAATATGAGTGGCCTTTCAGAATAACTAATGGCTTATGGTTGATGTTATACCTATCTAGCAAGGTCTGCGAGGCAAGGGATGCTTCCTCACTGCAGGTGAGCAAGAAGGGAGAATGTGTGCTCTTCTGGGCAAGGTTGGCAAAAACGAGATGGAAGAAGTGGGGAATGTGTAGGTGCTTATAGACTGTGGATAGTAGACAGTTATTAAGAATTTATTTTTGTTTCTACTTCTGTCTCTTCTTTTATAACAAAGTCATCCCATGTTTAGCATTCATTAGCTCATCTCATGGGAAGAGGAGTCTTTTCTTCGCTTTTAAATCCTTCTTCTCGTCATCCACATTTTTGTAGGTAGCAGTCACTATTGCAATCCTTTTTTCCTTTTGCTTTTTTTCCTACCAAATCCCATTGACTGTAAATTGACAGTTTTGCCCAGCAGCCACTTTGTAGGTGTAAGTTTTAAAAATCCTCAAAGAAGGAAAACATGCAGCAAAATGAGTGTTTTGGTTAAACTTTTGAAACACAATGTATCTATTCTTCTCTGGGATGAATAAGGTTGCTTTCAGCATCAGGAAAATAATGAATGGAAAACCAAATGTGCACTAAAGAAGTCAAAGGGTTTTTTTAAAGGGCTACTGCCCAAGTATGTCATCCAACAGAGGAAAGTTGGTAGCTGCATTGTTTTTTGTACGACAGCTACCCAGACGGTGATGTGATACCTTTTACTGGGCTAACCAAAGTTAAAATTAGAACTGAACAAATAAATCCCAATGACTAACAGAGTTTGTGCATTTAACCTTTCTTGCTTCTCATCAGGATCAACCTTTTCAAGCCTAGCCACTGGCTTTTGGTTTCCAGTTTACAGTATGCAGAGAGATTGCTAAGCCTGGTGAGCTTCCTGCCTCCAGCTTGATAATTTGATTGCACAAAACCCAATAGGCACAAAAATACAGTCTGGTCCTACTTGTTCAGGATTATTGCACTGCCCAGAAAAGCGGCTTCTACACATGTTCTTCTGCTTCTCTGTTGTTTAGAGATACCCCGTACACAAATCTGAACGCTCAAGTGATTAGCTGAATTAGGCTTAGGTCTCCAACCAGGGGACATGTCTGTGCCTCGGGGGCTGAGCTAGGAAGTGAGTTCAGGCATTTACCTGTGTATTTGTTTCCCCGGATTGCTGTAGGCTTTGTGATAACATTTATGGAAACCCACAGGCACTGTGACTTTTGCTATAAGGGTTTCTTACCAAATCACTTTCTGCTTTGAAGTTAGTTTGTCTCTTTCTCTCGGGTCATTGTCCTCACAACTGCAAGCTTCTACTCACTGAGTTTAAAGACAAATTGTTCCTTTTGCATCTCACTTGTACTCCTGTTGCTGGCTGCCTGTCCTTCCGAAGGGGCCGTGCACTGCTGTGAGCGCAGCGGAGGTGAGCGGATCAAACAGCAGGCTTGTGTAACTCACTGATTCACCACCCCGTGGGTGTGGTGGGGCAGTTTCCATAATGCTAAACTTACTCACCAAAGTGGCCAGGGGACATTTTTTGTTGAGAAAAAAGCTAGCCAGAGGGCATAAGCAAAAGGAGCACTCTCCTCCTTCCTAATTTTTTGTGCCTACTTCATCGTGGCTCGAGGCTAGACTGTTAGTCATGTGGGTCCTGTGGTGAAAAGATTGTGGGGTTTATTCTCAGCAAGGACAAACCAACACTGGGGTAGTCAAGGCTCTGACAGGCTGCCTGCACAGCCAGGCACTAGCCCTTCCCCTTCCCACACATGCACAGGCTCCTCTGTGCTCCTGAAGAGAGCCAGACACAGGGATGTTCAGCTTTGCTTCTCAAGGGTGAATCTCCTGCTCCTGCACAGAACTCCAGCAGAGGCTGTGCCAGCATCCCTTAAGACTCCACATGGGTTCCTCCAGCTCTGTGCCTTTGCCCGGCTCATGTCAGAGTTGTGTTCTGGCTCCCCTTTACATATTTATCCCCCTTTGTACCCGGTGGTGCTTAGGAAATACAAGCTGGGATAAGAGATTTTTGCCTCTCTCTACAGTCTTCCACGTCTCTTCATCTTCACCATGTGCCTATGGGAATATCTTTGGGTTAATGTACCACACTCTCTCTGCTAGCCTTCACTCAGTCCCTTTCCCTTGCTAAGGCCTGCCTTATCAAAACTAACCAATAATTTGGACTGTGCTCATTTTTAGGTACCCCAATGAAACTCGAGGCCTGTGGCTCAGTCTGGGAACCCAGAAAGTGAGAGTCCAGATGTGGAGAATTTGGTTGTGGGTGAATAGAGCTGTTGTTGGGACACTCCCATGCTCATACCTTTGCAATCTGGTTGGATTCTGCTAGCTATGAAAAAAGTAATCTGCATGACACCTCTCCTAGGAGAAAACAAAGTATAGCTTTCAGAGCCATCTTTTCTTCCTGGTTCTTCTAGTTTGCATCATGTAGATTCAAACTGTCTTGCTTTAATCCTTTTCTGCACTTGGGCCAGCAGCTGTGAAAACATGTGTGTTTTATCCTCTGTGTGCTCTGCAGAAAGAGCTATACAAACCACAGAGGCTATTTTAAATTAAATGGCCATTTTTTGAAATCCTATCATTACAAAGCCGAGGCTTGATTGTTGTCCTCAGAATGCTTCATAGCAGCAAAATTCCTGCATTTTGGGAATTGTGCTGTCTATTCATCCAGCTGGAGTGGATCCAAAAGCAAAGCATGGAACTGTTGTGAGTGCTGGCTTGTGCTCACAATATTATTTTCTCTAATAGATGGCCTGTATTGTCATTTTGTGGAATGCTCAGATGTCAATTCATCATCCTTTGGGTTGTAGGGTTGATGTTTTTTTGCTTTTAAATAAAGATGCACAGAAATAGTCTCTAAGAAGTGCAGTTGTTTTCATTACTGCTGGTACAGCAGAACTGGAAGCAGCTCCGCTGTGGGACAGCAAAACCCTCAGATCTGTAATTTATTATTTGATGTTTTTCTTCGTATGAACATCCATGAGGATAAACACATACTTCAAAGCAAGTCCATCTAATAAAGTAACTGTGGAAGTTAAGAAATGCCATCCTGGGTGATCACTTGGGGAACAGTTGGAGTCTTCACCTTGCAGGTGCTCCAGCCAAGCCATCCAAGCAATGCCAGCAGGCAGCCAAGTCACACAGCTTGCTTGGCATGGTGTGGAAATGCAGGGCAGCCTCACACTTTGCTTCCAAAGGTTTCCAGCTGGACTTTCCTTCTGTCTGGTTTCCACGGAACCATTGCCTCCCATGGGAGCCTGGGAGACCCTTGGTGCTCACAGACGCTCAGCTGAGTTTGTGGGTTAATTTAGGTCTCTTGCCAGTTGGAATGCGAGGGCAAACCAAATGGGGTGGGGTGTCCTGGGTTGCTTTTGGACCACAATCACATCCCCCCAGGCCAGAGGTGTGGCTGGCTGTGTGCACAGCACTCAGTGCTGCCGCTTTTAGAGGGCCCAAATCCCTACTCTTTGGAAGAAGAGACCTGTTTCTTGGGTAATCCAACACAAAGGTAACCTTGGACATGGGGGATCCCGATGCTGTAGTCCCTTGCTTTTGAATGGAGTTCTGCTGGCCTCCTTGGGGCACCTGCTGCAACAAGGGTCTACAGGAGAGGACCTTCTGCCCATAATGTGATTGACCTCATTGGGACTACTCTGATGTGTAAATGTTTCCTGGGCAAAGGTCTAAATTACGTGGTCTATTAGCACAGTGAGCAGTTTCCAAAATACTGCCAGCACCATAATCCTCTCCTTGTTAATGAATAGTTGTCTTATTTGTTATCTGACTTTCATTCTGATACAAGCCATGCTACAGCCATACAGACTGACTTCAGTTTAATCCAAACATAAGAATGTTAAAGACAATTTCATCAATACTAAAATAATATTTAACAATATTAAAACCAGCAGAATTTTAAGTGACTAGGTAAAAAGGTAGTCCTGTGTTGTGTTTTTTTTTAAGTTAGCTTAATTAAAACCCCAAACTCCCTAAGCCACAAATTTTGTTCTGTCTGAAAATAGTTTATTACCAACCAGCCTCTCACAAGTCGTGGTTTTGTGTGCTGGAATACCTGCCACCCATCACCTTGAGGCTTCAGAGTCCAGGTTTAAAGATACCTAAAATAAATAGCATACACCACATGTAAATACATATTTAAAATTCTGTGAAGCCTTAAAACTGTTGATTAATTGGTTTTTTTTGGTCACAAGTAATTCAGCTGGCTCTCCTGGGCTTAACCTGCTAACATATACAAGACATGTGACTGATACTTTCCCAAAGTAAATACTATTCCCTGTCTCTGTTCACCTCGTGCTTCTGAATGATGTATTTGGAGGTTTGCTACTGTCAGAGAGCTCGGGGATTTGGCAGAAACTCCCTGCAGATTTGTCTAATGACACCAAAAGCCCACCTCTGGCACATTTACTACTGCTCTCATCTCCTCCTGAAAGAGCCTTAGATAGCTGAGAGGCAGGTAGATGAATTATACTGCCTTCTGGAAGGACATTTTTTTAATCTTGCCCAAGTGGCTCTGTGTTTTCTTTCTTGTGAAGTTCTGAGATTAATCTGACCTGGGTGAACCGGTAGCAAAATGAGATGGGTTTTTAATGAATTTCTGCTTTGGGTTTTTTATTTTTTTTTTAGTGTGTGTGTGTACTCTTGTCTACTTGGTATCAGCACATGCAGAATATCCAGGGGTTAATTAATCAGAGTGGTGGGCAGTTCAGCATAATTAGTATTGTTTCTTTAATAATGGCTTTAATACCCTTTATGAAACCACATAACCAGCAGAAGTTTCAGCAGAACAGTGCAGGATTTCCGTAGTTTGCTCTGGTGTGGTATCTGAACACATCCTGATGGATGGAGCTCTACAGGGCTGCTCATGATTGTCAGACCAGTGCTCTGGTATCTGCGGTGCTGCCAGTCAGCAGGACAGACATTAATGTTCAATCGGGTGTGCTTCACTCCAATGGGCAGCCAAGAAGACACTGCAGGGAGGATTTCTTACTCGCACCAGCTATAACTGAAGAATAAAATTCATCAGCAAATTGCTCGGAAAATAACAATAAATAGGGGGTTCTTCGTCAAACTGCCTTTTGTTTCCAGATGACACCAGGTGTGTTACACCAATTGCGGGGACAGTGGAAGTGAATATCCTGCAAAGGCAGACGAGTGAGAACATTCTGAGCGCAGACCAGGAGAGCATTTCGCTGGTGTGGGAAGAAGGCATCAGGTCAGATCCCTGCGAGCATCCCGGGATAATGAACACTCGTGACAGCATCCCGGCGGATCGGGATAATGAACATACCAATCGCGACAGCGCTCCCAGCAGCGCCCCCTGGCGGCGGCCGCCCCGCACTGCAGCGCCCCGGCCCGGGCCGCTCCCGGCTCCTGCCCCGCGTCTCCCGTCGGTGGGAAGGACGGGATGCTCCGAGTCGCCGTGCTTGCTCCCTCGAAGCTCCTCGCCGAGTTTTTAAGCCTCTGGTGGTTGTCCAGGTGAAAGTCCCGGGAGAAATTCTGCGCCGAAAGGAGTGGACTCATGGGGTGCGCTGTGTAGGTGAAGGGGGGGTCTCATATGGATGCACGCCGTGGGAACTTGGCTTTCAGCAAAAATGCGAGCCTTTGCCTTGCTGTGCTGGGTAGGGGCAGCTGCTTCTCAGCTGTATTCTGGCTGGAAGGAACAAGCTTCTGTCACAATAAGCATATCTTGTCTTTTGCAGGGTCAGGGGCATAAATGGGATAAATAATCTCTCCCTAGTATAGAGAGGGTCCATCCTCATCTGCAATGAATGAATGAATGAATGAATCAATCAATCAATCAATCAATCTCCCATGTACAGAATATTTCTGGAGCACTCCTTGTCTGTTGTACTTTTCAGGCAGTAGAGCAGCCAGGCAAGCTGCGGGCTTGGGTTTGTCTCACAAATTGCAAACAAAGCAGCACCTCGTGGATGTCACTCCTATGATTTCATTAGCTCTTCCCCTTGGTCACACACAGCAGATGTCCAAGGGTAAACGTAGCACCAAAAAACCGCCCACAAAATAATTTTTATTCTCTCTGGAAGACAAGCTATTTACAGCAGCGAGGGGACAGAAGGAATACCAGCATATGCTGCTTTGCTCTGTTTGCTTGGCCTGTGGCCTCTGGAATAGCGTCTGCTGGGAATCCCATCTTTAAGATGGCATCAGCATTTTTATTATCATTTACTCTTTTTGTTCTTGTTTTAGCATTTTTGATATGGACTGTTACAGCAGTCTATTGTCTCCATATTGGATCCATATTTTCTGCTGCATACAAGTATTTTTCAATTTGAGGTACTGCTGGCATTTGTATCCACTTTGGTTTATGCTGTTTGTTTGGTTTGCTTTTCCATGAATACAGATGGTGAGGACAATTTTGAAGACTTTTGCAATGAGAAGTTCCCTTTTGTAAGGCTTCTTGAGTTCTTAGAAAATATAATTTAAACAATAGAAGTATGTAAGTCTGACTGTGCCAGGACATTCTACGTTAACAAACTTTTAAAATGTTACTCATTATCTTTATCTTGCCACAAATAAATTAAATGCTTTGCATGTTCCAGGGGTTTATGGAAAACTGTCAAAATGATGAGTTGTTTGATAAAATTTATAAACATTTATTCAAGTAAGTCTCACTGTAATTTTTAGATATTTTCTTGCACTGTATTTTTATTTAAAGACTTTGACCATATGTCGTTTTTAATCCTCTTACAGTTTTAAAACCTCTTGGTGTTGTCTCCAGACCTCATTTGCATGCATTTAAGTTTTTCTGAATATTTTGCAGTAGGGGAGCTTCATCAGGAGCACCTCTTTGACATAATCAGGCCAGTCTCAAGGTTTGTTAACATCATCTTCTAGAGGAAAAGTGGCCGTGCAGGAAATACTGTTTGCTCTCACTGTTGGACACTCTTAACTTTAAAACATGATTAAGCCTGAAAGGAATGAAGAGGTGTAAGAATTTGAGAGGCTCAGTACTGAAGGGTGAACAGTAAACTCCCCTCTGCTCCCCTGCAGGAAAGTGCCATATCTTCATCACAATCCTGTGAGTTACCACTGAGCTTCCCAATTGCTGTGTGCTGATAATAAAACACTTTCCCAAATTACAGGTCTCTCTGCAAGAATTTTCAGGGTTGAAGCTTATCAGACCCGCACCTCCAACCAACAACAGCAAATGTGGGTGACCTTCTTTTTGACAGTGTAAGTTACTGGATGGAGAGTTATCTTTAGCGAGATGTTAATAACAATAGAAATGTGTAAGCTTGATCTTGATATGTAAACGACTTTCAGTGCCTTGTAAGTGTATAATTGTTTAGCAAGCCAGAACTGGAAACAGCAAGGTGTGCCAATTTACATAGCCTTCAATACAGTGTATATCTGGGTCATGTTTTCTTCTTTATACTGAGAAGGCTCATAAATACAAAGAAACTGTATAAAAATAACATATAACAACACAAGAGTAATAAAAGCAGGGACACTCACAGTGCTGATGTACATGTAGCATGTTTATTGCACACTTTCTTGCATGGTAAGGATGACCTATGCCCAAGACTCAGAAGATAAAAGCTCCCCCAAAAAGTAAAATACATGTAAATATAGTGACCCAGTTCCTCCCAACACTTCTGAAAGAATTCCCTAGCTCATAAAGGATGGGCCTTCTAGTGATTTTGACTTGCCAGTAAAACAGATAACCATGAAGAAAGATGTGACTGTGATCACTGTCTTCTTCACTGTTGCTATTGTTAACCATAAAGCTTGTTTTTCTTTTTAGGGGGGTGCTGGGTGACCAGGTAATGTATGACATTCTCTTATGGCTGCCCACTGGGAAAGCATCACTGCAGAAGGGGCTGAATTACATACAAAGTGGTAATTGTGAGCAGCTACGGCTCCATCAAGCTGGATGAGCCCAGGCTGACCAATAAACAGAACTAATGAACATGTCCTTTCAATAACAACTGATACTGTGTAATGCTTACACAAAAGAGATAAGTGGTCTGATGACATGACTTCTGTTTTAACTGGTGGCATACAACAAAGTCTCTGTGCATATCTGATAGCAGGACACCGTTTTCAGCGTGACCCTCTCATTTTGCTAAAATGACCACAACTTTGAATGTTGCTTGGAAAAAATAAGTACCTCTTCAAACAGGGATGCAAAAAGGGAAAAATAAAACCCCTACACCTTGAAACTGTGCTTAATGTGACATTACAACTAGAAAGGACACTGACCTCGGCTAAGGCAGGCTTGGGAGAGAGGTAAAGGGAGAGATAAAAAGCCAAGACAAACCCCATAAGATGTAGCACTGAGCGAGGGAAACTAAGGTGGGGGAGGATTGAGATGGGGTATTTCCCTCCCAGGCTGGGTTTTACTTCACAAGGGATTTAAAGGAGAGAGTGATCTTCCTCTGTGATATGTCCCCATTATCAATACCAAGGAAGCAACAGAGGTTGCTGCTAACGATGAGCGTCTCCCCTCTTGCCTGATGAGAGAGGAGATAGGGAACCAAGGCGCTGGGAGACCTGGTGGCAGCACCAGTCCTCGGCAGGCTCTTCCACTGAGCAGCTAATAGGCACTGGGTGTGGAATAGGCATGGAATGGGGGGACTTAGAATCCCATTTCAGCAGGTGCTTCAAGCAAGGAGCATGGGAAAATTCCCCACAAAAAAGAGGCATGGACCCAGTGAGCTCATCCCGTGGACAATGTCTTCGTGCTGCAGATGTTTCAGAGGTAAGTTTTAGGCCTAAGCAGTGCGTTGAAGGTGCTTTAGTGATGATCATACAGTTTTTTCTCCATGGGAAAAGGACAACCCTGTAAAAAAATCTGTGCATATAGCTTTGTTATTGCCTTGCCTCAGGTATGATTTCATTAAGTATTTGTCTTAACTGAATGAATTATGACGGGGATTGACTGTGAAGCTCAGTTGCTGTCGCCTCTTGTCTTCATTCTGTAATGGAGATCTTTATTTTTTGCATTTTTCAGACTATTTTAACAAGTTCCCTGCTGTTATTTGGATGCCTGGACTGTTATTTGATGCCCTCATTGTGATTTGTATGTTTCTCACACCGGGTGATGTTAATATTTAATGAATTTTAGACCAGCACAAAGAGGGGATTTGATGCACACAATGATATAAGTACTCTCCTGTGGTAGCTGTCACTTAAGAAATTATTAGGGTAGATTTATTTTTCCTACGGCTATTGCTTTAGAAGGGCTGTGGCTGCACTGGAATTAAAAAAGAGTAACCACTGATTACAGATAGAGAACTCAGAAAAAGCCAGTTTGCCAGAAGATTCAGTACATCTTTCCAATGGAAAAAAAAAACACATTTGGACATGTGAAAATCTATTCTGAAGTCATGCACAACAATATGTAGCTCTATGGGGTCATCTCTGTTTAAAATGCATGGAAATGTGAAGATACTTCCCAGAAAAAATAAAAAAAAATCCAGGCTACATGCATTATATTTATATCCTGAGTTTGTTATGTATTCTAAACAGCATGGAGCAGCTTTTGTACCTCAGCTGCATTTTGATGGAATATAAAATCCTCTTAATGGCAACTAAATTATCCTATGTGCCTGTGCACCTTTAACCTGTACAGACTGAAACTGGAAGTAAAAAAATAGGTTTTCTTTCCTCAGAGAGGGATTTTGCTAGTGTTGTCTGCAAGCTGATCGGTGCCAGTTTTCTGTAGTCCCTCCCATAGGTGCGATTTCAGCTATTTTAGGACTCTTGTGCCCTACCTAAAGGCAGGTGACAAGCTGAGTTGGAAATGAGGTGTACAAGTTTTTTAGAATAAAGAGGTAGGATTTCAGAGGTTTTGGCTTTTGGGTTGTATTCTTAAAATGATCATGCAAATCTAGTTGTCTTGCACCTTACTGGGAAGTAAAATGTATTTGAAGTAGTCCTGTATATTACCAGCCTGCCCTGCACCTGATTTGCCATTACTGAAGGCATTTTTGAGGTAGCAGCTCACAGCACCCCACGGAAGAAATAAAGTAAAAACGTGTAGAACTCTGGAAACATTTTCCAGCTTGTGTTCAGACTAGTTTATTTCAGAGAGTGTTCACTTCCCCAAATGAAACCCCACAGTTTGAAGGAAATCTGTCTGTAAATCAGGCTCGGGAAGATCTGCCACACAAAACCCTCCTGCCACACACCCCAAGTGTCATCCCGTCCGGACCTCGCTCAATCTATTCCTGCGCGCAAAAGCCGCGTGTGGGTGATGCCTCCCGCCAGCGCTGCCCCTCTTTAACCCTGCCATGGCAAAGCGTGGACATGCAAGGGGCGAGTGTCAGGGAGGAGCTGCCCACGGGGGACCGAGGGACCCGCAGGGCTCGGGGAGGGAGAGCGCGGCCCCCGGGCTGAGCCCAAACCCCGACGGGCACAGGGAGGGCCGGGGGCAGCCCCTTCGGGGGGCAGCGGCCCCGGGGACGGTCCGGCTGCGGGGCCTGGAGGTGCGGGAGGTGGAGGTGCGGGAGGTGGAGGTGCGGGGCTAGAGGTGCGGGAGATGGAGCTGCGGGAACTGGAGCTGAGGGGCTGGAGGTGCGGGGGTTGGAGGTGCGGGGCTGGAGGTGCTGAAGCTGGAGGTGCTGGAGCTGCGGGAACTGGAGGTGCGGGAGCTGGAGGTGCGGGAGGTGCGGGGCTGGAGGTGCGGGAGCTGAAGCTGCGGAGCTGGAGCTGCGGGAACTGGAGCTGCGGGAGCGGGAGCTCCGGGAGCTGGAGCTGCGGGAGCTGAAGCTGCGGGAACTGGAAGTGGGGAAGCTGGAGGTGCGGGAGCTGAAGCTGCGGAGCTGGAGGTGCGGGAGGTGCGGGGCAGGCGGGGCGGGCAGCAGCGGGTCGGATGGGCTCGGAGCGGAGCGGATCCGCAGGGCGCAGTTCCCGGACAGCCTCCGAGCCCCGGCTCCGTCCCGCCCGCCCTCCCTGCCCGCTCCCCGCTCGCAGGAGAACGGGGCAGGCTGCGGCGCGGACACAAGCCGGGCTGCGGAGCTGGGGACGGCGTCCCGCCCAGGTACCGGGGCTTGCGCAGCCCCCGGCCCTGCCCCAGGACCCGCTTGCTCCCCTGCTACTCCTCGTTTACCTTTTCCTCCTCTTCTTCTTTGCTGCTGTTCCCCCCGGCCCCGGCCCCCGCCCCTCCCGCCGAGCGGCCGCAGCCCCCCGACGCCGGGCCGGGAGGGGATGGGATGGGAGGGAGTGTCCGGGCATCTCCCGGCAGGGGAACGGGGTCTGGGGCTGGCAGCCCCGGCTGTGCGTGTGTGCGCCGGGGGGGAGGGAGGCACGGGGGCCGGGGGGTGCCGGAGGAGGGACTATGGGGAGAGGAAGGTATAAGAAGGGATGCGGGCAGGGGCGGGGGGCGATGCAAAGAGGGGGTGCGGGGCCGAGGGGCAGGCGCTGACAGCCGCTTCCCCCGCGCCCGCAGTGCCCTCCCCCGGTGCCGCTGCCCGGGGCCGGGGTC
>JAWWEE010000074.1:45421421-45587340 GCA_035221455.1 Xenops minutus
CGTGCCGGGGGTGGGCGGGCTCCGGCACCCGACGGCGCGGCCCCGGCGCGGCCCCGCGGGCGGCGGCACCCCCGGGACGATGCTGCGGCTCGGAGGGGGCTGCCCGGCCGCCACCCCGCTGCTGGGGCTGCTGCTGCTGCTGCTGCTGCTGGGCGTGCTGTGGCTGCCCGGCGCGCCCGGCTCCTCCCTGCTCACAGGTACGGGCGCGGGGCTCACCTGCGCGGGGCTCACCTGCGCGGGGCGGGCGCGGAGGTGTCACCGCGGGGGTCGGGACTGTCCCCCACGCACAAACACCGTCTAGACGCGTCCCTGTCGCTTTGCTCCCCGCCGCTTTTCAGGCTGCTTCCCCGCCGGGGTTGTATTTCCATGGGATTTAGGGCATGGAGGGGAAGGCTGAATCAAATTCTAGCGCCAGCGAGGGGCCATTGGGCTCCGAGGAGCGATTGCAGCGTGAGGGAATAGCGGCTAATCAGCGCTAGGGCCAGAAAGGGTGCTCTGGTTTGGTTCCGTCCCACAGTCAGCCTGCTCGTTTTGACTCATTTGCCAATTTGGCTGTGGTGCGTTAAAAGGGTTCTTGGTTTAGGGGCTGTGCTGTGCTCCTGGTGCAAGTTCTTGGAGCGTAATGGACAATGGTGATTTCAGTGAGCTCTGGATCTGTCGTTATAGATGTATCCTGCTTTGCATGGAGTACTCGTTATTCTCAACACGTCATCGGAGAGCAGAAAAAGCGTCCTTTGCTATAACGGGGGCACAAAGAAAGTCTAGGTTTGTGCAGCATTGGAAGGCCAGTCATTTCCCCGTTCTCCTTGGAACCCTAGAGAAAGGCTGAGCATCCTTGCTTGCTTAAATTGGGCAAATGAAGGCAGGATTTAAAACCAAAGGCAAGGAGCAGAGCAGGGGTTAAACATGAGTGTGACGAGGACAGTTTCCAAAACCGGCAGGGGGGATTGAAATATTTTAAAGCATTTTGAGGTATATATTTTGAAGTATTTTGAAATTATTATTTCTGTTTCAGGATCCGTTGCAAAATGTGAAAATGAAGGGGAAATTCTGCAGATACCATTTATCACAGACAACCCTTGTATAATGTGTGTTTGCCTGGTAAGTTTGGATTTCAGCTAGTAAGAATGTTCAGACCTGTACCAAATGTAACTGCACAGAGCGGGGAATGTTTCACATAATCAAATCTTGGGTGCCTCTGTTGCCTTAATGTAACACAAGGTTATCTCAGAGCTGAGCTAATGGAAAGTAACCCAATCCATGATCTGGCAATCATTTCTTGGACTTTAAAACTTGGGTGCAAAGTTGGACATGACTTTAATATGACATTGTGAAACGGTGTTTGCTGGGTGAATCTGGGGGGAGAACTCTTTTCAACCAGAGTTCGGTGGTGCACCCAGAAGCACCACTTGTAGCCTGGCAAAGAGAATGAAAGGTGAGGTTTGGGCTCCCACGTGCTCCGTGCCAGTCACCAGTGGGCGAGGAGCTCCACGAGGGTGCAGGGCAAAGGCTGCAGCCTACAGTGACTGTACGTGCTGTAGTGGTGACAGGGAAAGTGCAAGTGGTGCTCTCATCAGAGTGCTGTGTCCCACAGATAACACTGCCTGCTGTGCTGGGAATTCAATGGTTAATAGTGTTGCTAGCTGGTACACGTTTTGGGGAGAAACATTCTGTTTCCTCGTCATCCTGCTTAGGAGTTAGATGTTTTTGGGAGCAGTTCAGTTGGACAAGCCAAGGCTTAGGAGTAATTGAAAAACAGTTGTTCTAAATAAAACTTATGATATGTTTGAAAGAACACCATAAACCTTAGTTTGCTGTTGAATACAAAGAAAAGTATAACTAGAAAGCTCTGTGTCTTACATTTTGGAATTTACGGTGTAGCCGAATGTACGGAATGTGTTTTATTTTACAATTGAAATATCAACACACCCTCTTCCCCTCTTGTATTATGGCTATTAATGTTATTATAAGTCTATAAAGGACATAAAGGATTGTTTCAGATTGCCTTTTAGAAGGTAATTTTGGCAACTGTAGGACAAAGATCATCTTGAGCCACCTGAAGTTGATGTATGTCGCTGCACTGAGTTCAGTAGATTTTAAGTGAGGCTCATTGATAACTTTTTAGATAATACTGATAAAGAATATTTTAAATACATTATTGATTCTTCTAAGTAGAAGGGGGGTGGGAAAAAGAGGAGTGTGGGATGTGGTGAGTAAAGAAATCAAAGGGAAAACAAAAAAAGAGAGAAAGCTGTGTTTTATCATGGATCACCTTCCCAGATATGTCTGCCACCACTTTTGCTAATGGAAGCTGGTGTTAACCAGCAAGGAAGCGATTTATCTGTGAAGGAGCAGAAGTTCAGTCTTGGGCATCAGGGCAATAATGCATGAGGGTGAAATACTTGTATTTATAGATCTTTCTAGACCTTGGCTTTGTTAAATCAATGAGCACCCTTTTAGTGCCTGACCATGAAGAACTGCAAAAAGCAGTGGATGTAAGGACTCTAAATCCCTGTGGTTTGTAGGGCTTACTTCAGTGAAATGGCAACTGAGGGCATTTGGCTCCCTTCTATGCCAGGAGAACACTACATTTTATTAAGTGCACAGATGCCCAGTGTGTTACTGCAGTTACCTGCTCTGGCTATGCTGTGTTTTATTTCAGCCAAGGGATAAATGTGATCTCTGTTTCTTGAGTTGGAAGCTGAGAGACTTAGTAGAGGAGGAGGAAACCAGTCTGGAGATACTGACTTTAATGCTGTGCAGCATCCAAAGCATTGACTTACTGGACAGCCTGTTGCTGAAATCTTTGTTCAGGCCTGCCACAAGGGAAAAGATCTGTTTTAAGAGGTCTGGGGAGAAAAGAAGCCAAAGAAACAATGGTGTGATTTGTGACTGGGAGGGGGAGAGTGGGGAAGAGGGAACCAGGTTGCCTTACATCCAACTAGAAATATTGATTGTTTAATGGCAATTCAGTGAGGAACTTTCTCTGGAAGACTGATCATACTCTTCAAGGGCAAACCTGATGGATGTTCATATTGTAAGAAGTGAGCAACTGAAAAGAGAACTTAATCAGCTGTTACAGGAAGGAAGTGATTGCTGTCCAGGAGAGGACAGAAAATTCAACAGAAGGCACTTGTGTTGAAAACAGCAGTAAAGTGAGTAACTGAAATAGCAGATTGGATTATGGCAGGTCTTCCCTAGTGGTGATGTGCTTCCATGACTACTAGCTGCTGTAAATGACTGCACAAGTTATGGAAATCTGAACAGCTCTGGGATGAAGAGGAATATCTAAATAACTCTGGGATGAAGAGGAATATCTAAATAACTCTGTCAGTGTCCAAGGCCAGGTTGGACAGGGCCCTGAACAACCTAATCTAGTGGATGGTGTCCTTGCCCATGTTAGGGGGTTTGGAACTATGTGATCTTTAAGGTGCCTTGTAACCCAAACCATTTTATGATTCTATAAACTCCCTTCCAGGACTTTCTGCATCTCAAAGAATGAAAGAAGACAGAATTAAATGTGGAAATTGATTCATCCAGTGTTTGACCAAGCTTACTCTGCAGACTATGTCCTGTGGAACATGGGGAAAGAGGGAGGCAGCAGTCTCCAGCTTTCTCTTAACAGGCTAAATTATTTGGGAGGGCAGAGCAACAGGTAGTACTCTAGGAGAAAGTGTGGTAAAAATTAGGAGCTCATAGGTTATGAGTAAATTGCAATAATGCAACAAAGACTACAAAGAACAATTACAAAATTAATTCCTTTTACACTACTGGGAAGTCTTGGTGGGAAGATGTAAACCAAAAGTTGTCTTTTCTCAAAGGTTAGTGAGGACAGGGTGGACAGATCTTCATTGTGGGAATGTGAACAGAAAGAAAGCAGATAGAGCACAGACTGGTGACTAGGGACACTGCTTTGGTAGAAGGTTCTAGCTCTTGGTTTAGAGTGTTATTAGTAGCACAAACCCCTGAGTTTTGAATACAAGAGTGACACTGATGGGGATCTCCAAGGCACAGCCAAGTTTATCTCCCAAACAAGATTAATTCATTCTTGAGCATCTGCTGCAGCATGTGGAAAGAGAAGTTGTGGTGATACGGGAACTCAGACCGAGGGTCCTTTGCCAGAGATTTCACGTAGTAAGTCATTCACTTCTAAAGTATAGGTAAGGCTTTTTTAATAAAAATGCACTGCACGCACCATGAGATAACTTTGGACTTTGCTTTGGACTTCCCTGCTTGTCAAAATGAAATGTGATGGAGTGTGGGGAACAGCACTGATGCTTGCCCTTAATATAAGGAAACAGGTAAGAAGAAGGATATGTAGGTGTCTGTGTGTAGTACCTCTTCACTGCAGTGCTCTGTATGCAAAAACTACCATCTCAACAAGCCGCTGCAGGTAAAATCTAAAGTTCCCTAATTTGCAATTTATCTGCTTCTACTTAATGGTCTTAATAATCCCCATAAAAATGGTAATTTTTAATATCTGTAAGAAATAGTTTCAATGTGAGCTTTTACAATTACCACACTTTAGCAACAGTATAAACATGGGTGAATTTGATCTCCCAAGAACTGGTCAGTAATTACAGCTGACTGCAAGAAATGGCCATTTTAATTCTTTCTTTTTAGAGAAAAACATCAAAGTCAAAAACAGGCTGTGGTTTATCCACAAGGAATTTCTTGTGGGACTGTGATAAAAGCTCAGGTCTCCTAACTCCTAGTCTAATGCTTTGGCTATAGAGCCATCCCTTTCTCACAGCATGCACTTCCACTTTACAAGTGGACATGGGTCATACAGTCACAGTCTGAAAATACTCATTTTCCTTTGTGTCTCTCTGACAATGGCAGGCTGTTCAGATTCCAGGGTTTTGGTGTGTCTGCTCTCCTGAGATTGCTATGAGCCATGGATGGGCAAAAGACAAATTAAAGCTGACTTTGTTAGTAAGGGGTTTTGAGAAGTATGATTTATGACTTGCTTTTGCTATTGGCAGAATGCTGTTAGAGCTTGCATGCCTTGGTGTTGTGCCCACTTGCACTCTGGATGTCTGTGGTTCTGCATCTCCAAGGAGATACGCTGTCTCCGCAGAGCTCAAACACCACCTCACTCTCCCTAGGATCTGAGGTCCTGGAGTATGGCAGGGAAGGCTGAAGGCAGCTGAAAGGACCTGCTTTCAAATGCATTCACCTTGTATGTTGTTAAACACGGAGAAAGTACTTGGAGCTAATGAGTAAACCAGAGAATACAGGAGCTGCACTGGAAAATTGGTTGCCTGTAAGATGGGTCTTGTAATAACTGCAGGACAACTTGTGAAATGGCATGGCTGAGTGTCCCACAAAAATTGTGTTTGTAGCTGAAGGCTTTTCTGATGAGAGGATGGGAAATGCTCTCAGCTGCAGCGGGCTCTGTATCAGATGAAGGGAAACATCTAAACATCTGAAAGGAATGTGATGGATGTGATGGGCAGTAACAAAGACTAAGTCAACCAACTCTGTGAAATAAAAATATTGCCAGAAAGGGGAACTATTATTTCAGATAATGGTGTGTTCTTTGAGAGTTCAAAAAAAAAAAAAAGGTAGAAAATGTGATTGTGATATTCTGTTATGCTTAATGGTCAATAATAAAAGAATCTGATGTCCTGCTGGCTTCTGAAAATCCAAGTAGTGAACCTGGGGATTATAAAGCTTTGTCTGAATTGGCAATGATGATTATAGGTAAAAATATATAATCTTGATGGTATTCATAACAGAGGCATATTGATCCAGTTTGAGGAATTGATTCCACTTATTAAATGCTTTAAGGTTCTAACTACACTACCTACTGCAAAAGGTATCTTCTAAAATTATTCTCTAGCATCTGTGGAAAAATGAGTTTTTTCAATCCATAGGAGCATTTCACACACCTTGTGCGGTTTGAGGATCCCAAACACGTCATGTATGACACTTTCAGATCTTTCTGTTTCAGATGTGAAACTTTTGGGCTGAGGGTAGTGGAGGTAGGAGTAAATTCCTGTTAGTAGAAACACAACTTCATAAATATGACAACTTACCACATTTTGATAAGTTTTGGATACTTCTGTGTATTGAGGATTTTGAAATGTTAGAGGGGAAATGCTGTTAACAGAATATTGGGGGAACTTTTGATTAGATTTCTTTTATACCAGTGTCAGCATTTAAAACAGGCATGGAATATTTAAGTTCAACTGTGGTACAAGTACGGTAAATGATCAAATGCAGCAGAGTTTTTGTTGGTCCAGCTTTTTGGCTGGAAGGTATCTCAAACTCAAAATAGAAGTAGGCTCACACCTGATATTACGGCATTTGCTTTCAAGAAACATACACTTCAACATACGCATGGAAAAGACATAAAAATGCTACAGCCCGTCGGAAATAGGTGAAATGAGAACCTGTGCATAATTATAGGATGGGAATGTAAAAAGACCACAGAACTCACTTAGCCTGAGTTAAACTTCTGAGTGCTGAGTTTTCTGGAGGTGAGGTGAGCTCAGCAGTGACAACGATGACAGGAGGTGGTGCTGGTGGTGGTGTGGAGAGCCGTGTCGTGTCGTGCTCATTTGTCATCATCTCCATGGCCCCTGAACCCCTCGCCAGACACAAGCAGAGATCCAAGAATAATGTATCCATTGGCCAGTGGCATGTGTGGTTTCAAAATGAATGTACCCAAAATGCCAGCTGAAAGGGACAGGGGAGAGGCGAGGAACTGCAAGGAAATAGATAAGTACACCCCAGCTAATAGTGGCCTTGACACTGCAAGAGCTTTTAAAAAGTTTTGGAAGAGAAGGATTTTAATTTCTCGATGTTCTTTGTGGGGAGAAAATAATTTTTTTTTTCCAAAATACTTTAGAACAAAATGAATTGTGTCAGGAAACAGGTGATAAAAGCCAATAGTGGTTTTGACAAACCACATCTAAACCAGAGCCATTTGCTCCACCTTTCCTCCTCCCCTCTTTCCTCATGGCTGTGCCTCAAACTTGCCCATTGCACCTGGGGAGTGGCCATCAGATGTGTCAACCTTTTATTGCCTCAATCCAGAACAGAAGGAAATAAATGTGAGCCAGAAAGTGTAACCAAGTGTCGGAAATCTGAGAAAAGTTTGGAGACAGGAGCTCAGGAAACTAGAAATCAGAGCTTTGATTGGCCTAAGTTTTATGCAGCGTGACGCTTCATTCTGTAGTTTAAATTTCCACTTTTAAGTCCAAATGCGCAATGTAGAATTCGACCTTTGCTCATAAAAAAAATATGTTAAATTTGTCATTTTAAGACCTAGCATTCTACCTAGCTTAAACCAACAGATTAGTGCAAACAAACCAGAAGAGAGGAGAAATAACTTCAATGCTTGTTCCTCCCTTCGCACACACACCCAGCCAAAAGAAACCCCCACCAAACCTGAAAACCATCTCCTCGTTGCAGACTAAAGCAGAAGAGCTACTGGATGTGCTGGGATTCTTCACTTATAGCATGGCTGATTTCTGTGGCGCAGTACACAAGCTAAAAGCACGTAGCTAGCCTGGGAGCAAGTGTTTGACACATGTTCAGTGAAGATGGCAGTGTTTTAGTACATGAGGATTCAATTGTTGTTGCATCAAGGTATAATGCAGCCCAGATGACTTTTAGTGGACTCGTGCATATTAAAAAACAACAAAAAAAATCATCAAACAATTCTTTCATACCTATTTTATTTAATTTAATTTCAATAGTTTACATACATGGACTGCAGAGCCTACCAAGACTGCATCTTCTTTCAATTTAAATATTCTTGGTCTTTATTACTGTATAATGCAATCAGCTTTCTCTTCACCCACAAAAATAATAAACAGAGAGAGAAAAAAGCCTGTGATACAGTAGTGTACTGGTAGTTTTCACCCCCATATTACTCCAGAAAAGAATGTTGTTTTGATTGGTGCATGAAGCGTTCCTGAAACACAAACATGCTCCAATATGATGAAAGTTTTATTAGTTTTTATTACAGATATGTATACCATGTCTTAAATGAAAGAAACCAACACTGCACACCCCAAAAAACAAACTCTAAAAAGAAAAGACAGACATAACTCCATGTCTGGTGCAGCAGGGTGTCTCATATGTGCTTTGTCATAGAGAGCAAAGAAATATATATATGTATATGTACGTGTGTGTATACATACACATATATGAAGAAGGTCTTGAAAGAGAGAAGTGACTTGAATGAAGAGCCCAGAGCTGGTTAATTGCCTGTTGGGATGGCTTTGGTAGGATCTTCTGAAGGATGATTTAAATAGATTCAGCTGTACTTGCTCTTAATTCATGCAAAACACCTGTAAGACAAGACTTTGACCTGCCTGAGAATGAAACACAAACTATCTGTGGTAGAGGGTGGTTACTCTGGCTTGGTCCTGGAGGTTGCCAAGAGCCGTGTTGAGGTGATGTGCAAGTCAGTTTAGTCCCATATGCAGATGTGGCCACCCTGGTCAAGCAGTGCCACATGCAACATCACAGAATCACAGAACACGCTGAGCTGGAAGGGACCCACAAAGATCTTTGGGTCCAGCTCCTGGCCTTGCACAGGACCATCCCCAAGAGTCACACCATGTGCCTGAGGGTGTTGTCCAAATGCTTCTTGAACACTGTCAGGCTTGGTGCTGTGACCACTGCCCTGGCGAGCCTGTTCCAGCCCCCAGCCACTCTCTGGGAGAGGAACCTTTTTCTAATATGCAACATAAACCTCCTCTGACACAACTTCAGGCCATTCCCTCTGGTCCTGTCACCACAGAGAAAAGATCAGTGTCTACCCCTACTCTCCCCTTCACAAGGAAGTTGTAACTGCAATAAGGTCTTCCCTCAGTCTTGTCTTCTCAGTCAGACCAAGTGCCCTCAGCCTCTCCTCACACAGCTTCCCCTCAAAACCCTTCATCATTCTTGTTGTCCTTCTTGGGACACTCTCTAATAGCTTAATATCTTCCTTCTATTTTGTCACCCAAAACAGCCCACAATATTCCAGGTGAGGCCGCCCCAGTGCAGAGGAGAGCAGGACAATCCCCTCCCTCGCCCGGCTGGCGATGCTGTGTCTGATGCCCCCCAGGACAGGGTTGGCCCTCCTGGCTGCCAGGGCACTGCTGACTCAGATTCGACTTGCCATCCATCAGGACCCCCAGGTCCCTTTCCTGGCACTGCTTTCCAGCATCTCATTCCCCAGACCATACCAATGTCCAGGTTTGCCCCATCCCACGTGCAGAATCCAGCACTTTCCCTTGTTGGAGTTCACAGAGTTGGTGATTGCCTAGCCCTCTAATTTTCTCCTCTGAGGAATGAGCATGGATTGTATAGCTGTGTGTTGTGTCTGTTCCATCTGTGAACATTTTGATGTCTACTTTCTGCACTTCCTTTCTGCCAGGGGAGGTTTAGGTTAGATATTAGGAAGAAACTCTTTGCAGAGAGGCTAATCAGGCATTGGAATGGGCTGCCTGGGGAAGCAGTGGATTCTCCATCCCTGGAGGTTTTTAAACTGAGATTGGATGTGGCACTTAGTGCCGTGGTCTAGTAATTGTGGTGGTGATGGATCAGGGGTTGGACTTGATGAGCTCAGAGGTCTTTTCCAACCTGGCTGATTCTATGATTCTGTGATTCTGTATCAGTGTGTGGGACATCCCTGCACAGGTTTGTTGGCCTCCAGCTTGCCCTGCTGTGTCATGACATTCCGTTTGGAGATGCAGTACCCAGTCATGTGTAACAGCTTATGATGAAGCCCTTTGGGAAGTCTGCAGGCTGGAAGAAGCTATTTCATGTTGCTCTCAGACCACATGGGATAGTGAAGAGTTCGCTACTTGCACATTTCGAACAGAGTCAGCTGCACTGAGCAAATACACATATGCACACAGTGCTGAACTGATTATAGGTCTTGGCAAAACCCTCCTGGAAGAGAGCTGGTGATATGTCACTGTAATGATGATGAAGATCCAATCCATCAAGTATGAAAATGAGATTCTCTTTGGTGTAATTAAAGGATCAGATAACGCAAATACAAAAGAATATATCTTAAATGTATAAGTAATATGTGGAAAAGTATGAAGGGCACAAAAATGCCATAAACTAAATGGAAAAATGTAATGTAACTTGCAAACGTCTTTGGAATGTGTCTACAATAAGTGCAAAATGGATCAGTCTAAGTTAAGACACTTTTTTATTGCCAATAAGAAAAACATTATTAAAGAGCTGGTCCAATATCAAAATGGCATTTTAAAAGAATACAGTTACCTGTGTATAGTTTTTATTAGCTTTCAAGTTTCTTCCATTGAGTTGTTAATGGTTCTTTTAAGAATTATGGTCCTGTAAGTGAATGGCTCACAGTGTCAGTACTTCTGCTGTTCTGCTTTGTGCTGCTATATAAAAGAGATATTTTTCCCCCACCAAATATCTGGTTTTATTTCTCCATCATGTTTTAATAGAAAATTTTGAGGGAGGAAAAATATTAAGCAACAACTGAAAAATCAAATGAAAATGCAACCTTTTTTTATTGAGCTTATGGTCAAATAAAAGGCCATTGTGAAAAAAAAAAAGTCCAACAATATTACATAAAAGCTTTTACCTGTATTGCTACTATTAAAGTGACTATCACACTGGTACTTGCTTATATTGTACCTAATAACTGCTGTAATTGCTTCCTCTGAGGCCTCTTGTCCTCTTCATCTTATGCATTAAGCTGCAGCCAAAAAAATTCCTAGTCTGACTATTTGTCTGATTGAGCTCTGTGGAGTGTTCTGCATCCAGCTGAATCAAGTGCTGAGCTCTGGGTCCAAGTCCACAATGGATCCCATCCCTCATCATCCCCAGAAGCTGACCTTGTGTACCAAGACCTACATTTCATATACTTTGTCTCCCCTCCTGTTTTGTGGGATTTTTTTCTTTTTTTTTTTTTTCTTTTTCCCCCTGAGTTTGGAATCCTCTTGCTCTAGATAGTGGTCCAAAATGTGGCATTAAATCAGGGCTGTATCATCACCTCACTGAGAAAATAACGTGTTTTCATGCATTGTCTGTGATTTACATCCTTTTCACTTGTTTCATCATCCATTCTACACATCAGCCTGCTGGTTGCAGTTTTCCTCTTCTGTATTGTATCTTAGATTTTTCAGAGAGAAGCATTGTATGTGCATGCTATTCAGTGCTCTGGCAGCACTATGAAACAATATTAGAGTCGAGATATATTTGTTCTTGTGAGCATTAAGGGAGGGAATGGGATAAAATCCCAGAGATCTGATGTTTCCTCAGGCCCCAGTTTTTGTGAGTCCCTGTTTTAAGAAGTAAACCTTTGTGCCAAGCTTCAGTGTTAGAGGGTCAGCTGCCCCTTTCTCTAGATGGCCATGGTATGGCTGGTCTCTTTCATAGCTAAAGATCTTGCTTGAGGCATGGAAGCAGCACCCTGCACTCTCCTTACCCAGGGGGATGCAAGCCAATATGTGGTAGAGCCATGGACAGGAAAATCAGATCTCTGGCAGCTCATAAGCTAAAAATTGCGTGTTTTGGATTGTGTTTTCTTGATTTTTTTGTTTGTTTGTTTGTTTTTGGGTTTTTTTGGGGGTTTTGTGTGTGTGTTTTTTTTTTTAACTGGCTCCATGCATTTATCTTCAATTGTATTTAGAGGCTTTAGTAGGGAATAGAGCTTCCCCAAGGTTTGGAACCATCAAAGTGTGTTCTGATGGCTAGTTAGAGTCATGCATTTGTGTCTGTTTTTCTCGTTTGTCTTTAGGTTTATTACTGGTTGAAGAATAACAGGCCTTGGTTGTCCTGGGGTTGTCTCCTCATCCTTTTTTTTTCTGTCTGAATGGTTGAGGCATGGTTTGGGAGAGATGGAGAAGAGCAGACAAAGGAGTGTCCTAAGGCTGTGTAGTGGTTTGGATCTCATTGTGCCAGGTAGTGAAACACCTTGAGGTTGTGCCACTTAGAAATCATTGGGGCAGGAAGGAGCTGGGCAGGGTTTAAGATAAGGTTCTTAGTTGAAGGATTGCCTGTGGGACCTTATAATATTGATAAGACCAGAAGGCTCTCCTGTGACAAGGAGGCTGTTGATGATTTGCTTGTGACAGTATTTTTTTTCTATATATGACAGTGCACAACTGAAAATTTTCACATTAAGCACTTTACCCTTCTACAAAACACTCAGTTCTGGGAAGAGTTGGAGCAGTTAACTGGGTTAGTTAAGTTGGTGATTCCATCTAGGAAATCCTTTTAATTCAAATAAATGAATAAAACTATTTTGGTGGGCAGAACGCAAAAATATGCAAGCCCTTTAGCCCATAAACCAAGGGTTGATGGATGGGTTTTTTGTAAATTCAGTGGATAAAAAATGCTGGAAAATTAAAATTAGTATACTTTAAAATGTTGACAGTGTGGTAGTGTCAGAAACCTTTTAAACAGATGCATGTCTGAGGCATAGTCCATCTGTGATCTATAGACATGAAGCATCTCCGGAGAAAACTCTTGATGTGGACATTTAAGATGCAGCAGAGTGCACTGGTAGTGAACTAGAGCTTGTTTGACATGGAAATGTGGAGGAAACTGAAGAAGAATGCAATTTGTGTGGCTTCTGGAAAAATGTCTGTATATGTTGAGTTTAACTTGGTGAGGTCTCCAATCCTCAAGCAAAAATCATTTGACCCAAAAATCAATCTGAAATGGAAATTCACAAAATATCTAGAACTCAAGGCCATAATAAGCAAGAAATTCAAATTGTTTCATGTACTTGTTGTTACATGAAGGGTACATATTTGCTGCCTAAAACTGTGTATGATCATTTTAGTAGAAAAGGAGTATCTTTGATATCATCAGGTTTTTGGATGTAATTAAAGCAGTCCAAATATGGAAATATGCAAAGATGGGAGCCAGAAAAGGGCAAAAGAAAACAAATCACCTACAACAAAAGAGGCTTTCTGTAAGGCAGCCATCTGGAGAGATGAGTAGGCATCTCCATCCAGTTTGGTGGACATTGGTTCTTACATACAAGACAGCACAAAAACTACTGGTGGGAGAGGATGTGGGTGTGATGTGACTTCAGGAAAGCTATGCATGACTCTGGAACCACGGTCTGAAAGGAATCTAACTGTCTTTTGGAGACTTAGTATGGCTACTGTGTGTTTGTAGACAACTTGTGACCTTGGCCAGAAGGAACTGTTGCCATCAAAGGTTTTAGGTTAACCCAATGAGAGGTTGGGCTGTTGGCCCAAGCAGCCCATGCTGATTGTCTTGTCTCCTCCATTGGGGATTCAACTTTGAACAGGAATTTCTTCCAGCTGACATGCCAAGCAGAGAGCTGACAGCAGTTGCTGAGGATGAGGCCTTACCCTAAACCCCCCTCTCTGTTTTGGGGCCAAGCACCTTGTGCTGTGCCATTCAGGGTTCACCGCTCTGACCTGGGTGACAGGAGCATCTGCTTTTGTATCACAGAGCTCAGTAGTTGGAGGCTGTGGGAGAAAAGCAGTTTATTGTCCAGCGTACTGAGAGTCACTGATGCAGAGAGCACTGATCTCATCTTGGTCAGGAAGTTTCCCACTCTGCTCTAGGGTGGAGAACTGTGTTTCAATGGCCCATGTAAAACACAGCAGTGTCGACAGGCTGGATGAAATGTTGTTCCTCTTCCAGCCCACACTGGGCTGTGCCAATGAGGACTTTCTCTAATTGCAGAAGGTACAGTTAATAAAAACATTAAGTTTCCAAGACCTCAAATGGTCACTTTTTAGTTTTCTTCGATTCAGCCCCAGGTTCTCAGTTTTACATGGCACTTGAGTCTCTCGTCATAAAGAGCCCTTCTTGTGCTAAAGGTGTGAACTCTTTGGATTTCAGACTATCTTTCTGCCTCTCCTGGCTGTCCAGGTAGTAGCGTTGCTGCCTGAGTTCTTGCTCAAAGAGGACAGTGCTGTCCCACACAATGAAATCATCTCTGGCTGCCTTGAGAGCACTGTGGACTTCAAGCCAGACAGAATCCCTTTCCTGACATTTGAGTCTCATTAATTGGGCTAACAAGACGCTATCTGTGCTCCATACTTATGTAAATAGAACCTGCTAGCAAAGATCTTAATGGCACCTGATATATCACACTGCCTTTACATCTATCAAGAGGTACCACTGCAGGAGTCACTTCCAAAAGCAGGTTGTGTTCTTGGCCCCACGGGTCCCTTTGTGAGCTGTAAGAAATGCTGGTGGTCAAGGCCAGCTGTTCAGATGTCTTTCAAGTGTCCCACCGGTGACCAAAACTCACTTTGTCAAGATGACAAATGGCTTGTGCATACCCCGTTCACCTTAGAGCTTCGCTCTAATGTCAGCTCCATTTACTTGTCAGAAACAGGTATTTTTTTTACTTCCCACAGTGCAAGTGGGGCAGGGGAAAGGGAGGAGTGGAGGGAACACAGGCTGAGGAGAAAACTGCTTGTATGGCTTCTATTGAGTGTATTATTGTAGTTGAGATTTGCAAGCTTTGGACACATCAGAATCTGTTTGTTTGTACATGTGCAAAACAGAAAGAAGGGAATTTGCTTTTCAGAAGTGAGAACTGTCCCTGCAGGGCTATGATTATGCAAAAGCGTGTTTTAACCACTGGATTTTTCAAGAAGAAAGTGGTTGTGCAAGCTCAGTTTCTTATTTTGGACAGCAGACTTCTTCCCAGAGCAACATTTAAAAATAACTGTTTAATTAACAGAGCCTACCCAGAGCACAGGGCATTGTGCATGAGCCTGCACTGAAAAGCTCGGCTCAGACCTCTGAGCTCTCCTGGGGGGTTTCATTGACTGCAGTGGTATTGTTGTGTGGCTAAGTGATCACTGCTGGGATCGAGGGCTGCTACATCTCACCCAAAAGCAGCAATGGCCAGGCCACAAAATATGGTCAAAGTCTTCTCAAGGACTGTGAAAGTGACTTTGACAGCTTTGGCTTTTAGATTTCTCTCAGTGACTTCCATATGGCTCTTACTTAGTTCAGAAATCAGAATATGCTTTTTGTCCTAGTAGCTACAGTTGGATGAAGTTTTGAAAGTCACAATCTAACTTAGTTTGGCAATGTGATTGATCACAACAAAGGAAAGCTTATTCCACCTCTCTTCTTTGCATCCGATGGAAGCTTAGCATTCATCAGAAGCTTGCTAGATATGAAGCAGAAACACATGGAAATGAGATGTGTCAAATGAAACGTTGTGGTGGAAGAGGTTTTTCTGACTGAATTCTCCCATGACCTGGAGCTTTCC
The DNA here is from genome assembly GCA_035221455.1 of Xenops minutus. Taxonomy (NCBI): domain Eukaryota; kingdom Metazoa; phylum Chordata; class Aves; order Passeriformes; family Furnariidae; genus Xenops; species Xenops minutus. The sequence goes on from JAWWEE010000074.1 coordinate 45,436,636, forward strand.
ATGGCTAGCACCAACTGGATGAAGGCCTCTTGAGGATGACAGCTGCCCTGAGCTGCCCATGATATAGGATTGCCACTGCCCCTGTGATGTTTTACTAGTGAGCAGCAGTTGCAGGAATAAGGAGAGAGCCCGTGTGAGTTGAAGGCAGCATTAAAAGATCCTGAGAGCTTTTGCACCTCCATGGTGTCCTGCCTGATGTGCTGTTTTTCCTTGTCTCTTCCCACTCCTCTTTCTCTACTCGGGCTGACAAGCTGGGGGCTGCCCCTTCTCCCTGCAGGCTGCTGTGAATAACCTTGTTTTTTTTCTAATACCACTGTGTAGCAAAAGCACGATCACGTAAGAAAACAAATGCGGGGTCAGTGCTCAATTTTCTTGTGAGTTCATTAAAACAGCAGTGTCTGGAGGCCTTTTGCCTAAATAATTTTATAATAGAAAACAGACTCCTGTTGCTTTCTTTTGGGCTACTATTTTTATTTGGTTGTTGTTCCTCAAGCGTTTTGGTCCTATTTCAAAACTGCAATTAAATGAAGAGAGTGGTGTTGTTTTTTTTTTGTGCTTTCCAGTTTAAAAGCTCTGCTATTACTGCAAAACTTCTAGGAGTCCTCTGGATTATGAAGCTAAGATTGACAGGGATTTTTCCTCTTGAAATAACATTAAAAAACACCCATTGTATAGATTAAAAATTTGAAAGAAAATAAAAAGCCCTCCCCTTTTCCTCCCCCAGCTGAGATCTCCTGTTGCTGCTCCTGGCATGCATCACATCTTTGAGGATACAGTATCATGAGAAAACTGTCACTTGGTGATGTATTAGGGTAATATATCATGAGAGCATCGTTTCTTTAGAGGATATGGGCAGTAAAAGACATGATTCTGGCCAGACAGAGCAGCAGGGGACCCTGCTTTTTTTCTTTCCTTTTCTTTAATCTAGCCCTGTTTTTGTGTTGTACAGAAGTGAGTTTCTTCATGGGATATGACTTGTTGCAGAGTAAGTTAGGAGGCCCATTGGGCTTTTTAAACTCTCTTTAAGAAGTAGGTGCCTCAAGGGCTGCTTTGTTCAAAGTTTTTAGAACAGACTCAAGCTCAAAGCTAGAGCATTTGCCACTGCCTAAATCGCCAGTGTAGATTGAGTAAGCAGACTTCAGACAGAGAAGGCAATAAAGATGCAATGACAGGTAACTATCGTTTGGATAATGTATCAGCCTATCAAAATATGATAAAATGTTTATAAAAAAAGCCCAGTCAATGCATCTCTCTTAAAGAAACGTTAAATGAAGTTTTAACTCACATCATTACAAGAAAAAATACTATTAGCCAGTATGCAGTCAGTAGTAGAAAATATAATTATCTCATCCAAAAATAAGAACTCTGAACTCAGTGACTTTGATTTTGATGCATCTTTTTATTGTTTCAGTGGTTTTGTTTTTCTCTCATTGACAGTGTCTTCAGAAAAATAACAGAGTCTACAGGACTCGGATGGCATTAGTTAGGAAACAAAAGCAGAGTATTGTTAGGGCACTCTTTTGATGGGAACAGATTCATTTCTGGGGTGAGCCAGAACATGACACCATGGCTTGATCTAAAATTTGTTGAATTCAAATGATTTAATAATTTATTTTAAACCTTTGGCGTAATCTGCTTTACCCTCTGTGAAATCAGCTCGATAATTCATCAGTGCCATCTTCAACAATTTTTGGGACTAGAATTTACTGAGGGTAAGAAGATGTGAACTTTAAACGCATACATGCATGAAATGCAAAGGTGTGGTCTCCCACAAGAATCCCAGCGCAGACACCTCCCCTCAAACCTGGCTCCTGTGTTACTGTAGGTATGTTTTTGACTACAGTACACACTGCTGGGATGCTGTGAAGTCTCTCACTGCTAGAAGACCCTTGTCCTGTTCTTTTGACAGGTAAAGGGCTTTGCCTACAACTGTGCAGTGAAGAGCTCCGATCCCAAGGGGCACTTGGAGGTTGAGGTGGAGTCAGGGGGACCGAGAGCTGCGCGGTCTGGACCCTGCTCTGGCTTTCCCACTGACTTAATCTTTGGTTACAGTAATTTTGTCTGGCTGTGTCTACTTTGTCCATAAGCTCACTGGGGCAGGGATGTGCTCATACAGTGTCTGATGTCGTGGGACCCTGATCCCAGCTGCAGCCTTAGCATTAATGCAAACAAATGTAAGAGGAAGAGACAGTGCTTTCTTTTCACCATGTCCCAGTGTAGTGGGCTGCTCTTGGGGACTGTCGGGATTGCAGCAGGCCACCAGGGTCACCTTCCTCGTGCTGGTGAACATCATTAAGCACAGTGAAAAAATCTGTTCAGTCTATAAGGGGTCGTGAGTGATGTGTCCTGAATGACTTGCACATACTCATGTCTTCCTCACAGCAGTGGGGAATACCCATTTGCAGTGAAGTTTGGTGTCATCTTTCAGCAGGGCCTTTGTTTTAATCATCTTTCCTGGGGAGCGGGGAGAGCTCGAATTATGAAGGGGGATGGTTGATGCTGGCTGAGCACCATCACAGGGAAAGCTGCAGCCTCCCCCAGCTCACCCTGAGAGGCCAGATAAGCTAAACAGATTACAGGGATGAGGGGGCAAATCAGAGGCTACTGAGTGCTCTGCTCAAAACAGGAAAGAGAGACTCTGTGATCTGAACTGGCACATTCAGTTCCCACCAAAATACCATCGTCTGCATCTAATGCAATTCATGCTGAAACCACGGTCATGTTGTGCCATGGGCAAGGACCTAATGCTGAAGGTACTTGAAGCATATGTTTGGCTTCACTCCTGTGAGCTATCCCATTGCAGCTGAAGACATGCTTGAAATAGCAGGACCTTTCTCTCTGTTGGTGAAGCATATGCCTTGCAGTTTGTAGGTTCATGGGGGTAAATGGAGAGAACTGTATCATTGTGCAGAGGACATTGGTTCGTAAGGAAATATTTCTTCTACCTTGAATTAAAAAACTTACCTAGTGTGCTAGAGCATTTTTGTTATTGTACCCACAAAATTTGTCTTTGCAAGGAAAGAAACCCAACAGGCAATTGGAGGGGAACAAGGGAAGCCTTACCCTCGTCTCCCTTGGCAGTGGTTCGAAGTGGCTGCAAACATCTCTCCTTGGGGAGTGGTGTCTTCTCCCTGAGGCCAAATTGTGCTGCTCTTGCTGAGGCAGAGAAATGCTCGTGGAAAGCAGCAGTCCCATGGCAAGCAGCAGCCCCACAGTGTTAGCAGGGATTGCTCGCTTGCTTCAACCCTGCTGGTTACAGGGAGCTTTGTAAACCGGACCCGAGACAGCAAGTTCCAAGCAGGAGTGCCAAAGAAGCAAGGTACTCTTTTCAGAAAGAGCCTCGGGATTTGTCTAGACCATGAGCTACACACGTGTTTCAGCCTGTTCTTGAGTTCAAGTTGGCCCAGCATCGGGGTTGTTTCCACGTAAACATGGGTGCAGGCACAGGCTTGGCAGCATGGTGCTCCCATGCTTTGCTGAGGAGCAGAGCCCGTGGACAGTGCTCCCCCAAACCTTTGCTCCTGTGGCCTGTGTGGACTGAGCGTGGCTCTGTGTGCCCTTGAGAGGATGCTCTGGCCATGTGCAGCACCTGGCAGAGGGTCCAGCACATGAGCTAAGAACATGTGGATCATGGCACATGGTGTAAGCCTGCCTTGGAGCCTGGCCTTCCCCTTGCACTGGGGAGGTTGCCTGTGTCAATTGAGCACACTTGTTTCAGTAATTTTAAATGGGTTTTTTCTCCTCCTAAGGTCATATGTGCGTGTTTGAAAGCTGCATCCCAAATTCCCCAGGGCTAGCTTGTGCCATTGTTTGAATATTGTTATTGTTTTCGCAGATGATCCCACAGGCTTCCCTGGCAGGAACTTAAGGACACTCTGAACTACTTGGTGAGGAGTCCTATCAGAGTTACTAGTGGGACTATGGTGAATAATGGTAAAAAATAAAGGTTTTCAGGATTAGCCATTAACGGTAGTTGGTATTTCTACCTAATCTGTCTTTCTTGCTTTTACTATTTTTCTCTGCGCAGCATTTTTTTGGTTAAATGAACACTTAAGCAACATTTTTCCTACTCAGTATAAATAGTTAATGACCTCAGGATATCAGAAATGTGGTACAAGCCTCCTAAAAGCATTTTCAATACATAAAAAGGAAAAACCAGACCATCAGTGTGGACATCCAGCCCCCTGAGAACCCACATCTGCAACGTCTTCAGCAGCCAGCTGTGACAGCACAGCAGTGGGCTGGGGGTACCACTGATGGAGGCACTCCTTGGTACAGCTCTGAAGAAATGAAGTGGACTCCTATTTTATTTTTTTTTTTTTTCATCTTGAAGCCAAATCCAGGTTGAAAAGAGCTATCCTTCTGGTGGCTGCTGTGAGCCGGCAGGAGCCCAGTGGGGAACCCTGTAGAAAGTTGGCTGTGGCTTCCAAGCTGTGGTTTGGCACGTATCCTTCTCCAAAACCTCTGCCAAATATTCAGACTTCTTTTTAGTTGTTTTATTTATTTTTTTTTCCTTTTCATGTTGGCATTTTATTTAACTGTACCACATGAGTTTAAGGCTGTTAGTTTGATATACTTTGTCACCAGAATGGGCTGTTTTGTGTGGAGTTCTTTGATGGAAGGTAAAAATACGAGGTGTGCGTAGAAGGTGAACAAATTGCGTTGAGAGGAGGTTGTAGTAAAGGTAACACAAAGCAGTAATGCTGGTGTCGGGTCTGGTTAGTGTATCTCTCCTGCGTGGGGATTTGACATCACCTTTGCATGCCAAGTTAAGGAGACCTTTGGTTCTCACTGGCGAAGCGTGGGAGAGGGGAGAAACGTGGGCGCCCAACAAATCTTTCTGATCTTTCCCCAAGCGCTTTAAAACACGAGTTTTCCAGCAGTTGGGCTCTGTGAACGCAGGAGAGGAGTCTGAGGGGATTGTCCAGCCCTTCCCCAAATTTTCATTTCCAAGGGCGTCTGGGATTCCAGTGCGAGCCCTTTGCCGAGCCGAGCGCCGACTGGGGAGTTGCGTCAGCTGCGGCAGCATTGTTCTGGATCAGCCTGACCTCTTTGAAAAAATACGTATTTTTCCAACACTAATAAAAACCTTAGCTGAGGTTCTCTCCCTTTCTGTATGTGTGCCTGAGCACTAAATTAAAAAAAAAAAAAAAATTAAAAAAAAAGTCCCAGATGTGAATCTATAAACCATCTGTTTAAAATAACTATTGTTCAGGACTATAATTAAAAGTTATTTATTATGAATCTTGGGATCCTATTATGGATTTGACTGACTCCCAGGTTTCTGACTTAGCAAACGGTTTATGTATTTATGAGCCATGTGTCTCTTCCGCACTCCTTGGTGCCAGAGTGCATGTCCTTTAAACAATAGGGGGAAAAATCCCCTACCCTCCTATAACTGTTGGCTTCTGACTGTTGCTGTCTAAGAGTTTTCTCTTAAGGACAGCAAAAATCAAAGAATCTGAGAGCTTTCAACAGATTCAGAGACGCTGTTGACAACACAGATGGAGGCTTGGTAGTACAGGTCTCCTGCAGGCAGCTACTTAGTGACTTTCTAAATGTGTGGCTGGGACGAGTAATGAAATGTTATGATTACTGGGGGTAGGAGGGGACATAATTGAAAGGAAAGGATTTGTTGCTTAAGTCCTGTTTGCTCTCAGCCTCCACTTTGCTCTTGTGAAATGGGAGGCAGCAAAATTGAAACAAGCAGATGGGCAGTAGACATTAAGAGAAGTGTTTTGGGCAACTGAGTGAATGGGGTGAAGGAAAAAAATTCCTTCTGATGACAATTACTCTTTGTTTTATATTTGTACTTCTACACCCAGCAGGCCCTGGAGATCTGCACTGGATAATGCCTGACTGCAATAGACTAAACAATGATTTACCAGCCCTGCTTTATCTGCTGGGGTCCTATCATAGATCAACATGGTACATTAACCCTTTCCTCCACATTTGCTGATCTAGTTTTCCACAAGGTGCAAGCATTGAGATAAAACAGCAGGATTGTTTTATAAGAATTCTGGAATTAAATCCAGTAGTGGAAACAGTAAGAGGTATTTGGGTGCATTTCCCTGGAGCTACATTCATCTCTTCTTAGTACAAGAGGGATTTTGCCATGAAGACTATGCAAGGGCAGCAGTATGTTGCAATTGTGACTCTGCTATATCTTTTTTCAGCAGAAAGCCCTAAAAGGAGTGGTGGAGGCTGCCGCCCTGAGTGATACTATACCTCACACCCTGGAAGAGCAGCCCAGCCCTGAAGGCAGGGACTTAGGCATCTTGGGATGACATCTGAAGCAGGCACTTTTGGAGCTGCCTGGGACTTGCCTATAATACAAGCTAGAGAGGAGGAACATAAGCTTTACAAATCTCACCCTGCTTAAGTGCTTAGCAGCTCTTCTTGTGCTGGCAAAGATTGGCTGTGCTTACCTGGCATACAGGGAGCTGTCCTGTAAGGCTGGAGGGTGCAGCTTCTCCTCCAAGGCACAGAGCTGACCTCCCTCTTTAATTAAAAAGAAAAAAAAAAACAAACAAAAAAAGGGGTGCAGAATGGTGAATGTGGCACCTGCTGCCCTCCTTTTAGCACCATGCTGTAACAACTGACTTTTGAGACAGTGATCCAGGTTTGGTGCCCTTCGCATCAAGCTCCTGCTTTCCTCACAAGTATCCTTGCTGTGAGGACCAGTGACTTTTGGGAGCAAAAAGAACAAACCCCTTTCTGATGAAACCGGGCCACTGATCAGCAAGTAGGTCAAGGTCTAACTGGGATAGAGAAAGGAAATGTGGATATGGAGCCTACTCCTTAAGACACTCTCCAGATGGGAATGACTCTTCCGTTCCTGCCACTGTACTGGGGACCACTGCTTAATGCACACCAGCCCTTGGCACCAGGACATGAACTCCAAACTCTTCCCTCCTGGAAAACCTGCTAAACCAGCAACTTTGCTGGTTATAAGAAAGGAAGAGTAAGACCCAAATTTGGCTGCCCCCTGAGTTGGCTCAGTGGTTCCAAACTGGTCATTGGCAGAGACTGTTGCTGATTTTAAGCAATGTGGTACAAACAGGAGGCTTTTACTTAGGAACAATAATTAGCAGGGATCTCCTGTTTGAAATATGTATGCTGAGGTCATCCTTAGGAACTTGCATTGCCAACCAGAGACAAGATTTTTTGGTCTCATCTTGCTTTGCCAGCAAGAAACAGCCCTGTCAGGATGTACCTGAGGGCAGAAGGAGGCAGGCACGGGAGAGGGTGAGAAATTGCCTAGGAAGCCGAGCTGTGTGAGGCATCTGGCCCCTCAGTCCCCTGGGAATCAGGGAACAGAAAGAAATACGGAGCTGCTTTTTGCTTCTCATCCCTCTCACTGCCATCTGCAGCAATAATTTCTTCCCTTGAAGAAGGAGTCCACTGATGTGGGTCCAGCCCAGCTAGGTTGGTTCTCCAGGGCACTTTGCATCTCTCTTCTCTCAGATGTGCATGACGCATGCTGCAGCTTGGTAAATCGTGTTCTCCAAAGGGGGAAACTCCACATTGAATTCTGCCCTTCCTTCACACCCACTTTCCCCATGCTGAAGATCTTCCCATAGGTGAAGCTCCTGGGGCTGATGGGCTTATTAAATCTTTCCTTGGGCAAACCCTCATTCAAGAGAATCAGTTCGTAGCAGAACCCTTTACCATGTGGACAGGAGTTGATTTGGTAAGCTCGATTCTGCTGCCCTTCAACAAGCTTTATGACAGCAAAGTCAGGGGGCACTGTGTTCACGTAAAGGGAATCAGGTTTTCACTGTGCTCTTTAAGGAGGATGTCGAACCAGTTGTAATGCTCTACCGTGGCTGCTTTGTGCCCGTCCAGAGCTACATACCTGCCATAAATTCAGCTTAACTTGCCAGTTAAATAGCATTTATGGTTGCTCTGCAGTGCTGGAGTGGTGCAGAGCAGCCAGCACGGAGCAGTGACCTGACTTTTTACAGTAGTCGTTTGTGTCGCTGCAGCTGCGCTTTAGGACCTGATCCTCCTTTCCTGATTTCACAGTGCCTTGCTGAGAGGCAGTCCTCATTTACACTGATAAGACTGAAGTGCCTTTATAGCTCCCATCAGATCAGCCAGTGACTTTGAAGAAAATAAACCTCTGATTTTAGACAAAGAGCTGGAGTGTAATAAAAGCTGCATGTTATCCTTCACAGGCACCTTGAATGAGGCCACAGGGAGCGAAATAAAAAGACTGGAAAACACAGCTTCTTTTCCTTTACTTTTATGATTTACATTTTTCTAACCCTTTGATTTTTTGGCTCTCTAATTAAGTCATAAGATTGGGTGAGGTGGGTGCTTGCACGAACTAGATGGCCACCTGTGTCACTTAATGAACTGAGCTACTAATTATAGGTGGAGGTGACTTCAGAGGGCTGCTTTCAGTCAGGAATTCGAAGTAGCAAAATTTTGCTAAAAGAAACACCCAAAGTATTTGTTTTCTGGCCCTATTTAATGGCAGGGATACCCAGAAGGGTTGACACCACTAGGGCAAGGTAGGCCATAAAAGGAATATCCTCTTTGACATTCCTTAATGTGCTCAGTGTACTCTCTGGCCTTGGGAAATCACTGGCTTTTTGCTATAGAAGGATGACACTGTAATGTACAGTGATTTTATCTGCTCATGGTGTTTCGTTGGTCTCTTGGCATTTTGGGGAGAGAGATGAATTAAACTAGTCATCTTTTCTGGTTTAGTATAGAGTAGCCTCTTTTAAGGGACCTCTGGGTAGGCTGGATAATACCACTCGCTAAAAATGATTTTCTGCAGTGACAGAGTTTTATCTTCTCTGAGGTTGCCACCTCTTCCTCTGCCATTTGTCCTTCTGTCACCATGAGAAGCAATTCCTGAACTGTGCAGTTCATAGGGCAGCATCTCAAGACCCTGATGATATTTTAACAAGTGCATCGTGTAGGTAGTTGTTCACTTAAATAACATGGATTTCTTCAGTGGGGCACATTTTCTGTATGAGAATGGGTAGGAGTCATGAATTACTGTGTAAGTGGGGTAGACAGCATTTACTTGGGATCCTGAATTGTTAAAAGACTGTTCTATACTGCATTCCTTCAAGGGGAGAAAGACAAATTGAATCACAAGGACCATTCCTGAAGTGGAGGAGCAGACTGCTGGTCTCACGTTGGATTTTCTGAACTGCAAGAAATGGTAGCCTTGGGTTTGGTTTGCTTGCAATAGCTTTTGTTTCTTGTTTTTTGTTGTTTTTTTGTTTTGTTTTTTTTTCCAGAATAAGGAGGTGACATGCAAAAGGGAGAAGTGTCCAGTGCTCTCCAAGGACTGTGCTCTCGTCATTAAGCAGAGAGGAGCTTGCTGTGAGCGTTGCAAAGGTGCGCTTCCCTTCCTGCTGTTTCCCTCTTTTTAAAATGTTACCAGGGCATATTTAGGCTGCCCAAGACAGGACAAAGCTTGGAGCTTTACTTGGGACTTGGCTGTCGCTGGAGACTAGAAGAGGGCAATAGCATAATGAAAATATTTATGTTTACAAAGCTGGTGGAGATCCAGAACTTCACCTGTTTGTCCTGTAATTATTAGTTCTTGCATGGTGATAGTCCTTTAGAAGTACATCTTTGTTCTTCATTGCTATGTTGTCAGTCTTTTAAGAGTTATCTCCTAATTTTCTCAGAAATATTTCAGATGAACATTGAGCCACTAGTAGTCACTGGTCAATAATGATTCCTTAATCTTTTTGTGTGGCTGGACACACTAGGAATAATTCTTCTGACTAATAAAGAGCAGGGTAATTATACATGCCTATTCCTATTTTTCCTCATACTGGAAACAAACCAAGCAAATTTTATTAATTTTACTAAACATTTCCTGATGCAAAAAATATTATTATGAACACTTTAATGAAAGCCAAATGAGCAACAGTCTGAACATTATGGATTTATTTATTGACCAATACTATGTATTCCAAGCTCTTTAGAATGAGATGATTATAATATTAAAAAAAAATTGTATAAACATGCATAGCATATATCCACTATGTTTAACCACATGACAAGAGTGCAAGTAGATGAAGTTGGAAACTAGGTGGTTTTTTATATTGATGCAGTAAGCAATGTGCTCTAAAACACTAATTTTGCTGAAGGACTGCTGACAAAATCAATGAGGTAGAGAATGCTGGATTCATACAGCTTTACTTTATTTTTTCCTCTTTTGTTTCTAATTCCCCAGTAGTGATTGCGTGGTATTGAGAGGGAGATAGGGTAGGATAAATTGTTGGGAAATACAATCGTTTATTGCCTTCCCAGAGGAAATACAAATGCGGGAAAACAGATTACCCTGAAATTCAGATGGAAGAGTCATAATGGTTATGTATTTTTCCTGGATGGTTGCAGAGGTGTGTTAGATGCTGTGCTTATGATTTGCTTCTGGGCTGCAGATTTGGAGTAGGTTTGGCAATCCCCATTTCGAGGATTTGTCTAAAAGCCTGACACTTAAAAGAGAAGGAAATGAACTGGAAAAAAAAATTAAAGTGTTACTGAAACAGTAAGAATTTGAAGTTACAGTTTTTACATAAATTACCTACAATTTATTACTTTTGTCAAATAGTGTTTAGTTTCAGCTTTATAGGAAAAGGTTCCTAAGTGTCAGTTTGATTGGGGTGGAAGTTGATTTTTCATTTCCATAATGGCTTGTGTAGTGGCTCAATGGTCTGAAAATTTTCTATACATACACATGCATATGTGCATGCATGCGCACAAAATTAAAAGAAGGGATGTTTCAAAGTTGAGGATACAAACAGTGTTTTCAGTCAGACTTCTTGTAAGGTTTTCTCTTTGTCCTGACTTGGAGTGGGTACCTACAGAACATTATTAATAGGCTTGAGCCTGGCATCTGCAGGTTTGTATACCTGACATCTCTAATGGGATAATTAATAGAAACTGTTAAAAATGGAGTTAGGAGGTGTGTGGATACTTGAGATAGAAGAGTTAGCTAGAGTCCTTTGAATTTATCAATGGACAGAGAGATCCCACTAATAGGCATCCAACAACCTGCTAAAGAAACTAAGCAGCCCTGAGTTTGTAGAGAAATTCTTCTCATCAACAAATAAGTAACACGTGGTGGAAGTGTCTGAGTCTTTTCCTACTGACAGAAGGTTGCCAGGGTATCCTTGCGAAGATCTCAACTTGTCATTGTGCTCAGAAATAATCTAGGAAAGGGGAAAGAGGGACAGAGAGTTTGCTGCTGCTGACCTGATCTCTGCTGACCTGCCTTCAGGGAGTTGCAGAAGGGTCTCAGGACACCAAACAACTGATGACAAAGCAGCAAAGGATGTTAATGTGGATGGGAATAAAGGTGCATGCAGGACAGAACGGCCCTAACTTTACAAATATAATACTGGGCTCTGAGTTGGCAATTACTGATCAGCAGCTCTTTCTGTGTTATACAAGATACCTCTGTGGCAAGATCAGCTCAAACCTCAGTAGCTCTCCAAAGGGAAAACTGAATGTGAAGTTTGTTAGGAAAGGAGTAGGGTTCAAAACAAAATGCATTGGTTTCCCTCTGTGTGAATCAGGTAGGCTGCTTATTCTTGCCCCTCGGGAGGCTAAAGTAGAGCTGTGGACCTTGGCCTGTATTTTTCTCTCTAGGTCTCTATTAGTGGCTGCTATCAGACAGAAGACTTGGCTAGAAGGATGCTTGGTATGATCTAGGATGGCAGTTTCTCTGTGCTTAAAAAGCAAGAAGAACTTTAAATTTCAGAATTTAAAGAAAAAAAAGCTCTCAAGGACTTAGTTTTCAAAGTAGATGTGAAATTTTTGAATACATTTTTCTGCTCCTTCTGAACTATGCTCCCATTTAACTACAGCAGTCCTGACACCAAACATTGTCCCCAGGTTGTTCTGGTTCCAGGGGAAGAGGCTGATGGAGCCGTCCTTATCCCCAGGGAGGCTGCTTGCTCTCTTGAATGCTGCAGGAGGGTGCAAGATCCCAAAGGAGTGTCCCATGGGGAGTAAGTGGGGACTCAAGGCTGCACAGTGCTCCAGCTGCTCCCCGTGGTGTCCCAGCAGCTCCCCGGCACTCTGCGCTCCAAGCTCAGCTCAGCTGCAGCCGGGACTTGGCCCTGCAGCTCTTGTTCTCAGTTACTATTTTGTCAGGCTGCCAGAGTGCCCACAAGGAATGCAAGCAGGAAAAGGGAAACAGGGATTTTCTTTTTCTTTTTTTTTCCTTTTTTTTTTTTTTTGTTTTTGCTAGTTGCATTTCGTCTAAACATGAACAAAATGTTACGGAGAAAAGACATCAGAACCTGATGGCTTTTTTCCTTGGCTTCATTCCCAAAGCCTGAAAGAGCTTAATGAGGCCTTACAGGCTCTTGCCAGTTCTCTTTGATAGCTTCATGTCTTCCTACCTTGTGAAGAGATGAATGAATGAATGAATGAATGAATGAATGAATGAATGAATGAATGAATGAATGGCTGCTGTCACTTGAGTGCAACATCAGGAGGATAACATTAAGACCAAAGGGAATATTCCAGAACTGGCTTGTGTAGGAAGGAAACCACTGCTTGTGAGTCATTTGTGACATTGCTGCCTGTGGATTTTATTCTATCATGAGGAGCACACGAGGACATATGCCCCCATTTCCAGGCAGTTGGACTAGATTAAAGGTCCCTTCCAACGCAAACAGTTCTGTGATTCTGTCTGTCTGCAGCTCTGCATGCAGCTCAACTCCTGTGGTGAGAGCTTTGCATACAGGAGAAACAGAATTGTTGGTAGAGAACTCTTCCTGCAAATGGTTGTGTGCTGAGCATGAGTCCCTTGCTTCCTTTTGGGTATTTGTATGCTACTTGGACGATTTCTAGCACTTTCTTTTTCATATTTCTTAATAAACAGAAAAAGTAAGGAACAGCAGCTTTTGCAATCAGAAAAATCACTGTGATGGAAACTAACATATAAAAAGATTTGGTTTTACTTAATCCCAGAATCCCAGAATGTTGAGTCGGAAGGGTCCCACAAGGATCATCCAAGTCCAGCTCCTGGCTATGCACAGGAGAGCCCCAAGGATGTGTCTGAGAGCATTGTTCAAACAGCAGTTCAAGCACTGTTGAACTCTGCCAGGCTTGGTGCTGTGACCACTGCCCTGGGGAGCCTGTTCAGTGCCCAACCACTCTCTGGCTGAAGAACCTCTTCCTAAGACCCAGCCTAAACCTCCCCTGACACAACTTCAGGTTCTGTCACCAGAGAGAAGAGAGCGGTGTCTGCCCCTCGGCTTCCTATCATGAGGAAGTTGCAGACTGGTACGAGGTCTAAGATTTAAAATTTAAGATTGAAATCCTCCAGACTAGTCATGTGTTTTAATACTGTTCTTGACTTCAGGCCCATAGGACCTTGATGGTAAAATCAGTGGGGCGAGGCTCGCTTTTGCTGTGTGTTTGGGCAGAGTCTGGAACAGAGAAGTGTGGGGCTGTGATTGTGGCTCCCTGATGCAAGGAGGGTAAAAATGACTAGGCCTAATAGTGACAATTTTCAGGAATATTATTCTTTTGACAGATATTTGCTGTAGTTTATAAAGCATGCATGTACCTCTAGCATACTGTTCATTTTGAAAATGCTAAAAAATCAGGCCCTCTTATTACTTTTGCACAGGCTAAATCAGTCACTTCATCTCTGATTTTATTTAATATATTTCAGGAAAACATACGAGGTCACTGAGATTCTAGAAATAGATTTGGCAGTATTTTCTTATGCAGTTGAATGGAGACCTGTCACTTAGATATAGAGCTCTCTACGCATGTAATAATAAGTTATTTGCTCTCTGAAGAAGTGGCATTACTGGCTCAGGATTGCCTAAAGTTTGCATTTCTAAAATTGTACACCATATTCTACTCTCTTATCCCAAGAACCCGAATCTTCTATGAATGTACAAAGTTGGTGGGTGTTTTTTTTTGCAACAGAGAAAATTTGCTCGTAATTTTCTTCCACTTCCCATGTGAAATTTTGCTTTTTCTGTCCTTGTCAACCCTTGAGAGTGACTGAGGGGTTTTTGGGTTAGTTTTCTTTGGTTGTTTTTTGTGTGTGTGTTTGTTTGGGTTTTTTGTTTGGTTTATTTTAGTTCTAGTTTTTGTTAAATTAATGATTGATCTTAGAGGTTCTCGTGCTATGCTCCATTGATCTAGAATCTACCTGAGAATGGAATCCCAGCCCAGGCACCAGCAGCCTTAGGTCCCCTGGATATTGACTATCCAAAGCTATTGTAGTTATTATGCATTTCTTGGAAAGGATATCACATCCTGCTGGTTAAGGATTTCAACCCATTTCAGCAGCCAATTTCAGCTCTTAGGACTGGCTTGCACAGGGACCTAGAGGGAGGTTCTGGCAACTCTACCAATGCCCTGCAGGATCCATGTGTACATTTGGCACTTTGTTCACAGTGAGCACCCCTAGTATGAGCTGCCCAATACCAGTTTGGTGTTCTGCTGTAAGACTGACTGGGGGGACCTTTGGGTGGGGCTCTGTCACTTGCAGCCCACCCTTGCAAGCTCTAAGGCAAGCTGTCAGAGGCAAGGGATGATAACATGGATGGAGAGGGATGGGATGGGAAGATAATATATTTTCCTCAAAAATATTTTTCACCTTCACCTGAATAATCCAGTCCTGGCATCTGTCAGGGACTGGTTATGGAAAGAGATGTCTTAGCTTTTCTGCTGGTCTTTCTCACTCCCTCTGAGACTTTTGGTCATGTGTTCCAGCTCTGACTCAGAAGGCCTGTTTCTTGAGGCTGGAAGTGCAGGTTTGTGTCAGCATTCCTTCAGTTTTTAGCTTTTTATTTCAGGCAAAGGCAGAGACTTTGAAGCAGTGACATACAACCACAGGGACAGTGCCATCCAGTATAATCACGGTGCCAGCTTTGATTGCTGCTGGTTATGCCTAAGAAAAGGTCTCCATCTCTCCATCCTTCCTTTGAACTGACTCTTCTTACAGAGGTCTTTTCACATACCTTTGATACCCCTTGAGTATCTGGTGTGTGCCGTTGTGTTCAGTAGCACCTCCAATTTCAGATATTGCCTTGCTAAATACCATTTTCTATTTATGTAAGAAACATTTAATGAACTGTCCTCTCATGTTGTCATTAATACTTTTGCCATCAAATATTGGTTACCCACATTTTTATATTAATGTTTTTGCATGTAATGTTTCTCTGGAACAATGTGATAAACATCTTAGGACATGTAATACTGGAATAAGAATTTCTTTCACTATTTAACTTTGAAGCTATGAGCTGTGCTGACCATGAATGATTTTGCTAGTGTGAGTAAACTGGGTGTAAATGGCAAGTCATTGTGTCCCCAAGCAACATAATTAATGAAAACCCTCATAACCATGAGAGATAATAGCTCTCCAGCTGCCAGGCTTGGCAAGCACATCGAGCATCAGCTCAAGATTCAAGGCAGCTCTGACTATATGGCATTTTGGTTTGCAAGGTTCTTAGGAACTCTGCAGGGTAATGTTTTTCACCCTATACATACATTCATGTAACTCAAGGCATGTGGGAAGGTGAAATTGAGTTCCAGTGGGGTGCAGGGGACAGAAACAGCACTGGGAGGAGCTGCTATTTTCTCAGTGAATCTGAGCTGCTTTGCATGATATGCCCATGAACTGTGTAGTCCCAGCACAGCTCAGCCCCAGGGCCACTCCATTCTGCTCTGTTGTGCCCCCTTTATATGGCCCTGCATCCCTTGGGTCCTGTCATTGTGATGGCTCAGCTGCAAATAGGTTTACTTGTACTCAGTTACAGAGGAAAGGGTTGGATTTTCACTGTTAGGAGCTGGTCTTGATAAGCATGGAGGGGGTTTTTGTATACATTTTCATGCTTCTGTGTTGACAAATGAAGACCAGGGTTACTCAACAGGAAGTTTAATTTTCTGGTAGCTGTTGATCGCTTTAGCATCACTAAGAAATGTGAAAATGTATTTTATAATAGGTGTATGTGTGGTTCTTTTGTTGTGGCCAGGAGATTTTATGCCAGGGAAATACTGCAGAATGTGCAAGTTTTGAATTTTTTTATTTTTTTAGGGGGTGGTTTGCTTGGTTTTTGTTTGGCTAGAACCAGTATTTAGTGCTAGCGTGCCTGGATACCTCCCTGAGGATTAATTTATCAAACACTAAATAAAACATGTCTTCTAACTGTTTCCTTTTCCCTCATGTTTATTTTCCATGCCAATAGAGAGGTTGCTTTAAAAAAAAAAAAAAATAGAAAGTGGAGGGAAAGCAAGAAAAAACTTAATAGGAGAAGAAAGATGCTGAAGAAATGAGGGATGGGGAGCCAGCCTATTGTGCACCAATCTATCACTTTCTCTTGGGAGAATAAGGAAATGACTTGTCTATAAAATTCTCATTAGCCTAAAATAAGCACAAATGTCTCCTGGAATCTTATTAGGCAATGTCAAATTGAGTAATAAAGGGTTGTTTTTAATGAACTGCTGAGGACACTGGTTGAGCTTTAGCACTACTGAACTGTCTCTTACACTCAATTCCCTATCTTCATGATACTGCTATGTGCTGGCCTGGCTGGGGAAGAAGAAAAAAGGGTCATTTATCAAGTGGCTTCCTGATCATCAGCTTGTCCACATGCCAATAAAAAAAATCTGCTATAATTTGCCTCTTTTGTTACTCCAATTCAATTTTGTGTGTGGATGCTTGTTCTGGAATTAATTGGTCTCCAGAGTTAAATTGGTCAAAGGTTAGTTTGTTATGTTTGAAACTAAGGTGCTCAAGTATGGCATGCACAACAATGAAACAAAGTAGCTAAAAAAGTAAATTACCAGTTATTGAACATTTTTAGCATCATTTTTTAGTGCCAGGAGGACTCAAATCTAGAGTATCGTTTTGTCTTTATGAGGTGACTAGAGGGTAATTAGCATTAGTTTCCACTGCATATGCAACAATTGACCAACTTCAAAGTACTCAGTGATTCAGATAAGCAACTTCAGGCATGCATGTTTATCCAGGACTTATCTGAAGTATTGGGATGGAAGGAGGTAATGGCAACAAAACCTACAACTAACTGAAAGTTAATATTTTACATTAATAAAACACCAGCCATTCTTAAAGAAAGAAGCAGGAAAGAATAAAAAATCAGGACACACTCCTTGACTGATATGAATCACCTTAGCTCTTTTAAAATTGATGTAGACCACTGATACTTACCTTTTTTCCACATGTGGAACCCTGAAGGTTTTCCTTAGAGGATATATGACTCAGGGTCAAATTTACTTATTAATGTAAAATCTGTTATTTTTCACATATTTCTTAGAGCATTCCCAGGCTTTTTGGGGTTCCCCTCTTGAAAACCTCCTCTGCAGCCCTTTCTTTCAAAGTTTTGAGTAGGTATTCAGGCAGAATAAGTGGATGGCATTTAAGTGATTGTCCTGAACTCTGATCTTCCTTGATTTATTCTTTTCTCCTGCTCGTGCTTTCAAACTGTGGATGGAGACAGTAAGTTAATGTACTAATATTTCCAAAGGGCTCTTAGGGAAATAAAACACTTTAAAATGGCTTTTAGGGACTTCAAGTATGTCTCATCCTTCTCTGTTGTGGAAATCCACATCAGGGACTTTGCTGATGCCTTTGAACATGAAATACTCAGTGACTGCTGCTTTCCAAGCCTCTGAGGGTGGACCTTTAACCGTGGATGAGCCAGAATGGCAGGACTGAATTGGCACACGGAATGGGGCAGGTTTCACTCAGCTGACTTTAGGTGAGGCTCAGAAATTTCCATGCTATGAGTAGTGGGGCTAGGAAAGTCCAGCAGTGTGTTTGCAGGTGTCACCTGAGAGATCTGTACATTGAAAGTGAGGCTCAGAAAAGCTACCTGGTATGTGGGCTTTGTTTCTTTTTCCTTTTGAAGAGTGAGTGGTGGGTGCAGCTCTGGGGCATCCAAAGGGCACAGCGTCAGGGCACACCTCTGGTCAGAGACAGGTTAAAGCGTCACCCAGAGATTGTAAAGCCCTCCTTTCATATGCTTTTCAGTTTTGCCTGACGTTCAGCCTTCCCCCATCTCTCACCAAGACTGCTTGTGTTGCTGGCTAACTCTCCCCTTCCAGCATGCTGTTTTCATCTGCTGAAATCCAGCTCCCACCGTGCCTCATGTTGGTGTTGCATGGATGCTGCTCTCTCTCCCCCATTCAACCTGCTGCCCTGTGCCAAAGCTCAAGGGCAATCTTAGTATTTCCAATGCTTCTGCAGACTTTTCTATCCTGGTCTTCATTTCTAAGTTTCCCTTTTGCTGCCTGCAAGCTCTCCCTGCTATGGTTACTTCTGGTGTGCCATCCCCTTGCCAGGGGAGCAATGACTGGTGCTGCAGGGCAGAGGATTTTATAGCATAGCTTGGATATGCCCTTCAATAAAGAGCAGTGCTGACAGTATGGACACACCACTTTCATTCTTTGTTGACCAGACTAATCCTTGAAGTGGAAGTTTCAGTTTAGTATGCACATCTGTACAAGCAGATTAGCCCAGGGTCATTAGCTTTCTTACAGAGGAAACATTTTCAATTAAAGAACATAATTGCTGAGCAAATATGCAAGGTATTTTGCAGTTGCTAGTTTTGAGCCTGGCCCTTGGTTCTTGGCTCTGGTAAAACATGCACACAAATATTTAACAACATGGCTTGTTCCATCTTGAGCATCCTGCACGCTTGTGAACTGTTTCTGGGATTGGGACCGGTATGTCTTGGGCTTCTGCAGTCTGAGGATGTTAAAACACATTGCCCAGGCTCAGCACTCATCAGTGTTTGCAGTGAGCAGTGAGACTGTGCTACCAGATTAATTCAGTGTTTTTCAGAGCAGGACTTCCAAATGTGTAAGGGGAGTATAGGGCTTCATGCTCCTTTCTTGGCACGTTGGCCTGAGTGTATGAGAGTGCAGAGAACTGTATTTAACACACTGAGAATCTGAGCATTTCTTTATTATTTTAAGTCACTTCATCTGGGCTTTGCTACTTAAAAGATACAAGATTTGTATGTATACTTTGTACCTTTCAGTATTTGTCAAAGATGAAATTATCACACCCAGCTCTTAGACTATGGATTAACCCTTTTTAATACCTATTTTATTTCAGTTTGGGTAAGTGAGATAGCCACAGCATCTACAAATTCCTCCGGTGTTGTCCTGTATTTAGCCTGCAAAAAATTTTCTGAATACTGCAAATCCTGCAGTACAAGTGTTCTGTTGTTCAAGATATTAACTGGAGGCAGTTAACACATTTGCAAATGATCTTTATGTATCAGCTTTCCTTTAAATTTTGTGTTGAATTTGGAATGATTTTACGGGGATTTTAGGTTCCTCTGCACTTCAGAGCTGTGACCCTTGAGTTTCCTTCTACAGTGGGCTCAAAGATCTGCTGGTGTAGGGCTGATACATTGCCTTCATTCTCAGGGGGATGTAAACTGTACCCCCAAGCAGGCCAGTGCACCCTCCACTGCAGAGCATCACTGAGAGGCATTGCCAAGGCAGGGTGTGGGAGGAGAACGGTGCCCTGGGCATCGTCTGCCTGATAGTTGTGTGATTCTGTGTCTCTCTGTGCACGGCCGTGTTTCACACCAAGTCTTTGGCAAGAATCCTCTTGGTTTCGTGGGCTCTTTGATTGAGCTAATTTTGAATCAAATACACTGGGGAAAAAAATGTAAAATGGAAAAAAAACCTAAATGGAAAATGGGCATTTTTCCCACAGAAAATGGGGTATGTGTTGCTTCTTAAATTTTTCTCAGAACCACTCGGTCTCCAAAGAATTATTTTTTAATTGAAACAATTTTGCTTTAATAAACTAGCTCTTTAAAAAAAACAACAAGTATTTTATTTCTAGCTTAGAAGTATTTTCTAGTTTTGCTTCTCTGGTGAGTTATTAGTTTCTTTGTATTCCTTTTGGTTTCCCTTTTTACAAAATACCAGAAAACAACGACAGAGTGGGAAGGGAAACTAGTGGGAACATGCAATAAAATGTGAAAATTAAATGTTTGCTTTGGCGTTTGTTTGTTTGTTTTCCAAATGGCTCTATGAAACTTCATTTTGCCCAAAAAAATGTGGACTGATCCCAGTGTAGGGGCAAATGAACCTGTTTTCTGTTAACAAAGTTGTCATATAACACACAAAGACATATAAACCCAAACCCTATGGGACTGCAGAATGTCTCCACTTGGAGATTCACCACACACACAAAAGAGCTTGATGGCTTTTAATTTATGTGGATGATGATCCCTTCTGTCATGAAAGTGAAAAGGCATAAAGAAGAGGTAGTTCTGCCAATGTCAGGTCATCCCTGCTGAGCTGTGCTTGCTGAAGAGCTCTCAGAAGGGTTTGGTTAATGGATCAAGATAGCGTGGCCAGGCTGGATGATGAATGCTTATTCCAGCTCTTCTTTAACCCTCCCTCCTCCCTCTCCCTGTTCCAGTGCCTGAGTCACTGCATAGTTCCAGAATGGGCTGCAGAATAAACGCTTGCCATCCATTTTGAAGTCAATTGTCACTGATTTTGGTTTGTCTTGACCAGTCTGAGTTAGTAAGGAGTTTGGCCAGTCCTGCAGCAGCAGGAGCAGATGTGCAGGATGCCCAGGGCATGGTCCTTCTTGTGCCTCCCAGCTCTCAGCTCTGCCTCTTCTGCTAACCCAGGGGAGAGGGGCGGGTTGCCTTTAGGGTGCTGCTCTGGGATCCTCACCAGCAGCCTCCCACAAGAGCATGTTCTGCTGAACTGATGTGCTTCTGTCTCGCCCTCTAGATTGCAGTTTTGAAGGAAATACGTACAACAGCTCCATGAAATGGCACCTCCCCAGCAATCCCTGTGTTACCTACCAGTGCCAGGTAAGGATGGCATCAACATTGTGCTAATTGAGTTGCAAGCTTTTCCCAGGATGTTCTGGGTCTTCCTTCATCCAATCCAAATAACCTGAAATATTTTATACCGAAGGCACGTTATGGGCTTTGCATTTTAAAGTAATTTAAATCCACTCAGATGCAGCCAGCTATGACCAAACATTCAGAAAGATAGGTTTTAAATGACCTGAGTACCCTCATACCCAAACATTGCTGAAGGAGAGGTACAAAGCCGTGCCATTTCCTGCTATCTTGACCTTGAAGTAAGTCTTCCTTTTTCAGCCTTTTGTGAGTTAGAAATTATTTTAGTAGTTGGACACTTTTGTGTGTATGTGTCCATGGGTTTTACCTGGGATGTTCTTTAAGAGAAACCCACAACCAAATCTGCTTTTCCTGGGCTCCTGCAGTATTAACACTGTGGCTTTTTTTTTTAGCTTACCTATCTGCAACCATAACATTTTCAAGATTATCAATTTTCTGATTCAAACCAGGTAATTATGTAGAGAGTTTTAGTTTCTGTCTGTGAATAGGTCTGAACACTCAGGCAGCTGCTAAGAATGGCAAGAGGAGAGATGAATGAGTGGGAAGAGCTTCTGCTATCAGGAGAGTTTCCTGGTTTTCTCTTTTTCTGTGATACTTCTGCTCGGTGAAACCCATCTGCATTTTTAAAGATGAGTGCACTGAGAAGACTGAAGTTGGATCAGCAGTGTTCTGTATCCTTGCACTTCATGAAAAGATACTCCCTGTGTGAATTTAGATATGCTGCATGAAAGTATGAGTTCTTTATTGCTTCTCTCAGTGTCTAAATGAAAGACTGGGTGGTCCTGTTTACCCTAGATCCACACATTTGAAAAACAGTTTTCCTTTGCTTCCAACAGCAAAGCTGCAAGCAGAAAAAAAAAAAAAAGGTAGCAGCCTTTTGTGCCCAGAACCTCACACCCAGATTTGCTCAGGAGGACTCTTGACTTCTTGAATAAGTACAGGAAATGTTAATTTACTAATACTTATCAGGCAAAACATCAAAGATAAGTGTCTCCCCTCTACAGAACAAGATGCTTTTATCTGCTTTCTAAGTCTATTTTGCTCCAATGGGAGAGGGAGGGGAATGCCTTGTGTCTGGCCTGTTTTCACCAGAGCTGCATGGCAGATTACCGAGGTTAAGGATTCCTGATAAAGCAGGATTCCTTTTCCTAAGAGGATGCTAGATTTTTTACCTGATGCATTTAAAGGCAAATCCTGTGTCTGGAGTCAGGGAGACTCAAGTGGATCTTTTGACTGTGGATTAGCCTGAATCTTGATACCAGGCAGCAGATACAGAAAAAGAGAGGTTTTGAAATCCAGTGCTTTGGAGCCTGTGCTGGACTTTAATTGTACTGCTAGTAATTGTGATTTTTCTGCTTGTTAAAGCAACCACAGTGCTAACAACGAATGTGTCTGCTCTGCTTCTTTTTCAGGAAGGAGTGATAGTAGAGTCAGAAGTCCAGTGTGTTGTTCATTGCAAAAACCCTTCCAGACTCAGGGGAGTGTGTTGTCCTGTGTGTCCAGGTGAGATTTCATGGGAAGATGCTGCTCTGCATGTATGTGCAACTGTGTTTCTGATGGTACCCATCACTGCCTGGCAGGTTGCCTCCAATTTCTCTGGCACGTTACTAAAATGTGGGCTGGTGACACAAGAAGAGCCTGCTTAATATTTTTTAGTAGAGGACATGCAGCCTACAGGATGCATAGGCAACAGCCTGTGACAATATGCATAGATGTATTTATGTCATTTTTCAGCTGGGTTTGTCTGGCTGATGGCCCTGATTTTGTTAGAGGCAAAGCATAAGACTAATCCTAAAAAAAGGAGATTCGCTCTTTAAAGGGGAGTGGGAATAGGTTGCCTTTGTGAAGCACAGAGGCAAATTACTGTGTTTTTTGAGAGGATTTTAACAGAGGTTTTGTAAGTAAGCACTGCTCCAGTAGTGATATAATAGATTTCTTATATTTTGATTAGCTGTAGTATCTGCCAACATCTAATATAAACTCAGGGAGTAAGAATGAGTTAGTAAAAAGCAAACAGCTTAGAAAAGTGTTTTAAAGCCACTTCTCATGGAAGACTTGGCCTAGACTCTACTTCTTTGGTGCAGATTTATTTGCTGTAGAAGGGTGATTTCTTTCCCAAAAAAAAGATATTTAGAGTTTCTCAAGGATTTGTTCAGGCTTCTGAAGGGATTTGTATTCCTCTGAAGTGACTCCCTCTCTACAACTACCTGAAAGGAGGTTGTAACAAGGTGGGGATTGGTTTCTTCTCCCAGATAACTAGCCACAGGACAAGAGGACCTGGCCTCAGGCTGCACGAGGGGAGGTTCAGGCTGGACATCAGGAGGGATCTCTTCATGGAAAGTGCTGTTAAAGATTGGAGTGGACTGCCCAGGGAGGTGGTGGAGTCACCAGCCCTGCAGGTGTTCATGCAATGAATGGATGTTGCACTTAGTGCCATGGTCTAGTTGACAGGGTGGTGACCAGTCAAAGGTTGTACTTGATCTTGGAGGTCTTTTCCAACCGGGATGATTTATGATACTCTATGAAAGTGGATGGTATGATTTACTTTTCCTACTGTCATGCACTGGGGTGTGTTACAGAGAAAAGGCAGCGTGCTATCTTGAGCTAAACTTATTCACATGCTGTTTTGCAGGTTGTGTATTTGAAGGGAGAATTTACAATGAAGGAGAAGAATTTAGGCCTGAAGGAAATAAGTGTACCAAGTGCTCTTGCATTGTAAGTATTTGCCTTTTGGCACTCTATCTCCCTGTGTGAACTTCAAAAGGCACATTATTGTTGCCAGAACAAAGCAAAAAAATATAAGGAATTCAAGACCACTATGCATTATTTTCTTGGAGTTTGGGTTTATATTGAAGAAATTGAGGCACTAATACATGGTATCACTCACATTCTGAGTTTATAATCTTTTCTGTGACCTTACACTGTATGCAGATGGAGCAGGATATCTGGGAGAGGGCTGGTCTGCTGAATTAGCTGTGCTCTATTTGTGTTGGGATCATGCAGTAGGAGACAGAAAGCTTTTTGGGCTTCATTTATTGATCAACATTTATTAGATGCTTCCCTGAAACAAACTTTTGCAGGGATTCCTTTCAGCTGTGTGCAGCAAGAGCCTTTGCTCTGTATTACTGAGTAGAAGAATGAGGGTAGCCTCCTTAGGCTGTCCCAGGTGGATTTTTGGCTTGATGCTTAATGAAAAGGTCATATCCTGGAATTTATTCTTGACTAGCAACAATATAGAGAGGAAGTAATAATTGCATCCTTTGGGTAATGAGCACAGGCTTCTCATTCGCTTCCATTAAGTTAAAAGATAATGCTGTATGAGTCGGGGCAGATAACTTTGACTTCATCACTGTAATCTGGGAGACGAGTGAAATGCAAAGTTCAAATCACTGCTTTTGTTGCAATCTGTGGGCTGGTTATCAGCAGAATATGCGAGGCTGGGGAGCTTTACATTTCAGTAGAATGCCAAGAGATTTGTCAGTACCAGGCTGACAGTTCTCCTGCATCATGAAAATAAAATGAAAAAAGGAGGAAAGATAGACTTCAAAAATTAATATATATTTATACATATACATATGCTTTTACTGAAGTTGCTACAGAGAACTTAGACTGTTTTGTGGGGGGAAAAAGTGCTGGTAATCTGCTAAATTAATTCATACTAATCATTACTGCTCCTGTAGAGATCAGGGTGCTCAGCTTATTTTATTTTTTATTTTTTTTAAAGTTCTAATCCTATAATAATGAAAATATGCTGCCATTCATGCCATAGTCATACACACCCTGGGCTACTGCTCTGTTGAATGCCTTCTGTCCCAGGCTGAGAACCATTGCTCCCTCTGCACTTGGTGGGTTCCCCCTCTCATTTCAGCTGTGAAGCAGCTTTCCCTAGTTATGCTCCTCAGGGGAAGGCAGGGCTGGATGTTTGGGAAGTCTGTGGAGACATGCTGAAGTCTTTCTGGGTTGTGCTTTGCTCATTCAGAAGCACTGCACAGACACTGCCTATTGCCCAGTTATTGGTGTGCCAACATCTCCTCCATCAACTTTCCTTTGTTCTCTTAAATCGCAGAAGCAGCTGTGCTGAGAAGAGCAGGGCAGATGGGAAATCTTTAGGGAGAGCAATATAAAGAAATATAGGAATATAGGGTCACACCTGAGGGGCTTGTCTTGACAGTTACCAGTCTCAGCTATGTTTGGGAAGGAAACACATCAGCTACTGAGAATAACATGTTTAAAGCCTCAAGCAAGAGGTGTAACTTCCAAGAAAGACAGCATAATTGTTTTGGATGTTATTGACATCTGTATAAAATGTCCAGCTCTCATCCTGAATCTTACTGACAGCCAAAGAAATACCATCTGTGTGTAAGCCACACCAGACCTCTCTTCCCTCTCTCTGCAAAGCCTTTTTTTCACCCTCTTGCCAGTTTCCCTCGGAATTTGAGCCTGTGCTAATTCCTATGTAATTTAAATTTGAAGTAAATAATGGGAGCATCCTCAGGGCTGTGATAGTGGTTTGCTGCCTGCTTTGCATCCATTCCCTTTTGGGAATGGGTCCTCAGTGCATCTCTCATCTAAGGGGTTGGTGGATAGATGTCTTATTTAAAGATACCTACCTAGTCATGCAAAGTGATGGGAACAGGCTTGTGGGTGATGTGCTGTAACTTGTGCAGGCTTTAACAGATGAAAGGAATCTTCTCACCCCAAATTAGGTTTCTTCTGGGATTTCAGATTGTAACTATTTAGCAAGTCTTTCATGGAAATATGGAAGAGGAAGTAGCACAAATGACTGCTGAGGTATGTGGGGGCTCTGTGTGTGTTAGGATTCCAGCCACTCTCACTTCAGAGTGAATGCTCCATTTTACCTGGGAGCAAATTCTAACACTGGGTTTTCTGGGCTCTGTATGCCATCACTGTCCCAGGGGTAACTCAGACTTGGGACTGCAGACAACAGGGAACAGGAAGAAAGTAAAGAGAGATGGATGTGCTTTGTTTTCCTGGAGAGACATATGGTTAATCTGAGCTTGCTAAATGGATTAAAATGAGGAATTGCTTAAAAAGAAGAATTTTATTGTTGCAAACTGATGGGCTCAGAAGTCAGTACATGTCAGCAGGCCTGAACTGTGGGGACCCATCTTTGGAAAACTCTTCTGTTGTTCAAGTTTGTGAAAAGTGGTGCCTGCTAGACACTATTGAGCTCCTGAAGTGTGAAATGGTTGTTAAGATCTTGGGAGGGGGTTTGTTGGTTTTCAACATACATTGCTTATGCAACTGAAGAGAAAATGGGGAGCTTGGGAGTTGGGGATCCCCATCCTGGTGAAGCAGGCTGGCCAGTGGCAGAGCTTGCCATGCTCCAGAGGGTAGAGAAAGCCATGGCTTGGCTACACCTGGGCAATTCACTCGGTCCTTAACCTGTTAATGTGGTCTCTGTTTAACACCACTTGTGGGGCTAGTTATTGTCTACTGAAAACCAGACCAAGCCCACCAAACTCCCTCCATGGAGGTCACCGAAGTGAGCCATTAACTCATAACTTTGGGGTTGTTCCCCATCCAGGCTGTGCTGGCGGCAGCGAGGCAGAGATGAAAGGCCCTGTATTCCATTACTGCTCTCCTAAGTGAGCTGCTCCTTGGGGCGACTAGGATTTCTTGCTGAAAATGGGAATGCATCACCTCTCACTCAATGCGTATTGCCTGTCAGGAGCGAAGGAGCTGGCTTTTAATGTCTGGGTTTCTCTGGGGAGAGGCGTTTGTGTAGGAAAGGTGGACGGGGTAATGGGGATCTTCTTGCACCCCGGCTAAAACCCAGCTGTCTCACAGTAACTCATCTGTCTGGCCTGTTGCTGCTTTCTGTGATAGGCCAGCAGCCTATTCTGGAGAACCCTTGGCTATTTTCCCTACCATAAGCACCTACTTAAATGAAGGACTGGCTGCTTTAATCAAGTGTTATTTCTCAGATACTGCTTTTATGAGGTCGAGAGACTGTGTTTCTGCTTGCATAGTAAGAGCACTTGGCTTGCATGTTTCCTTTCCTACAGCCTGCATTAAAATAGTCAGACTGTGATTATCGTAAATGTTTTCATTTTCCCTTTTGATGTTGCACGTTTGGGAAAAAGAACTAGTGGAGGGGAAGGAGCGAGAGCCAGCGAGGGAGGAGAGGAGGCTTGGCAGGAGAGTGACCTCGTGTGAGAGCAGTAACCATGGAGAAGCTTATCTTTAAATGGTAGTATCCAAACTCCTCGGTAGCCCCCTTGGACTGCGAGTGCTGTTACCCAGAGCATGGGCGCTGTGCGGTGCGGCATGCGAGGCATGTGGCTGTGCAAGGCACCACCATGCTGAGATGGAGACGCCGCAGCCCAGGACGTGCCTCCCTCCACACCCCTGCGGGCAGAAGGGAAGAGGACCTGCTTGGGAAGTGATGGGAGGCTGGATTTTCCAGCCCTGCCGAGATGGCTGAGAGCTGGCAGTGGGAAAGGCAGCGAGGAGGCGCGTCACGGGGACGACCATTGGCAGGGTGGTTTTGTGCGTTTGGTCCCTGTGGGAAATAAAAGAATATGGTTTTATTACAGGTAAATAGTTCATTCACTCAGGAATTATTTTCTTAAGGCGTATCGTGGAAGTTGTAAGGCACCAGGTCCTGTCTGGAACTGGTGCCAGGGACAACTTGCATTCGGGAATAGGGAATTATGAAAATAGGTAATGATATGGCTGAAATGGGCTAAGGATTGCTCTTGTGTGCAGAGGAAAGTGGTCATTCTGACCAGGAGACCCCTGCACAGGCGGGCACGCCAAATCCAACCAGAAGAAGAGACCCACTCCTCTCATTATACTAAGAAGGCGGGACTTTAGGGACACATAAAAGCATGATTTTTGGGCTGGGCGTGTGCTTTTTGGACCTTCGTGGCCATGGCACCCAGCACGTGCTGAAATAGAAACTTTCTTTTTGCTAAACTTCTTTATCTCACAGATATTTGTATCCTAACTACATTGAATAAAAGAGGTTTTTCTCACAGTCTCCAAAGGGCGTCGCACAACAAAAGCAGTGCTGGCCTCGTAGCTGCTCCTCCAAAGTGATTCAGAGCAAGGGAAACCCAAAGGGCTGGAGATTTGGGGCCCTTGGAGAGCTGAGTTGAAAGCAGTGTCTGCTCAGTCTCCTTTGCTTTTACACGGTGCTCAGGGGGTCGCACACATCTCCTGGTGTGCAGGTGCACTCATGGGTGTGTGCCCGCAGGAAATGTCACTTATATTCCTGAGTGCTAGGGTGCAAACACTGAATAATCAAAGTTTTGCACAAAGAGAAGGAAATTGCAGGGAAAAATCTGTTTCTAAATCAATCAGGCGTTTCAAGTGTGATAAATAATGAGAAACTACACATGTAAGAGTTTTGGATGCTGAGGGTGGAATTCATCTTGTCTAGCTCCAGGTATTCAGAAGTAATGTGTCTGATCTGAACTACTTATCTGAATTCCTCTTCACTTAATGGAGAGGGAGACAGAGAGAGAGGTGGGATGGATTACTCTATGCAGATGCTTATCTTGCTCCACTAACTGGAGAGGGAGCCTACCCAGCTCCCTGGCCTCAGAGATGGCTGAAGATAGCCAAGACCGATCCTGCCCCTGCAGTCAGCTGGGTGATTAAGTACCCTGATACTGCTTTAAAGGCCTGGCTTTAACCTGCATTGGGAGCTGCTGGAATACATTCCAACCACAATAGACTATGTGGGTGGGTACACCAGTCTGCTGGGAAACTCAGGGGAACACGCAATTAAATGTGTCCTCAGTGAAGGCTGAAGATAATTCAAATTCAAATTTCCATCCCTGGTGCGGTGCCAGATGCCGATCTCCCCAAATTTCCATGTACTTCAGCTGCTTTGATTCAGCTCCAAACTCCAGCAGACACTGTCTGCCCCTACTCGAGGGCTAAGAAACAAGGAGTTGTAGTTAGGGGTGGAAAAGCAAAGACTTGATCTTTTGGTAGGAGTGTTCACATCTTCAAAGTCAGTGACATTGGTAGAAGTGTTGGCTTCTGGGTGGATGCAAATGGAGACCCAGAAATGGGAGATGGAGAATTATTCACTATGCCTCTCTGGGAACCCCCTCTAAGTTTGTGTGCAGCTTTTTTGCAAGGCTAGGAAGCTTGGCTTTCTTTTTTTCTCTATAAAACCCCAATCTTCCAGGTATGTGAAGTATGGCTGTGCAGGTGGGTGTGGAAGAGCAAGGACTTGGTGTGTGCTGAACTTCAGCAGGAAAATTAATGCAGCCTCCTATTTTTTTTTTGTCTGGTTTTCTTCAGGCTTCAAAAAGCGCACCTACTTCCATGCAGAATTGTACACTACATGTGTCATGTCTGAAATATTAAATTCCCTTAGTTTTGTAAATATCAAAGTTTAAAGAAAGCAGTTTGGACATTTCTTTAAAAATGGTTAAACCCAGGGTTTTTTTTCTCTTAGCTCGTTGACATGCATAGCCATTTTTAATCTTTCTTTTGATTTCTCTCAAAAAAATCTCTGACACAAAGTTTAAAATAATTTTAATAGAAGTCATGGAGTAAAGTTAAAAATAAAATTAATAACAGTTTTTCTGAAATACAAGTAACTTGTGGCATAGCAGTGCAAGTGGGCATAATTCAGTGTAATTATGCAGTGTAAATTATTTGTATTCGTAAGCACTTAAAATCCCAGATTTTAGAAAACATTTTTCTGTGTCAAGGTCTCATTTCCTCCCTCTGTGGATATTTGAATTTTGTCCTACATCTCTCCTACCTGCAGAGCTTCCCAGATCACCTAGTCGAAGTGCATTCCCAGCTCAGGCTGCAGAAACCCTTCATCATTTTAATTTTGGTGAAAATCACATGAATCTTTCTGTGCAGCAAGAAACTGTGCCCAGTTTGGGCACATTTTGAGGGGAATAGAGATATGAGCAGCTCCATGAGAGTCCAGGTTATTCTTTAAGGATCATGGGCCCAGAACAGGCAGCATCTTTCTCACATCCCTTCCTTTCTCAAAGCCTTTTTTGCCTTCCACGCTGCAGCGTGGTCTGTGTTCCTCTCCAGGTGCAGTCAGAGGGATTCCAGCTGTTCTTCCTTCTTCTCCATCGTTTCACATAGGTAGCACTATCCAGTTACTATGTCTGAGATGGCATGTATGGGCAGCAGTCAAGGATGTGTACCTGTTGTGCTTTTTAACCTAAGGACATGTATTTCTGTCCCCGAGAGAAAAGAGTGTGGAAGAGGAATGTGTGATTTGGCAGATTTCTGCAGGCAATTTTTCCTGCTGCGGAAGGAGGGTGGAAACACTGAGGAATTGGAGGAAGGAGCTCTGCCTTTATAAGGCTCTTGTTTAGACAGAGACTGTCTTTCCAGTTTTATGATCAAGATGGTATTATGATAATTAGTGAATTAAGTGATACTAGAAGCCATGAAAGACTTAAAGCTTCCTGTGTACCTGAAGGGCCCCAGTGAATGCTGATTAACTGTGCCTTGCATGAACTACCTCTTGCAGTACAGAGGCAAAGTGTCCAGGACTTCTTGTAGTTTAAAGGAAGTGAATACACAGAGCAGGATGGATTTAGCACTCCTAAAGCATCTAAAGAAAAGAATAATGCTGGTTGACCACTTTTAAATGATGGTAATAAAGGCCTATACCACGAGTGCAGGGTGCTGTCATTCCTCAGAGCAAAGGAACAGCTTATGCTGTCAGGTGTCTGTCCCCTGTCTTGTTAAACATTTCCTAATTAGCAGGCTGAGATTAATTGTTCATATTGACAGAGAAGAATTAAGTACTCAGAGCCTCAGCAATAAAGGAGAGCTGTTAGCAGGCAGCTTCTGACTATATTTTATTGGCATTGGGGTGCAATGAAGACTGCAAACATCTCTGCCATAACTCACTCCTTGCAAAGGCAAGGATCTAGCTTAGAGGAAAACCAAAAAACAGTAGGATGGCAGAAAACAAAGAACCTGGTTAAAGTAAGCAAACAAACAAGCCAGAAAAGAACCTGCTGGCCAGCAGGGGATGAAAGGGTTGCAAGTGTTTTCAGAAGTGCCCAGTGAAGACAAAGGTTTTACAAGAGATGGCTGTAGCACTTCTTGGAAGCGGCTTCAGATGGGAACGTGTGTGGCATCTCGTGGGAACGCTTGTGTGCAGAATTGATTTGGGTCTGAAAGGTTCCCACAAGTTATGGGAGGAAGCAGTAAAAGCAATAGCTTGTCAATTAACAGGGCCTTTGTTTGCCAAACATTTTATGGAGAGTCCAAAACCCTTCTAGCTGGTGCTACAATGAAGGAAAGGCTGAGAAGAGTAGGAGTGTTTGGCTTTCCTGTTTGTCAGCCTTTCAGTTTAAACAAACTTGGATGTCACAGGTTTGAAGCTTGTTGTCGGATAACAATAGTTAATGATTTTAAACTTGCACACAGTGCCTTCTGTGTCCTTAGACAGGATGGTTTAGCATATACAATCCTGCTAAATGAATTTACAGGAGAGCTTAATTAGCTGCCTAACACCTACTTGTTTTCCTCTCTCTGATTTTGAAAAACAAAACATTAAAAATAAAAATAAAATATTAGAGAAAATACATTGTTAAATGGGAGACTTTCAGTTTTGTTTTATCATAGAATATTAAAGGGTTTGAATGGACTTTAAAGATCAGGGACACCTCCCACTAGACCAGGTTGCTCAGGGCCTTATGCAACCTGGCTTTGGAGATGAAGGTTTTCTGCCCCTCTCTCTCAAACCTGACCTTGTATCACTTTGGGTGTTGTAGTATTGATTATTTTTAGTTAATCATGTTGTTCATATTTAACGTATTTCATAGAAGATGTAAAGCAAAATTTGGGATCATTAAGTTGGATTGTTCTTGAGCTCTAGTGTGGTTGCCAAATTCCATTTTGACTTGCTATCGCTCTGCCTAAATTCTCCTTGCTCTTTCTACTGCACCCTATGGCATTGTTTTTGTTTTCTGCCCTTGGAACATTTTGTGTTGATAAGGGAGCAGGTTACCAGCTCTACCTGGTAAACTATTCTCCAGCTGGGATATGTGATAAATTAACATTTCTCAAAACAAATCAGTCATATGGAAAGGCTAGCCAAGGATCCTTGGATTCCATCAGCTTTTTAGATATTAGCAAGCATACTTATTAAGTTTGTTGCCTTATTTAATTGTGAGAGACAAACACATTGGATAGTTAAGGGGAGGAAAATGATATCCAGCACAGATTATTTTCAGGATTGTGACAGGCTGTAACTTTTTTATACAGCTCATCCTTTTAGGCTGAAAGCAGAATAGGCAAAATAATTCATTAGCTGTCAAAATAGACATGGGAAACAGAAAGGGAAAAAAAGGTGCTTTGAGACATGACAGTGATTTACTTATTCTGATTTAACCTGTCAGAAATAAAATTTGACTAGGTGCCAAAGAATCATAACATCCTTGGCACTCTGCTGTGGCTGCATCAATCTGAAAGAAAGATGCAGAAATCCTTGCAGGCAGTGAAGGGTTGGGGTCAGCAGTGGGATGTAAACACCCAACTTCCAGTGTGGGTGCCTGAATAAGAAAAGTGACTCCTTAAAAATGCTTTCTAACTCTAGTCATAGAAATGGCCTGAATGTCCTGGCTTTCTTCCAGGAAGTTCTGCTCCCATGGTACCTAAACTTCTGTCCCAAACATGACTAGAACACCATTAAACTTGACAATTCCAAGGTTCACTGAAAACCCAAGGAGTTTTCAGCTCTCTGCCAGAAGCTTTGTAATGAAGCATTGCTATTTTCTACAGAAAGCAGATGTGTGTGTTGTGTTATTTTGGTTTGTTGTTTTTTTTTAAAGCTGGAGTTTAGTAGCATTACTCAGTATTTTGTGCTAAAATCACTGGCCTGGAAATTTCTTTCTTGCCCCTACTTGAGTGTCAGAGTCAGTGCAACTGAAAGTCTGTATTTCCAGCAGGCTCAGATCTCATGTTTGAGGCATTGGAGCCCAAAAGGATTTGAGTAACTTGAATGTTTTGTATGGCTTCTTTTCCCTTTTTTTTTCTTTCTCCAAAACACAGCACCAGGAATTTTCTGCGAGTAGGACAGCAGCTAATGTGCCCTTGTCAATAGTATCTTTCTTCACAGGAAAAAACAGAGCCAGTCTCAGCTCTGAGAGCATAACAGTGAGGAGAGTCATGTTTCTTTGCACCCAAATATCCAACATGTGCAACAAAAATTTGAAAATGAGGTAATGTATATGAAAAGCATTAATTCCAAGTAGGGTAAGGATTTTGTGCTTTTCAGTGCTGAGTCTGTTCTCTGCCCCCTCTCCTAGTGGCAGCACAGCTTTCCTTCTCCTGGATGCAGCTGAATAGCAATTCTTCCCAGCAATCTCAGTTGCTGATAAACTATTTATCCTTTCAGCAGCAGCTGAACTGCCCTGCTCTCTGTCTTTTGAGGTCAGTTTTTTTAATTCCCCAAGGTTCCTGCAATTACTATTCCTCCCCCATCCAGGTTTTTTAGTGCTGCACTTAAACAAGGATGGGGATGTCTGGGACTACGCAGGGAGGGAAAATCCCAGGTTTATTATATCTTCTACTCTCCATTGCTCTTTGTAGTTGACGTGCACATGTAAAACCTCTTCTCCCTAGTACCTGCACAGCGTCTGCTACTGTGACTTTGTCTTTTTGACTGAGCCTGATTCTACCATGGTGAGCATTTTGTAAGTACCTAAATGGGAATAGGACCATAAAAGTCGACTCCTGGTGGAAACTAAGCCAGGGAGACATTTTCTTTCCTCGTGGTGGAGTTACGTTCTTTGTGGTCAGCAGTAATAGCTCTGCCTCCTGAAGCATGGGCTGTGGGGTTTTACTCTAAGTTCCAATGGGCATCACTTGAAGCTTTAGCATTTGTGGCATTTGGAGGATACATTCTCACTTCCTGAACATTCAGCGCAGCAGGGGTAACAGCAAGTCATTATATAAAGTGAGGAGTAGGTTACAGGCTAGTTTGGGGCTTGGAGGGAGAAGAAACATCCTTGTACATCAACAGAAATAGCATCAACTTGTGTAACACATTTGCTGTTGATTTCCTAAGAACAGTAATGTGCAGTGTTTCTCCAAGTCAGATAAGAGGCCGATAAGGATGCTATTAATCCATCTCATGACCAGAGGTCCTTTTTGCACTTTTTATAATGAGTGCCTGTTTCTATTTCTAAGTATCTGTCTGCCTCTCATTGCTGGCAGTCTCTGGGAAATCCTTTATTTCAGACTTCATTCAAACTTATGGAAAGAGAAGGTGGCAAAGTTCCTAATGTAGACTTGGATTTGTCTTCCTTGTTGCCTGGTACTGCTCTTCAGACTTCAGTGAGTAACCCAGTGTACTCTGATTATAATGAATTTTTGATTCCTTATCTCATTTTTCCTGTAGGGCAATGAGGTCCGAACAGAGAGGATGTTTCCTTCTCATTATGTGACAAGGTTTAGCAGAGGGGAGCAAAGTCATGCCTAGGGAATAATCTTTTCCTTGATGACACAGTGGTTGCAAAAGAATGTGTGAAGCACACGGTGCTCTAAGGAAGCACAGCTC
This sequence comes from Xenops minutus, assembly GCA_035221455.1. NCBI lineage: Eukaryota > Metazoa > Chordata > Aves > Passeriformes > Furnariidae > Xenops > Xenops minutus. The sequence continues at coordinate 45,471,061 of JAWWEE010000074.1, forward strand.
AAATTCACTGACACCCTCGAGCTGCTGCAGAAAGGAAAGGTGCCAGCTTGCCCATGAAAGCCCAGGGGTTTCCAGATGGCACAGATATTAAAACCTGCAATTCCCAGCTCCCCACAAAATCCTTCATCTCTCCTTCATTTTGAACTCTATCTTTTTCTAAATACTTATGTTTATTAAAGTGGGGAAGCACGCATAAGATGTATCCTGGAAGTGGGCAGATGAAAGCAAAGGCAAAAAAAGAGTTCATAATTTCTGGTGTACAGGATCTATAAGGTATCTGTGGTCTTGCAAGCAAAGTAAACCAGTCGTAATGGGAGTAGAAGCTTTAAGTCAGTGTCACAAAAGTAATTCCAAAATCTCATTTGAAGTTCCTATCAACTTTGATCAGATGGAAGAATTTCTCCTAGGGATGATGCTTGCCCACAGAAGGAAAACTAAAATGAAATGTAGCATACCACACATGCCCAGTCAGAATAGCCTGAAATATTCATCTCTAGAATGCCAACAAGCATATTTGTGGTTCAGCTACAGAATAAACAACAATTTAATATTAATTAAAAATTATTTAAGCACACAATCTCTGGGTAGTGTGTAATATCAAATGTATTAAACTCTGCTTCCCCATTTCCCCAGTGCTGAACAGTAATTTGGATAAAATTTAGTCTTCTGTAATAGCTTTCAAAATTACAGGCTTAATAAATCACAATCGATACATTGAAAAGGCGTAGGAGTGTGACAATTTGTCTTCAACAGCCACAACACCAGAATGAGGTTGTGTCAGCCCTATGAAATATTAGCAAGATGTTTCTTTACAGTCTGTTGACAGGAATGAGGTTGGCGGAGGTTTTTTTAGGATTCAGGGCTTCAACATTTCAGTGCAGAAAGCAAAGCAATGAAAAGAAAAAGGATGGGATTTTTCAGACATGATAGCTTGTGATGTCTTCTTAGTTTTGGCTTTCAGTTCCGAAATCTGAATGGCCTCAAATAAGACAGTGCTGAACACCACCACCTCATTCTCAAGCGAGAAAGTCTTGACAGCACTGGCTTTGAAACCCTGGCCCTAGGGAAGAAATTTGTTCTAGTCCTTTTAATCCTATTTTCATTTAGACTTGATGTCTCCTCCTTTTATCTGAATTAAACAAGGCTGAACTTAAAAAGTTACAAATATTTAAAAGAATGTGGTTTCCCGTGATAAAATTGAGATAACTTTGTTCATAAAAGTGGAATCTGGGAGCTGGGTTGGGAGGGAAAAATGAGGAACTAATTATGTCCACTGCATAATTTTATCACCTATTGGTAGAGTGCTGTCAAAACAGCAGACGGCCGTCTTTGGAGATCATTATGTGCTATCTCAAACTTTGGAAAAACAAAGCTGTTTCTCGTGTAATCCCACACGATCCACGATTTCCTGGCTTAATTAGGCTCATTTCAGTGGCGTTAACTCAGGGACAGATTGAGCCTCCCGCGTTTGCATCTCACTGTTTTGATATTCAAGAGCAAACACTGGCAAACTTTCACCGTAACATCTTGCAGAACGGCTTGGAGGCCGAGTGGAACATTTAGTCTGAACGGATTGTTTCACCATATTGAAAAACAAACAAAAAAGGGAATATGATGGGGGGGTAAAGTGGGCAAGGGAGAGACAGTTTTATTTATTTATTTATTTATTTTGATTCCTTCTTTCAATCCTGCTGCTGTTTGCTCTTACCTGGCGCGGGGTGCGAGTCCCGGCCCTGCCACAGGGCGGCGCTGGTGGGCGCTGCTCCCCGCTGCCCCCTGGTGCCCACGGCGGGGATCACACCCTGCCGCGCCTTTCGGGTGGGCACCTGAAACAGAAACAACCCACTTGGGAACGTGGTGGTGGATTTTGTACAAAGACCGGGAGCCCTAAAGGGAGAAGGCAGCAGAAAGCTGAGGCTTGTCCAGTGAAGGGTGACCTGTTAAGAAGGGTGACCTTGACCCTGCAGGGACTTGGCGGGGCCCCCTCAGTGGCACCTTGGAGCCAGGGGACGTGTCTCACCGAGGTGCACACGAGATCACACCAAATTATCCTCCCAGAGCCAGAGAGGCTGCCTATGGGGCGATGCTGGGCTGTGTGGGGGGTGGAGAGGCTGAGCCTTGCCTGCCACCCATCCTTTTGCCCATCCTGCTCACCTCTCCCAGCAGCACAGGGAGCTGCAGAAAGTGATAATGGATTCAGAATAAATTCAGAATTAAAATAAAGAAGGAGTCGTTTGTTACCCCATGCAAAGGTAACTGAGCAGTAAAAAGATGCTGTGGAATGCTACAACAGCCTGATGGGCTGTCTCCTAGTTCAGCAGCTCCTGAGCAGAGAAATGGCCAGCTATGACTAACTGGACAATTAATAACAGACGTTTAATAAAAGCCATATTCAAAGACTCCAGCAGCTCTGTTTCTGTATGCACTGAACCCCCAATTTAAATATAATTCCCCAGAACCTGAAAGTATTTGACCTTTTTTTGTGTATGAGCTGACTTCCCAGCTGGTGGCATTACCGTGTGTGTATTGGTGTGAGTGAGGCCTTTTCCTCCTGTTCTCTGCCTTCATCTTTTCCCCATCATCATTTTCTCTAGTAATGAGACTCAGGTCAGCAGGGTAAAACTGTTGGATTTGATTTCTGGTGACACTGCAGTTTTGGAGCTTTTGCATATATAGATTGATTAAAAACTGGCCGTACTGGAATAACAGGCATTAACATATGGCTTTTGGGTTTCAGCCTAATTAAAATTATAGGAGAATTAAAGGGAATGAAATCTGAACAGTTGCACTCTGCTGGGGAGTTAAAAAAGACGGTATTGAGTTGGAGTCCAGTCAGCTGGAAGTGCTAAGTTGGAGTTGTTATTTATTATCAGAATGAAGATAAATGAAATCACCAGCCACTAGCTCACCTCATGTAAAGAGCTCTGAAATGTCTTTTCACACACAGCAGACTCCCCAGTGGCCCCTGCAGCCTCTCTGCCTCCTTGCAGCAGCTCACAGGATGCAACAGCTTTGCTGCAGGATTAGCCACACTTGACATGCCATGCTCTTTGGCTAATTTGATGTGTAAGGTGTGCCCACACAGCGAAGCAAACTGAGCAGAGTGTGGGCTGAGCTGGTTACTGAGTAGAGGGCTTGACTTCAGAGGTGGTGGCTGGTTGGTAGGCACAGTCCTGCGTGGGTCAGCTGGTCAGCATGCAGGGGTCAAACTTAAACTGCACCTTTAAACTGGGAAATGCTTCCACTTTTGCAAGGCTAGGAAGGATGTAAGGGAAAAGCCGTATGAGGAGTGGCTGAGGGCACTTGGTCACTTGGAGAAGAGGAAACTGAGGGGTGCCCTCACTGCAGTTACATGAGGCGAAGCAGAGGGGCAGGTATTGCTCTCTTCTCTCACTCTTGTGACCAGTGACAGGACCTGAGGAAATGGCATGAAGCTGAGCCAGAGGAGGTTTAGGTTAGATATCAGAAGAGGTTTTTCACCCAGAGGGTGATTGGGCACTGGAACAGGCTCCCCAGGGCAGTGGTCACAGCCCCAAGCCCTTCTGAGTTCAAGAAGCATTTGGCAATGCTCTCAGGAACATGGTGTGGTTCTTGGGGTGGCCTGTGCAGGGCCAGGAGTGGGACCCAATGATCATGATGGGTCCCTTCCAGCTCAGCATGTTCTGTGATCCTGTGACTGGAGGTGTTTGCAACCACCCAGGAAACAGAAAATGGTTTCTTGGGTGATGGACCTCCCTCAGTCTTTTACACCTCTGCAGCAGCAGGGCCAGAAGGCATTCACTGCCCTTGTTCCTTCAAGCTAGCTAGCAGGAAGATCCACCCCATGAGGTAAATAATTAGGAGTGCCTGTGCCAAGCACTGTTGTAATTGAGAAGGAGAAACAATCTATGCCCTAGTAATTCTGATTCACATTTTATTTCCCTTGTTTTCTTTGAGTCATCACTGATTCACTCACAATTGACTATTTAAAAGGAACTCTCTCAGGCTGCTTCATCAGTGTCCTTCTGTTCACTAATACTCTCACAGAAACCTTGCCATTGCACCTGTCACTGCATTAACCTGTTCAGGTGCTTTGTATATCCAAATCCTCCCTTTGCTTTTTCAGACATAAGGGTCCACAGATTGAGGCACAAGAATGGTTCATCTGGGCAAGTGACTTGTCCCCTACAGTTCCTCCTAATACAACATATAAAGTTTTACCACAATTTCTTCACACACCTATAAGGGATGCTGAGGCCAGGAATGTGGCAATTGAAAAGCATAGTAGAAATATCAATTCCATAACCTTGGGTAGGCCAAACTGACTTCATCCCTGCAGCATTACATAGAGCCCCATCACTTAGATATCAGAAGTCAGAGGGTTGAAGGCATTTTAGAGTTGGATTTATTTAGAAGAAATGCCATGGGTCTTGCTCTGGGCCTTTCCACTCCTCTGAGAGGGCTCAGTGGAAGGTGGAGAGACAGACACTGGTCCATCTCAGGCTGCAGAAGCTACAGGCTGTCTTCAGGATGCAGAGGGAGACTGGTTTGATTTAGGAGAACTGAAAGGTGCCTGAAATGTTGGGGCAGCTGAGGGGATTAGTTTGTTATTTGCTAAAAGTTTAATCATGCATTTGTGTTATTTTTTTGTGTCTTTACTCCACTACTGCTAGCATGTGCTTTTAAGTAAACACACTCTCTTACGCCTTGTTTTCTCTTGCTGGTAAGGTTGGTTCTGACTGATGTGACACAGATTTACTGTACAGGAGCGTCCCTTTAACTGGGATAACAGGATGCTCTCAGTAAAAGTCCTCTTTCCAATGAGCTACTGCAGTGTGGCCAGAGCATGGTGGTGTTTGCCTCCACAGCACTGTCTTGGGTCACTTACAGAGACGACATTCCCAAAACAAGAAGAGGAAGAAGTGTCTTCCAGCAACTAGTAATAACTGACAAAACTCTGGCATATGGCAGGTGTTGAAAAGCACTTATGCTTTTAAGGAGAGAATGTGACATACAAATGTTGGGCTAGCATTAAGTGGCTACAAATGCAAACTGGACAAACACAGCAAGGTCTGGGAGTTGGCATTGTGTGAGCAGAGAGCACTGCCTCATGCTGAAGGAGCAGGAATAAAAGCTATCTGTGAATTTCCTTGATTTTAACTGTGGGTGATGGAATACGTTATTTGTAGCTGTTACAAATGGGATAAATGTTTTTGTGTTACTTTAGTGGTAGGTCTCATGAAGAAGAATTTTGGGAAGTAGAGGAAGGTCCATATGACTTCAACTACAGCTATATCCCTGGACTGCTAACACTTCTGGAGAAAATGGGCTTCTGGCCAGCTGAGCTTAAGTATGAGCTCACCTTCCACTGGGACTGCCTGTCCTGCTTTCCTGAAAAGCGCCTGTATGCAGGGCTTATTCACAGTGCTCTTTCCTTGGTTGTGGCTTGTCCTCTTGGAGACAAAAGAGGAAGCTTGATCTGGCTTCACACCTTATCCTTTCTCCCCACATGAAGGCAGGCAGAGAGCCAGCAGGAGAGCAGCAAAATACATTTCAAGCTGGAACACTTAATCTCTATGCATTTTCCCAGGGAGCATGGCTTTTTCCTTTTCTTGCACTGTATTTTCATGATACTGAACGTTGTCCATTAATCTGATATCCTTGAGAACTGTCAAAAATAGAACACTCATGTGAGTTGCAGGATTTATTTACCTTCCCCTGAAAAATTCTCAAAACACAGGAAATGTATTAGAAGAAGGAATCATTATGCTGAGGAATTTGGTAAAAGAATGGTTACTTTTTTTCCCCCTGCTGCTCCTCTTGCAGTGCAGACTGTTAGGAGCAATGTCAGAGGCATGTTTAGCAAAGTATGGAAAAAACAGAGCATAAAATGTGTTTATTGTTCCGTGTTGGTAGAAAGCATATAATTTCTGTGTAATTTGCAATGGTGGAAAGGGAATTAAAGGATGCCCTGAGCTATGCAGCACTGGGGTGGAGGGGGGGCAGAGCAGGTGGGAGGTGAACAGGCAGAAGGGCATTTGCTTGGGAAGCTGAACAGGATTTGATGGAAACTGTAGTGAAGCAGCCAGAGAAAGAAGTGGCTTCTTATGTTCTCAGGCAGGAATTCCCTCCCCAGACACAGTTCTTTGAAAACTTTCTTGGCTAATAAGCGCAAGAGAGTCTCCTGTTGATGTCATGAGGATAGGAGGGCCTAGAGACATCACCAGCAGGACTGTGCAAATTGGACTAAAATAAGAATTGATTGCACCTTGGAGTGAAGGAAACTACTGTGAGAGGCAGGCAGTGTTAGTGGTGATTTCATGCTGGGTGAAGCCAGCAGGGGCTGGGAGGTGTGAGAATGGGGTCTTTCCAGGCCAGAAAGATTGATGATAAATGCTGGGTGAGAAGCATTGCCCTCTCACCTGACACTGCTCTTGCTGTAGCTGTGCTGTAAACTCAGTTTGCCTCCTTGGGTGGGATTGGTGTGAGACACTAGATCTGCTCTGGGGCTCTGAATTTCCAAAGCCTGGAGTTCTCCATATCTTAAGAAAAATCCTTTCATTGTGGTAGCATTTTCTTCTGCGTGATCCATGGGTAAGTGCCACTGTTAGCTTGGTCCAAGAGGCTTCCAAATCTTCAGCTGTCCCTCAGAGTGGGCCCCAGACTGTTCAAAAACAATGGCTTTGCCTGCGTATGGGAGAGCTGCTCAACAACTTATTTAATTACTGGGTAATTAATTACTGGAAAACACTTTAAACATTAAGAACCAAACCATGTGTTATGCTCTTTAGGAAAGAAGTAGTTTGAGGGAATTGCATTGTTATTATCTATTTATCTATATATATCTATATATATTATCTATATCTATATATATTATCTATATATCTACATATATGTAGTACTGGCCATGCAAAAAATAATAGAGAATATTCTCCTTGGCGTTCTTTCCTCTCAGTTTTTTTTCTGGCTCATTTACACTAAACTTGCAATAAAAAAAGTCAGTGTGCTTGATGCTGCATGCTGAAGTTAGCTTTGATATCCAAAGCAATCTAGCCATGGTGACACAAACTATTGCATGGGACAATTTACACTGTGGACAGCCTTAACTACAGACAAGGTACTTCCTTAGTGAGGGAGCATCTCCTTGTGTAGTGTGCAGATGAGCCTGTGGGAGAGAGCATTTTATTTTGTGAAAGGAGACCTGGGCAACAGACAGATGTTCCCTTTGGCGGCATCTGTGCTAGTTAAGATGTTCCCATCCCCAGATGTTCAATATTCCCATCTTGCATACGTTCCTGTCTCCTGAGCCTTGTCAGTGGAAGGGAGCCAGAAAGCACTTGCTAAACGGGCTCCAAGCAAAGTCAGCTGCACAAGCCCAAGCAGCAGATATAGGTGGCTTGAGATAAGCTGACCACCTTCTCCCGAAGCTCCTGCAACCCTTCTTGGCAAACTCTGAATATGGGAGAGGCTCCAGCTGGCAGCCTTAAGATCTAGAAGGCAACCATCAGCTGGTGGTCTCAGCGTCACAACTGCCCCCCTTATTCACACTTATCCTTTTCCTCGTGTTGGTCAGGAATGAGGTAAATCTTGTTTTATGTCTATCATCTTTATGTGCGTACATTTTTGAATTGGTGGAGACCTTGTTCAGGGAAGAAATCTCACTCAGGGCTTCTCTAACTTACTCCCTGTTTTTTAGGCCCCTTTCTAAGATTAAAATTCAGTTCTTGTTCCTTCCTTGCAGGACTCCAAGAAAACCTGGCTTAGGAACCCTAAGCTGCCCCAGCACTGAGCCGGGAGGACCGTGTTGTAGTGATGGGGCTTTGGAGAGCCTGATTTGGCTTGCAGTGTTTGTCATTGTAAATTCTCACCTGAGGGTCCAAACTCACTTGCCCTCAGCCTCCCCTCCAGCACAATGGGTAGGTGTCTCCTGGAAGAGAGTGGGCAGAAGATTACCAGGTTCTGGTTCATTGCTGCAAGCATTTGGAGGTTCTCAGCAGAAACCTCTTGTGCACAGGGAAAGCATTTTTCTAATTAAACTTAGAGATTCTGGCCACCTCCATGAAGCTGTCTAGCCATCTTGCCTAGTTTGACTCCTGGGGAACAGGCAGCTGAGTGACAGAAAACAGAGGTCTGGTGTGAAAACAGGGTGGGAGGACTCAGTTCCCAGCCATCCTTTTGCCAAGGAAAGCTGTCCTTGAACCCACTGGAAGGAGCCCCACAGTGCTATGATGCTGCCAGACACGATGCTGCTGCAGGTTGCTGGGGCTCACTGATGGATGAACAGCTTCACAGTGGGTGAAGTGTGTGTGGGGGGAAGACAAGCCCAGTGAGGAGATGAGATCTGTGGCATGAGAGAAGAATGGCAGTTTACAGAAGACAAATATCCCAGTGAAGAACCCGAGTCCCCAAGGATGGGGAGGAGGAGAGAAAAGGCTCCAGTACTGAGGGAGGGAAAAGGAGAGAATCGTGGCGTTGTAATTGGTGCTGAAGTCATGTCATCTTGATGAATCTCAGCTTTTAAGTACCCAGGCAGTGCTTGCCCAGCCCTGAGTTCTGCTCGTGGGGTTGTTCTTCACCAGCAGACGTGACCTGTGTGAGCTTTGTGTGGCTCCTGTGTTCCTGTGAGCCGTGTTGTCAGGACTGGTTATGGGTGCCAAAATTCCCCTTTCTGGGTTTGCAGCAGTGAGGGGTCTTTATGGCCTTTAGATTTCCAAGAGGCATCAGGAAAACTGAAAGTTTCCTTAGAAATTCTTTTTTTCAAGTAAGAGAAAAGGAGCGAGGATGAATCAGAGGGGAATTTTACACCAGTGTTGGAGATTACTGGCAAGGAAATGCCACATGGCCTGCCTCAATTCAACTCTTTTTGTTTTTAAATGTCAAGTCCAAATAAACATTATTTAGAGAAGAGTTTACTCATGCTTTTCCATTCCATTTATTTCACTTCTATTTGATGAAATGCTCTGTAGAATAGAGTTCGTTTTTAAAACAATCTTTGAGGATTAGAAACGTGGAGAAGTAGATTAGAAACACGGAGAAGTGGAAGTTACAGATTTCTTGTTGAGCATTAATAGTGGGAGCAAGAAGAGGGAAGAGCTGCTTGGTTTTCCTTTGAAATTTCCCAATGTTCTTTTAAAGATAACTGTTAACTGTTGATTTTATGGAGCTCTTGGTTCTTCTAATTTTTGATGGAGAGAGGCTTTAGTAATTTGCTTCAACATATACTGCAGGCAGAGATTTTTCCTTGTTTTGTTGCATTTAAAAATAGCTACAAATACTGAATATCTGTTTGATTATCTTCCACTCTAACACCAGTCTGAAACACTGCTTAGAATTAAAAAGTTTCACTCTAGGAAAAATTCAAAAGTGTTTTTTCCCTTTTAATGAACTTGTAATTGGGACAAATGCATGGCGCAATCTGCAAAGAATTTACACCAAAATAGAAGAATCCCTCTTTATGAGAGCCTGACATCTGTACAGGTTTTTACTCTTTTACTTTTTTAGGAACAAAGAGTGAATAATTTCTTCAGAAAAAAAATCCATTAAAATAATTTCTGTCCAATTCAGCTTTGGTATAAAGAGCTCCTCTCTTCCCTGTGTTCAAGTTGCCTTTGCTAGAGTGGCATTACTTTATGTTGTGTGTGAATTTGGCTGTAAAAGCTTACCTGTGTACTCTGGAAAGTTCTTGGATCTTCATTGAGAAATCCCTGAATTAGGAAATATCCTGTCCACACTCTCACTTACACAAAGTCCATTGTATCTATGTGTGAGTTCTATGCTTTTGAAAATTGAAGTTATTTTTGTTTTGGAGCTTTGCAGTAAAGCTGCAAAAAAAGGAACATAATTCAGACCTATCTTGACCTAATGAGATTATTATGGAAGAGACTGATTCCTTTAGGATTTGCCAGAATAAAAGTAAAGGGGGAAAAAATAAAAAGAGAAAGCAAAGTAACCATCTACTAAGTTAGCAGTCTGTATAATAATTACACGAGGAGTCCAGAGGTTGTCTCAGATGCAGTAGTTGCCTCATGAGTGATAACGTGACTGATTATCCTTCCTTGCTTCCTCTTAGAAAGAAGGGAGGAAAAAGAGAATAGTAATATATCTTCTGTTGCTGATGCTGATGTGTGATCTGAAGGGATTTGAGCCAACTTGGAGAGCTCTTTGAAACCAGCAGTAAAATTAATTAGGAAGGTTTGAGAGGGCTACGAAAAGAAGAGATAATACAGGGAAGATTTTATTTAGCTTTGAAGGTGAGCCCTTCCTAAGCAAGTGTTTCACATTTGGGAAGAGGCTGAAATTGCTAAATAATCCCTTTCTCTTTACATTCATTTCAGTTGCTCCAGATTGTTTAAAACAGGAGTTGAGGGGAAAGGTCTCACACACGCAAATTGTAGTGCTGTTATCTAAAGTGATGCATTTTCTTCTCTGTCTTCACTTAAATGACAATCCTCTTATTTCTAGTATATACACTTACTGAATAGGAATATTTTGAGGGATGCTCCCGGTAGGAATTCCCCTTCATCCTTATTTTGCTGTTTCTACTTCATTAATGCCCAAGGAATAAGCTCTGCTATGCCCAAGTCAAATCAAGAGCACTGTAGTGCCTCTCCTGGGACACCTCTCTTGCTTATGCCACATCAAGAATACTTGGCACGTGGAATTTGGTGGCCATCCTTCCTTCAAAAACAGAGTAGATTTTCAAGTAGAATGGCTTTGTTTTTCCCTCTGAGTAAGTCTTAATTAGTGCCAGGGAAGGCAGTTTGCACTTGCAGGTTACCATCTGAATAACTTTATTGCCCAGTTTTTACAGAGGCCTTGGGAGAATGGAACTCTCAGAGTTGAAAATAACCTTTTTGTCTAATCTCAAAATAGGACGTTTTGCCAATCCTTATCAGGGCTTGCAAGTGTACAGGACTTGGCAGACTTGTGCTCAAACTTGCAAAAAGTTCAAATTGATCTATTCAGGCCGTCTGAAAATGCAGGAGAGAAAAACATTTTCTCCTAAGGAAATCAAAAAAATATTTTGAAAATAAAGTCCCTGGAGAGTCTTTGAACTACAAACAACGTGGTGTTGCCAATTAGACTCCCCTGGTATGACTGGAAAAATACAAGCTTAATGTCAGTCAAAATCACTTCTTTATTTTTATTTTTACATTATATGTATAATTGATCCTAGTAATTAAGAGTTCAGGAATATTAAGCATAGCCAATAAAGGAAGATGGTGAAATAGAAAGCCCTTAGCAATGGCTGCTCTAATACCAGTTTAATTTGGACACAGAATTGCAGAGACCTCATGCAGGCTCACTTGGCAACCCTTGCCTTCTTCAGTCCTCTGTTCCTATCATTGCTATTTTTAGCCCCATCTGTAAAAATATGTTTTTGCCAAGGAGCAAGGGCGGGATAAATTCCAGAAAGCATGTAAGCAAACAAAGGAATCACAAAGCTTACAGGACAGTCACAGTTTCAGTTTTGTTAAGCTGCTTCCCATTTGTTCCCTGGCTTTGTGTTACCTATTTAGATCATAAGGCTCCTCAGGCAAGAACTTTGTTTATGCTGAAAGCCTGCGGCACGTTCTTTGTACCTATGTAAATAAATGGCTTACTCTTACAGGAGAAGATCTGCACTTCCCCATTCCGAGGTGAACTGGGGGAAATTTAAGTCATACAGTGATAGCCCTTTGTAGAAGCGCCTATAATGGATGTGGGCAGCCTCAAGTTCTCAGCTCGTGGGCTGTGTTTTCTGAGATGTCTTACCTAGGCACACTGCCACGCTAGGAGGTCAGTGTGGCCTGTAGGCAAGCCAGAAGCGATGTCTCATCTCTGGCCAGCTCAGATTGTTGAAATAAGATTTGTCAGCACCTTTCTGTGAGCCGTGCTGGAGAGGTCTTACTGTCCCAAAAATGTTTAGGATAACAACGTTAGCATAGTCTGAAACAAAAATAGCCAGCTGTGCAGAGCAGCTGCCAGTTGGGGCAGGACTGCTTTTGGTTATTCTACACAAGCATTTTTGTGCTGTTGAATAGCACACCTGGCTGCTCCTTGTTGTGCTAGGAAGGTATGGATCTCCAATGGTAAACCCTTTATCGTGTCTGCCAGTGCTATGGGAATGTCTTAGATAGTCAGTGGGGTCCAGGTGGCACAGGATCGTGACATGTACGTGAGGTTTGTCCAGGGACTTTTTAGCTAGTGTGGTACATTCTTACATCTCTGATTTGTTCTAACTGGTCACTAATTGGAAGGTGGTTTATTTAGAATGGCTGATAGTTAGCAGGCACCTTCTCATTGCCATTCGTTCATGGCTTGTTTGTACAGAATCATCCTTGAGAGATGCTTTCTATTGGCATGCTTTTCTCTGGGAGGCAATGTGAGTGCTGCAGAGCTCCTCTGTGATGTGGGGTAGAGATGTAGGAAGTGTTCTTGGTGTGTATGTAGTGAGTAGGGTATAGGGCTTCAACCACTGTGTCTACTAACAGTACTATATACATGATAAAAGAACAGCTACCATGCTAAATACATGAAAATGAATTATAGAATGGTAGCTGTGTGAGCCAGGACTCCTTGAATTCAGTAGAAAATTTTGCTTTGTGTTTTTTTGCCCCTGTTTTTAAAAAAAAAATTAAAATATTCTCTTTTAATCTCCAGTAACCCCAGGAATTACATGCAGCATTTTTGTACTGCATCTCATAACTTCAGGAATAGCAGCTCACAGAAATGGATCAGTCAGGTGGGAAATTCCTGTCAGGGGAGTGCAAGCCTTCCTCATTGCTTGGGGGGTGGACTGTGGAAAGCCACGCTCCCTGCGTGTAGCCAGACCTAACACGTGCAGCACCAGTGACATGCTAATGAAAGCGTCAGGTCTCCACACCTGCAATTTACACTCGTGTTTTCAGATTCTCTGTACAAAAAAAAGGAAACTCTCCTTGTGGATGAAAAATGGTGTGTGAATCTGTAAGGCTGGCCTGAAAAAAAGCAGATGCTGACATTTCTAGAATTAATATTTTTGCCTTAAAGATGCATCTGTCATCAGATTCCACTTTACAAGAGTGGAGGAGCACTTATCTAAATAAACATGGGAGCTGTTTTATTTGATGGGTCTGTTTTTTAAATAGTAAAAAATATTGTATCATTTTGGAAGGTGTAGCAGCCATTAATGTTAACTTACAATAATAGATTGGGGTGAGTAGCTATTCTCTGCTTGAGAGTAATTTCAAATGACACCTCCTCAAGTTATCAGAGAACCACCCTGCAGGGCCAGACAGAGTAGAGGGAAGGTTAATAACTGGAAGTGCATGCAGCTGAGAACACAAAACAAATCTGAAAACTTGCTGCAAAGAGACTTCTGGACTGTGATCTCAGGAGCACATTAAATAAAATTAAGAGTAGGGATAAAAAGACAAGAACTTTTGTAGAAATAAATTATCAAAATTCTCTGCCTATGAGATGAAGGTTACAATATAAATAATTCACATTTTTTCAAATGTCTTTGCGTGGCTAATTAGTTATTTCCAGTACTTCAGCAAATCCTCCCTATAAAAATGTATGTTCCTGTTTCCTATGAGAGTCTTTAATGAGTCACTTTGTGCTGATTTTAAGACCATTTTGAATCATTAGACAAAGGAGACTTAACAGGGCCAAGGAGACACCTACACTTGCAACCAAATGCAGATTTTATTTGCTTGCTTATTCTCTCTCTTAGGGATTACTCATGGATTTTGATGACAAGGCAGTAAGCCAAATGTAAGATTGCACTGTAATTTTCATTTCCAGTGGCATGTGGTGTGACTCACGTTCTTGGTGTTAATATGCCATAAGTATTTTCTGAAATGTAAAATGCAGAAAGATCTTCTCGTGTGAGAAGTCCCAGGTGTGAAAAATTCTTCTTGGAGTATGTGCCCTCTTCATTAAGCTCTAGAAATATACTCTTTCTTTCTAGACAACCTAATGGCTCACATAGTTCTTTTCATTTGGACTGCTCCTTGGCATTACTTTATCAAGAGGACGATGAAGTGCCTTTGCCTCAGGCTGTGTTCTGTTTTGAAGTGGTTTGGTCAGCAGGACATTACGGGGAAGGGAGATAAAGGTATTTCCAACTCCTCTGCCTGTCTTTTGGAATGAAGTTGGCCATGTGCTGTAGCCTGAACATGGCCTGTGTATATGGCCTTGCAAAGAATTTATTTGTGACTTCCCACTTTGGGAGTGGCTCATGAGTTTAGCTTGGAGGTAAGTTCCAAGCTGGTTGACTTGCCATGATGGGGCTGACCCAGAGCAAGAAGAGCAGCAGGCCTTCAGGCAGATGCTGAAGGAGCTGGCCTGCCCAAAATATAGCCAGGTCGGGTGTGCTGTAGGCACCTAAATGGCACCAATATTGCTGTGGATTCTTTATGATGCCTAAACTGTCCCTGAGGAAATTACAGTCTGGAAATCAGCCTTTTACAGATGCTTTCCTGCCAATGAGAAGCCATTAATTAGCAACAGGAACCCATCCATAAAGTAACAGCAGTAGCTGGATATGTACTTAATTGTGAAAAAATGGGAAGAAAAGACGTGGGAGATCTGAGTGTGTGTCACAGTCTGTGCAGGGATGTGAAGGAGGAATATATTTCTGAGGGTTTCAGCCACCCTCTCCCCATCCACATGCAGATTGTTTGCTAGCTAGGAAGGAGAGAAAAAACCCTGTTAGTCTTCTGTCAGTCTTGCTAGCCAGGGCTGGGAAATGTCAGCATTTGCTGCTGATACTTCTGTAAGTCATTACCCCTGGAGGAAGGAGGAAGTGGTAGAGGAACTGTGACTTGTAAGTGATTCCTAATCAAAGTGCTTCCCAAGGCTATTCATGGAGAACTGCGGATTCCTCAGCAGGAACCCTTGCTCAGGCTTGTGCTGAAGACTAAAACGTGTTCCTTTAACTTGATCACAAGCCAGAGTGTGCCCTACCCTGGAGTCGAGCCAAGGCCTATCCCTGGGGATGGACAGCTCTAGGCAGTACAAAGCAGTGGAATTATGCACCGTGGTATTAGGGATGTTACTGTAGGTAGGTACCATTGACTGACAGGGAGTCTAATCCTACACCCCTTCAGGTAGATTGAAGCTACCCCTGTGACTGTTTCACTGTAGGAACAGTTTCATAACCTACTAGTTCCATAAAGGTAGCCTAATTTTCCTGAAACTTTATTCCCAAGAAATGCTCTGAATGAGCTGCAATTTCCCTGTTTCTCACATAACATTTTAAAGTGTATTTGTAACTCCTTTTGCTAAGTGCTTGGGACAAACAGGATCTCCTGTTAATGAAAGCCTTTGATGGATGCATTAAGGAAGCAGTGTGTATGTAATCCTATATTTCCTGAGGTTACCTCAGCAGAATATGTGGAGCATAACATTGAAGGAGGCTACGTGCATATATAAAGGTCTTGTAAAGAGCTAGAAGTAGTGTCCTTAATTCTACTGCAGCAGTATGATTTATTTTATCATGGAAGTTCTACAGATACCAGTGTGCTTTACCATCAGACCTTGAGGCAAAGTCACCCATAAATTGTAGAAGCAATTGTCAAAAGATTAAGTCTCAACCTCTCCAATACCTCATAGCCCTGAACCACTGAAGGTTTGTTCTCCTTACTTCTGACTGGAGCACTGATTTGATGTGAGCTATTCTGGTATGTTTTGACCTGGTAAAATCTTTTCAAAATTCAGGTGTGTAGGCACCTTCTTCTAAATGTTATGCTTTTTTGCTCTTCCAGGAATATCCCTAGCTGGTTTTTTTTCATGAGCTTTTATATACTTTTGCACCCCAAAACCTGACGTTTCAAACCATGCAATGAAATGAAATTCATATTGTCTACAAGGAAGTAGCTGCATCATGGAAGAGAAAGCCTTTATGTTGTATCTAAATGCCAGATGTCAGAATTTGGGAGTTTGGAGATTTTATTCACTGAAGTCTTGCAATTTCTTCCTGCAGATAACTTTAGGTGAATTATTTAAAACTAATGCTCCAAGGCAAAGCTGTGTGGATACATCTGTAGAGTTTCTTGTTGTGACCAAGTGTTTTAAAGAATGCTGATGAAGTGAGAGTCAGAATTGTCACCTTTCTCAGGACCACAATGGTACTAGGGTGCTGTGTGTGCAGGAAACACACTGGGGACACCGGAGGGATTTAATAACTGTATCTCTGCAAACCAACTGCATGGAAGGAAAAGCTGTTCTCAGAAGGGAGGCCAGTGCTGCACTGCAATGTGGGAATTGGAAGTGGAAGTGAAGGTAGTCATTGATAGCTGCCAAAGTGTGGGGTTATAGCAGGACCATTTACTCCAGGACATAGTAAGAAAAGCTTGTAAGGTGGTATCACAAAGCTTGTGCTGTAGAAAAACAAAAGAAAAAAATGAAAAAAAATCCCCGTTGTGCAAGTTTATCTTATGAAAAGTAAGTGCTGTTTATATAAATTCATTGTGGCAGTGGCTATCATTTTGCAAGCACTGAGTTAGGACTTTGAAACATGCAAATGCGCTGGTGGTGTATACACAGCCATACACCCACTGGACTGTGCTGCATGTGTTCTTGATGCCAATGAAAACAAAGCAGGCTCCAACTGATTCAGGGGAAAAGTCGTGGCTGCAAGAAGCCAGGACCTGTTTTACAGAGCTACTGCTCTGCTTCTAATAACTGAAGTCAGGAAAGTCCCTTGGATTTAACCCTAACTTTCTTATTATCTGCAATAGGACATGAATAAGCCGAAGAAGCTTGTTAGTGGTTTTTAATAGTTTTTCTGGCCACAGACAGTTTCCAGCTTAACATGTTTTATTGCAATTTTTCATAGAAAACTGTTCTTTTTAGAAGAGAAATAAATAATCATGTGGCTCACAGCAAAGCTTCCATAGTCACTGGAGACCTCTGGTGTAACAGCTAAATTAATCATGAATAGCTGAACTCTCTCCTGCAGTGGTGTGCCAGAATTGTTACCTTGCCAATGTCTTTGCTTCTCTTCTGCTGTCCCCACAAAGCTCCTGCTCTTTACCCCCACCATGGTGGAGATCCCCTTTCTGCAGTGTGTGGCTGCCCTCTTGGCCCATTCCTGATTAAGTGGTTATCTATCATCTTTCCTCATTTTTCCCCATTGTCTCTGCAGTTTCAGGGACTTTTGTTCAAAGTGCGGTCATCCAGAGCAGATGAAAATCTATGGAAAGACCCCCACTGATTTGTGTGACCTTTGATGTAATCCTTGCCTACATCCCACCTTAAAATCCACCTCTTCCACCAGGTTCATATATTCTAACCTCCAAAGGCACTGTGCTGTGGTGTGTTCTGTCTGGTGCTAGATCCCTGTCCTGGTTTTCCTTAGCAGTACAGAGATGACTTTGGCACTGATTGAGTGTGCCCTGTCCAGCAGCTGGCAGGGAGATTAGAGTGGGAAGTCTAGCCTGTATAAAGATGTCTGGTTTATAGGAAACATGAAGATATGTGCAGGGGTATCTGTGGCTGTGGCATTTCTGTTAAGTAGCTGTCTATTAATAATGAGCTATTTTTAATTTCAGAAGTCTAGGGCCTTTTGATACAGCTACCCAGCATGGACTGTATAAGGCACAGCAACAGCAAACAGTATGAGACCTGCAGCAAGGAAGGGAGTTTGATTAGTAAGCGTGTGAAACGGCAGCAAGTGATGGAGATGATGTGAGAGGATTCAGATTAGAGGAAAAGCTGGATTTGAGATGCTGGCCAATCACCTGAAAAGTTCATGCTGAAAGCAAGAACTACCTGCTGTGTAGCATTAAGTGTTAAAGTTGATAAAATCGAGACAACTTTTTAGGTAGTTTCTCCCTGGGAAAAAAATACAGAGAAGTGTTAGTCCGTTGCTGGAAATAGTGCCTGGGATAATTAATCAGTCCACAAAGGTGTCTGAGTTGCTGTGCATGTCCAGCCATCTGAGTTGTCAACAGATGCTGTTGTTTTTTAACTCACTATCAAGTAGCAGAAGAAGCAATAGGCACTTCTATTACAGATTTGAAAACTCTGCCTTCTGCATGTAACTTCCGAGCTATTGAAAAGCACCTAGTGAAAGACAGACTAATTTGTGAGACACATTACTTCTGCTTGCAGGAGAGATTTGTTGAGAGAAACAGATCTAACCCTGGAAAAGCTTCAGCTGTTGAATGTCCAGGAGAAGGATCAATAAAATAACAACTCCCAAAGCAGAACAAATTTGTGGGTTCTGGCTGAAAACATCCAGCACTTGTGGTAACTGCTGGCCACCCTGGAACAGAGGTGTCATGAATCCTTGTAGGTGTGGGGGAAAAACCAAACACAAACACAGGAGAGACGTGAAGCAAAATGCCTCATCTCATGGGAAGGTTGTAGTAGGTACAGGATACAGACGTGTCCTTGTGTCCCCCTGTCCCTGTTAAGGTAGGAATAGGGATATTGTTGTAGGAGCAGAAGAAGTAACAAAGCTCTGTTTCTATAGATGTGTTTCACTTGATTCCTTATCTGCCTTAACTGCAAAAAGGTTGAGTTTTTCCCCAGTACCTCTATGACACAAGCACTGAATGAAAGGCAGGAGGTTTGGGAGATGCTGGCTGAAAGGGCAGCTGGTACCTAGCACTGTAGGACGCTTTCTAGTGTGCCTTCTGGGCAAGAAATTGGGGGCACTCTGCTCTCTGCAGCAGTCTGTTTAAAAAAAACCAAACCCCTCAAAATTTGTAGGAACTTAATGTCCTTGAGATCTTAATGGCATTTTGATTTTTGCTGTTTTATCTGTGTATACTTTTTTCAGAGGAATCCCTTACCACTTGTGGCTGGAGCTACCCAGGGATTCACAAGCTACACGTGTGCTTGATTTCTGCCTGCATAAGGCTTCTTTCCTCAGGAAATGAGTCTGAAAGAGGAAAAGTACACTCCACCATTAAACCTTGCAAGGCTTCCAAGTGAAGAAGGGCTATTCACAACATCACTTCCAACAGAGCCAAGAGCTCAGTGTGTAAGCCCTGGAGGGGAGAGGGCTGCTGGCTGTTCAGCTGCTTCACTCTGTTAGGTCAGCAAATGATTTGATTTCAGCTGGATTGTGAAGCCAGATGCAATATAACCCCAGCAACACTTCTGCAGAGCGCTCTTAGACTGGAGAAATATGACCAAGTGCTGGTTGCGTTGAGTCCCCCAGCTGAGAGCAGAGTCTTGTGTGACCTTCCCCAGGGAGCCCTTCTGCAGCTCCAACAGCTGTGAAATTTAGGAGCAGTGTCTCTGCCTGTGTATACCTGAAAGAAAGCTACTGTGCAACCCATAATTTTGTGTTCCAGAATGTTCCCTCTCACCCAAGGCAGTAAATGCTCTGGTCCTCCACCTCCTCCCACAGGAGAGTGATTGCAACTCGTGTTTTGATATTTGAAATAAGGAGGACCAGCAGCTCCCCAACAAGGGGATCTCTGAGTGGAGAGCTGTATCCCAGAACAGCATACTTCAGTCTCCAGGAGGATGCTGGAACATGTCAGCAAACAAACAGCAACCCACTTACCTCTACAAAAGAGAAGATTTATTTTCTTAATCTCAACAATCCCAGGAAATGTGGCTTTTGAGAAGTAGAATAAGTGGCAAGACCGGATAGGCTTGGCACTTACACAAGCCACTTTATGCGCATGGCATTTGGTTGATGGAAGGCATAACAGTATTTAGAGGCTTCATTTGGTCCTAATTTACTACCTAATGAATAATATAGTGAATTCCTCAGCAGCTGTATACAACCACATACACATTAACTTCCAAAGAGGAAGACTTTTTGGGTCCTGGTTTTAGGTCAAGATGTTCAAACTCTGTGACACTTTGCAGCTGACCTTGCAATTTGCCAGGAGCTCAGGACATGATCTTACATTAGCTGGAGACAACTAATCAAACTTGCTTGTTACTGCACAAACCATACACCTAACTAATGGTATCATAAGGGTGCACATGGAGGGAGAGGTGGTGGAGTCAAACTCTTACCTGCTGGAAATTAGCAGAGCTCTTCATGGTTCTATTGCTGTGTCCAGGAAAGCCTTTGCATCAGACTGAGGTAAAAATAGGGAGGTAGTTTTAAGAATTGTGCCTTTGCTTTGCCCCAGAGTTTGCTTTAGTAATTTATTAATAAGAATCTTTTAGTGTACCAATTCTCATCTGCATAGATGTTCAGTAATTTTTAAGACATTTAGGATGATTATTTATATCTACACTAATCTCTATGACCTCACATTAAAATGAATGTGAGCTCTGTAGAGCATATGCTTCTCATGCAGTTCTCAGGACATCACTTTAGACTGTCACTAGGACCACTTTCTAAAGCCCTTCCTATAGCAGAGATACCTCAGAAAATAGGGTTTGAGATCTCTGTCCAGAGTTTAAAAATCTAGCACACACAAGGCAGTATAAATACCTGCTGTTTTGAACTGAAGCTCAAGATCTCCCTGTTCTGAATTTTATCCAATACTTTCTAAAGAGGCATTTTTAAAATCCTAGTCTAGACAATAGATCAGGGAAGCTCTGGCTTGTCTGTTTGCTGAACTGATTGATGCACTTTTGGCTTTTATGCTGAGAACTGCTTTGCTACTTCGTGCATTCCCTAAAAATCTTCCCCCCATGACCCTTCCAGGGTCCTCACCATGCATGACATGGCTCTTTCAGGGACCCTGAGATGCTGTGTAGGGGTGAAGTTCCTCCCACAGGCTGTCCACTACATACTGCCACCAGCTTTCTTATAAGAACCGGAGTGTCTTTCATCTGTTTTGGGAGAGAACACCTCTTTTATTTCCAGATTAAACCCCCATTGTAAGTACAGTGTCCTCTCCCTTTTGTACCTGAAGTCTGCTTAAATGGCACATCAGAGACTGTAATCTGATTGCAAACTCAGGGTATGGGTTTGCAAGCATGGGATTTCAGGGGTGTTTTGGAGATGTTTGCATAGTTCATGTTGCTGACCTGGTTTATGTATTTAGTACATGTTTGGGAGGTAGTGAAAATCTTTACTATGACATGGTAGTTAATACCTCAAACAGAGGTCCTGGTGACCAACGAGTGTATGCAAGCCAGTACACTATCCAATTCATGTGAAATGCTCTATACACATCAGCCAGTGTGGTGTAATGAAACAGGAGTCCTGTAATGCCTTAATTAATTATTATTTTTTTTTTAATTCCAGAATGATAATACTCATTGTCTGAATCTCAAATTATATGTCTGTCTCTTTATCAGTATATTTCTTTTTATTGCCTTTATGCCATTGCTATCACAAAAATGATAATGTCTCTTAATATGTTCGTGGTGACTGTGGTTACTTGCACTGTGCTAGAGTGGTTGAAGACAAACAGTCACACAGTTGTGTCTTTATTTGGCTTCTCTTGCCACTGACATGGGGCAGACCTGCTCAGTAGTGACCCTGTTGAACTTTCAAAGGGGTTTTTTTTCATGCTGGTGGCGTAAAATCTTTATTCATAGCTGGAGACAACCTTGAACATCTGTCTTAGTTCTTACAACAACCCCTGCTGAGTCTACAATGTCTGTCTGACCTTGCTCTTAATGTCTGGAATATGTATCCTGGAATTGAGAGCAGTGTAATTTTGATATTTCTTTTTATTATTTTTTTTTTCCTGTAAGGATAGCCTCACTGGTAGCAAATGAAGCCTTTCACACTTCTAGAATGAAAGGTAAAAATAAATGTCTACAGTCCACTGTGGACTGAATCCTAATGCCAGTAGGCACTTAGACAAAATGGTCTGCAAAATCAATGGAAATTTTACTTCAGTTGGAGGATTAGCAGAGTCTTTCAAGCACAAGGTGAACACAGGGCAGAACTAGGGAGGAATCTTTTTGAGATGATTTATAGCTTCACTAAAGCACAGAGATAAAACCTGAAAGTGAAATAGAAAATGAGATGCCCACAAGAAACATGGGTTTTGATAATACTGATGTTAACCTTTAACCTTAAATAACATGTATATAAAATATTATTAAGTTTAGACATTCTCGTTATCAGTAGCAAACAAATTGGGAGTATGGAAACCTCTGTGCTGGGATTTCATGCTTTAAAAATCTGCTCAAGGCAAGCTGTTGGTGGTAGTCACTATTCTTGCCCTCTTGGCAGATGAAGCCCAAGGCTCTTGGAGATTAATTACAGCAGGCTCTCAACCTTTGGGGAGTTTTGGACAGCCAGTTTTTTCTGCAGACATTTTCCTCTCTGCCTGTCCTAGCTCACCTGCTGCATCCATGTGTGTGGGTACCCTGCCCAGAAACTGCACCCTGTCCTTCATGCAGTGTGTCCAGCAAAGCCAGCAAAATGCCCCAGTCGAGGGAGGAGCTCAGCAGGAGCAGGATGGCTGGCTGGGCTAGCTCCATGCCTTCATTTAAGGAGGGACTCATTAGCTGTCTTTTTCCTCTCATGGGAGCGTTAGAAAGTGCTATTTCATCCTCCCTTCTCTTGAGTCTCTTGAGAAAGCTGCTGAGACAGGATGAAGCCTCAGTCCATACTGCCCTCTGAGCTGATGGCAGGGGGCTGAGCTTGGTTTGTCTAGCAGAAATGAAGTGGCAGTAAGAGTTACAATGGTTTTGCTTGTCTCCAAGGTGGAAAGGGAATCTTTTCATTGTAGACTGCAGATTTTTTACAGTATCTGTTCCCTCCAGAAGACTGTGGGCTGCAGCAGCATCCCCTGATGAAGGCTCCATGTTACCTGTCACTCAAGAATTATTTGCCTACCTCTTGAATAGCATTTCTCACAAGAACCAGATGTCACTTGTACTTCACTGGTCTGTGCTGGCTTCCAGTTCAGGTTTGATTTTACTGGAGCAACTGGAAAGTGTTGCTTCAGACCTGGAGCCTTCTGGGTGCCTGGGAGATGCCATGTTCAATGAGGAAATGTGAGCTCAAAGCTGTAGATGTAACTGGGAGGTAGAAGAGGCAGGCTGTTTACTGTGCAATCCCCACCCTAGCTTAGGCCATCCAGAGCCAATCTTTTTCCTCTATAGAGTTATTTTTTCCATTGATTTTTTTGTTGTATTTTTGTTGTACTGTTGGGTGTTTGTTTTTTTTTTTTTCCTATGCAGTTTTATTCCATGCAATTTAAAGCACTGGCCACACTAGCGTTTTTGAAAACTGGTATTCTGGATGTTTGTAAGTCTTCAAGCCTGAGGCTTTTAAAAAAATAGAAATATTGTGTTCTGATATTTCAGCGAGCGCCCAATGAGTTATCTCTCTAAGTTCTGTAGGGCAAGTAGAATTATTCTTTCTTTAAATGGAACAGGTTGGTTTGTTTCAGGCTGTTTTTAAACTTACACTCTAGTATGATATTCAAGCCTGGAAGAGCCTATCTGGGAAACAAACAAGCTAGAAAACAGCTTGGTGTTAAAAAGCAGCAATACAGCTGGAAGCAGGAGTAGCAGTGGTGTAAAAAGACAGATGCAATTGGTCTTAGTTTTGTGCAGAGGAGGGGCAAGCACTAAAAGTAGAGGAGCTATAAACAAAAGACTGAAAAGAAGACATATTTTACATTATCCATAGCACTTTGTATTTATGAAGATATCTGTACAAGGGGTTGCAAAATCATCATCTTAATGATGGGCTAGGCCTGAACTTTGATTCAGTCAATCAGAGAAGCAGAACTCCTTTGCAGTTCTGCAGAGCCATAGGGTATATGAGTGTTAAATATAGAAGCAAGGTTGCAAGAAAGGACCTGTGCTCCCCATGTGTGGGACCATTGCCTTATCTTCACAGAACCATAGAATAGCTTGGATTGGAAGGGACCTTAAAGATCATCTAGTTCCAAGCTCCCTACCCTGGGCACGGACACCTTTCACTAGACCTGAACTGTTCTTGACTAGACCTTGTCCTGCCCTCAAACACTTCCAGGGATGGGGCAGCCAAGGCTTCTCCAGTCAACTTGTTCCAGTGCCTCAACACCCTCACAGTAGAGTTTCTTTCTAAGATCCAATCTAAACCTTTTCTCTTCCCCTTTAAAGCCATTCCACATTGTCCTGTCACTACATGCTCTGGTGAAGAGTCTCTCTCCATCTTTCTTGTGGGCACCCTTCAGGTACTGGAAGGCCACAGTTAGGTCACGCCTTTTCCAGGCTGAACAATCCCAATTCTCTTATCCTTTCCTTGTTACCTTCCATGGATATATCCCTCATCCTGTCACCAGGCTGGCTGAGGCCTCCATGCCCTACTTTTTCTGAACTGTCACCGAAATTTGAACTTTGTCTTCTCAAAGCCTTTTTCCCTGGGATGAAAGACAGCCCTACTTTAGAGAGCCCTTCTTTGTGTTTTCCTCTTTCATTCTGCACCTGTGTCTCTTCTCACAGAGCTATTCCCTGAGCACACTAAGGAACATCAGTGAAGAATTAATTTCATTTTGTCAAGTTTCTGGGCTGACCCTTAATTTAGAGCAGTCATTTCAGTCTACAATAAACTCTGTGTTTCTGCATGCCACAGTGAAAGAATTACGAGCAGTCCTTGGCCATGTGCGTTCAGGATGCTTTGGTAGCCCCGTGGGACAGGTAGACATCAGTGCCTGAAAACTTATTGCGGAGTGGGGGTACGGTCAGCATGTTATTCTGGGTAACAGTGAGTACGTGGGTCTGCCTGTATGTAAAAGCTTTTCCATGATTCACTGAGGCCATTAGGAGTGGAATGGTATGCCATCATTTCAGGCACAGAGCTCTTCAAAATGAACAGCTTTTTCCATCTTTCCCCAGGGAGCCCCGAGAGCCATCCAGGCATGTAGGTGGGAGGAGACTGTTTCTAAGTCTTCAATCACAGCATCCAAGAACACAAAGCTTATTGTTGGGATGAACCTGCAGCTCTGAGTGATAAATAAGGCAAGACAGCTAGATGAAAAGAGCTGACTTTCCTTGCTAAGACAAAGGGGGACTGATTCTTAGAGTCTGACAGCCTGGACCTCTCATGAGCATATGGAGCACACGTTGATATAGGGTCTAGAGCTAAACACAGTATTCTAAAAGCACGGTGAAGTAATCAGGCAGCAGAGCAGAATGAGAACAAAGATCTCTTTTGACTGACTTAATCTCAGACATATATTCTGTGCTTTTGTCTTTGCCTCTGTTTCTGGTATACATTGATGCACCAGGATATATCCAGTCCAGTTTGTGCTTTTCTTTTTTTTTTTTTTTCCCCTCATTCATTCTCAAAATTGCAAATACTCTCTTGGTTTTCAGTCCTCTGAAGAAAGCAGACCTTCTGCTTTTGCATAGTTGGACTTGGAGGCGAACAAGAATGTGCTTTCTTAAGTGATTTTGGCTTATTTGGTTTCTGAGGTCACGGACATAGTGGAAGAACACCTGCTCTCATCTTGCTTCAGCACTTAATCCCTGTCCCAGACAAGCCTAGAAGGGCACGACACAGGAGATGAAGAATAATGTAAAAAATTGCTCAATAACTTCTTCGCACATCCGGAAAGGTTCATGGATAATGATTTTATTTTCCCTGGGTTTCTCATATCCACACCAAAAAATAAGATAGCAAGACACTGTTTCTTCAACTATTACATTCATTGTTCAAGAGCTTAAAAAAAAAATAATAATCTAAGGTATCTGCAAGCAATATAGAAAATCTTTAAGGACAGTTGTACATGTCCTGTATGTCTGATGCAGGTAGAAATTCCTGTCAGCTTTGGCTAAGGCTTTTCAAGACCTTGTTACCAGTCTGTGTGTGTGTGTGTGTGTGCACGCATCTACTTGATATTTTGCTTCAATTTGTTTTCTGACTGAACCTGTTTTTTTTCAGGGTGGCAGGACACAATGCATCCAAGAAGTCTGCCCCATTCTCTCATGTCCTCAGCACCTCAGTCACATTCCTTCTGGACAGTGTTGCCCCAAATGTCTAGGTGAGTGGATTTTTTTCCTAGGAATTTTGTAATTAATATAATATGTTTGTACATGGCATCTTTACCTGTATTGCACCATACTGGTAAATTCTAGGAGGTGAAAGAGACTCTGTTGCTTGGTGGAGTTTATAATCTCTGGGTTTTGAGCAGGTACTCAGGGTTGGTGTGTAGGGTTGTGATGGGTGATACCAAGCAAGCAGCTTCAGAAGAGCATTTGAACATAGAGCAGTTGGCTTACTTGGAGGGACAACAGAGATGTTTCCCACCTTCATTATATGCTATACGAAGGAGGGTGAGGCAGGAGGAGATGTTTTGTGGAGTTTGCCACAAGAGAAAGGCCTCGCCCTCTTGTATTGTTATCCAAGTGTTCGTGTTCTTTGTTTTGAGGAAATGCAGGCCAGAGGAAACTTCTGAACTGACATTGCATTCTTACAAACTGTTGCCAAAGGCACCGCTGACCCAGGAATCTGCCTCGTGGCTGCCTTCTTAAGGTGGAATCACAGTTTCATCCAAGAATATTTTCAATTATGTCTTTTCAACACATTTTAAAGGTGTAAGTCAGAGGCCCTGTAGAAGGGCCAGTTCTTCCAAGTCATGACAAGGGAGGCAGTGACAAAATAAGGCACAGATCCCACAGGTTAACATTCCGTCTATTTCCTAAACAAGGAGCACTTACATCCTACCAACTAAATTAGCTTTAATTTGCTCTGTGAGGTTATAACTAGGTTTGGAAAATTTTTCAGAGCCAATAACTCACAGTTCTTCAATGAAAACTTTGTACTTTTGACTATATCTTTATTATTATCCCAAGTCTGTTTCCAGGTCTAGGTTAGGGGTACAGGGAGGTCTGGACTCAGCAAGCCATGTGGAGTTCCAGGTTCTCATAATACTTAACATTTTTGACTGCTTGGAACACACTTGACTTTATTTATTTGCTAATTGAGAAGGGCTACAGATAAATATCTGCCTGGAACATTTAACCGCAGGACCAGAGAGTAATGCAGCAGAGGAACGAAATGGGGAGGAGAACAGTCCAAATGCTGAGCTTCTGTTTTGGCTGAGGACATTTTTCCTTTCCTTCTGTGAACTCCCCTTGTCCTCTCCTCCCCATGCTTTTCCCAACTGAACTTTCCACTCCTTGATCAAGGCATTGGAAATGCCACTTTAATTTTTGATTGCTTCAAGGGGATCTTTCTACAGATTCTTTTTTCCCCTCTTAGAATGTAAACCAGTTCACTAATAGTAATGGATTTCATTTTATATGCTCTTTAAAGCATTTCATACGCCTCTGAGTAGATAATGTCTATTCACAGGAAAGTGTTAAAAGTTTTGGAGTGGAGGTAAAGCCAAGGGATGAGCAGAACACTGCATGGCAGTCACGAAAGAGAAACGTTTCCAGGGATGCTGAGGCATGGTTTTTAAAGGATCATGTGGAGGACCTCCCTGCAATTGAATTCCTGATACTCAGCGTATGCAGCTTAGAAGAATGCTGTGGATTCTACTGGGACTTGAATTATTAGTTTAACTAGTGGTTATGAGCCAGCAAAGCCGACCATTAAGCCAAATATCTTCATCACCACATCTTTTAAAGTGGTAGATCCTTTGTCAGTGGTTTTTTTACCAAGTATTTGAACCGGGTTGGCCACCCGGAATTGCGCTGAGTGGTTTGTAAGGCATGGCAAGAGGGTGTGGGAGAGAACTGGACTGTTGTTCACTTGCTGACACAAGCTGTGCCATTGAAGGCCTGGCCCCACATGGAGCAGTACAAGTGTTGTTACAGGCGGGACTGGCTGGGCTTTACCCCTAAGTGGTGCATGGATGGAGAGCAACTCCTTTTAGGGCTAGAGTATCCTCAAATGATTTCATGTGTCAATCCTGCAAGAGAAATTAAGCCTTTTCAGAAGGATGCATGTCCAGTCAAAAGAAGGCTGGCTGTGCAAGCAGAGATGAATTCCAAGTAACTAACTTGAAAGAGAGAGAGGTTCACACTGTGCCTAACTGAGCAAAAGCAATTATTTCTTAACTTTTGTTTAACATTAGATTTGTAAAAGCTCAAGGCTAATCCAGTGGATTTTGCTGTGTGCTTATCCTTTTGTGTACTTATATCTCAGAGGAAAATGGAACCTTTTTCTCTTGAGGTGTTCTACATTTCTCAAGAATTATTGAAAAAGGAAGGAATTACAGTGTGCCAAGACCTGATGGTTTGAAAGCTGGAGTATTTGCCTAGTACTTAGTACTTCATGTGTGTACTTACAGTGGCCATCTGCTGCCTTGGAATTGATCCCTATTAAACATTAGACCTCAGAAACGATAAGCTAGGGGAGTGACAGCCACTCATAAAAGAACTTACTAGTTGGCTGCCACCAAAAATAAACAGGGCAATTCAAAATTAGAAAGGTAAGGATGGTGTGTTTGTGAAGAGCTCGTGTACATATCATCATGGTTACTTGTTTAAAGTAACCTACTGGGAAAGAAGCTAAGGGATGAGAGAAGCTTACAAGAACCCCAAACTGTCTTGCAACTCGGGTCTGAAAGTGCTTGCAGGATTTCAGGACTTGAAGACGGACTTGATTTTGGTGCTGCCTTCCATGTATAGTGATCCAAACCCTTGCCTCGCTCTCGTTAAAGCTGAATGTTTTATGGACTATGGAAACTAAATATCTTGTGTTGCCTTCATTCTGTTCATAAACTATGCAAATGCCTGAATTTCTTGCAGTCTTGTGTGAATGTGGTACACCGAGCTGTCTTAATGAGACTGGACAACACCTATGTTCTTTTTGCACCAGTGTCACTGAGTTGATTTAGCTTGGCTGCTGTGAACCCATGAGGTAGATATGCTAAAGCCAGTTAAGACTGCTTCATTTGATAAGTTCTTGCATTGAGTTAAAGACTGTTTTAACTAGGTAAAGTGTACCTACCTTAAGAGTTTGCAGTGCTTACTTTTTATTCCTTTAGCTGCACTATGCACTTTATGATGAGAAGGAGAAGAAAGCTTTTTCCAATATAAACATGCTATAAATCATATTTATATTCCCTCCCACGGCAGAAGTTTTACAGATGAATGTATGCTAAAAGAACAGTGAACTGTTAAAAGTACATATTTTTTTCATACCAAAGTGGAAACACATAGCAAATGACACATTGCACATGAATTTGGTCTGGTGACAGTAAGCCCTACTATTTTTGTTGACAATATGGGATATTTTCAACCCCATTCTGTTTCTATTACTGTTTATTTATATTCAGGACAGAGGAAAGTGTTTGACCTCCCATTTGGAAGCTGCCTCTTTCACAGCAATGTCTATGATAATGGGTCCTCATTTATTTATGACAACTGCACAACATGTACATGCAAGGTAAGTCCATGGTGCTTTCATACTGTGCTGGTTGTTGTCTGGCTCAGCAGTGGTTTGTAGGGCTGTAAGGAACTGTGAGCCTGATTCTGTTCTTTGGCATCTTGTGTGGTCCCAAAGAACATGATCTGAAGAGCACTTGCAGTTGTGCTGGGGAAGTTAAAAAAGTTCCTGACTGCCTCAGCTGAGACATGATGCCTGACTCTATGTGATGCAAAATAAAGTTGGCTCAGATTATATGATCCTCTCTAGGTTTGCATTAGAGTGGAAGAGAAGTTTCTGTATGATGAGTTGCCACATCTCTGCTGAAGGGCAGTGATATTTATTTAGTTCCCTAATATGACTGTGACCACTTCCACTTCTGCCCTAGGCAAAAAAATGAAAGTGTCACCAAATCAGTAAGATTTTAAAGGCAAATGGAAGTACAAGCTAAGCTTTAGCTTCACAGACCATGAAAGATTCCCTTAATCCATAAATAATTTTTATTTTCTCTGAGCTGACCTATTGAAAGCAGTTGGGCTGTAACTTGGGTGGATGCAATGACTAAACAAGCAGGAATACTTTTGTAAGGACACACAGGAGCACAAACACCTTGGTGATGATTTTATGACTTCCATTCATCCTTTGACCTAGGATTCAACAGTGATATGTAAGAAGAAGTGCTTGCTTCCTGGTGAATGCAATAAAAACAAAGATCACTGCTGCAAGGAGTGTGTCTCCTATGTCTCTCCTGAGGAAGTGAAGGTGTGCAAGTTTGGCAATAAGATCTTCCAGGTAAAGTTCCAGGTGTGGCTCAAGAGTAGATGCCATTGTAGCAGCCAAACCAGCATGATTTTACTGTAAATTAGAATTGTGCCTTGGTTTTTAGCAGAATCCTCACCATCCTGCTTGATGACGGAACAGCTCAAAGGCAAAGCTGTGCAAAATTTGGCATCTGCTTTATTTTTTTTTTCTGAGTTTCTGTAAATTCTGCTGATACACAGCAGTAAAAAATTAGGTCCTTCTTGAATGTTCCATGTTGCCTCTCCCTCCATATGCAGAGGTTCAAGCTCCTGTTTCATGGAAAGGGGTGCATTTTTAGAGAGAGATGCCAATGCTCTGCTTTCCCAAGCAAACACTGACGTTCATGGAGGAGTTATTCTGAGTGGCATTTAGGCTTTATGTGCTGAACCAAAGAGTCTTTTCCATAGCTGAGCCAACAGGAGCTTTGTGAAGTTCAACTTGGCTGAAAGTTACTCAATTACATTTCAGGTCTGGGCTAAGGAAAGCACCCCTGACATCTTGTACTGGGATAGCCATGTAGTTACTCTGCACTCTCACCCAACATTTCCAGATCACAAGTGATTCCCTGCAGAACACTTCTGCTATTGCTGAGACCCTGTTTGTTTTTCCAAGTGGTGCAGCTTTTTTTTCACACTGTGACAGAAAAAGATTCTGTCACCTCATGGGCCATCTGTGAATTAAGAGACCCTTGAATCAGATCAAATGTTAAGTCCTTTGTGAGTACTTGGTTTGCTCAGCCAGAATTGCTTCCCATTTATTCCATCTTTTGTGTACATAGCTGAAGTGTTTATTCTGGAAATTACATGTGAACCTACTGTAGGCTGAGACTATACTCCATCTGATTGGCACTTTCACACTGGCGCCATTGTGCTTCAGGAACAAATGCCTACTTCTTAGGCACCCAACTAAAATATTCTGCTTCTTGTGAAGATTTTATTATATTACTAGTGTTATATGGAGTGTGAAAAAGTAACGAGACAGCACATCCATTTCTGGCCTCGTGTGTGAAAAGGTAAATCGAGTGTTGCTCAGTTGAAGTCAGTGCTCTAACATAGGTAGAATGGGCACGGTGAAGGTGTTTCTGCACTCCTGTGCAAAACCAGCTGTGAGGTGAAAATGCTGGATAGCTGCATGCACTCAGCTGTGATGTGTTCTGGTACCTTAGCAGTTGCCTTGGCCATCAGAGACCCAAGAATATCAGAAACACCAGGCCATGGTAACATGCCCTAGAAACGCAAAACAGGAGGGAGACAGCCTTTGACCAAGCATGCTGCATGGAATAATTTCAGATACAGTCTGGGTTGTTTTTTTTTCTGGTCAGAACATCATGTTGAGGTGGGCACATAATTATTCACAGCTGTCTGGTTGAGCTGCCTGTTCCTGTCAGGTCTCTCCTCACCCTTCCTTCCCAGCAGCCCTGCAAACAGAAAACATGCTCCCTTTGGCTCTAAGCACACCAGCCTAAGACTGTAAGTGGGTGAGACAGAATGTTTTAGGAACCGCACTTGGCAAATGCAACACCGTGTAAAAAGGAGCCAGGGCATTTCCACAAGCAATTCATCCCAAGTGGGACAAGACCATGAGGCATGTTATGCTCTGCACTTAATACTTTCAGAGCCATGCCTAGGCTGTCTTACCTGCTCTGCATTTGAGAAGTTCAACACTGTATCTCTTCTAAACATTTTCAGATGTTTAGCAGATCAAATATCTGTGAAAGTGCTGTAGTAATCTAAATTAGAATTCATTATTCAACCATTCTTGCTGTAAGTCAAAATGATGCTGCATCTGGGAATAAATTCATTATATGCTGACCTCTTAATCAAATACTTTCATGTGCAACAACCTAAAGACATCAGTCAACCCAGTGAGTCAGGTTTTTCTAATTATGTGAGCTTAAATGAAAATTTGTGGTAGGTGTGATCACATCTCAGACACTTAAGGGTGAGAAAACAGTGCAAATAATCAAGACACTGATGAAAAATGCAAATGTGATTTGGTTGACCTTGGAAAAATGAGTTTCTTACCAAGAGGGCCAAAGGGAAGAAAACCTTGCTGAATTTGATCTGTGTCTTGAATCCAACTGGCCATGGACAGACACCTCAAAATAATTTAGACTAAACAATGAGACAGTGCCAACAGGGAAGGTCATCCCTTCTTGTGCAATGATGCATTGCTGAAATAGCTTCCTGTTGCCACCCCAGCTGATACTATATCATGTTCCCTCTTGCAGGATGGAGAGATGTGGTCCTCTGTGAACTGCACCATCTGTGCTTGTGTGAAAGGCAAGACAGAGTGTCGCAAGAAACAGTGCATTCCAGTCAGCAGCTGTCCTCATGTGAGTTTTTTTAAAGAGCTGATCTTTCTCCTCTTTTTTTTCCTCCACCATTATCTTTTCCAGTGTTTCTTGGAAGTGTGTGCATGGCAGTGGAGCATGCACTTTGGAAAGAAGTGATACTCTGGCCTATGAATTTAGGTTGGCATTCCCCAGGTGTGCTCCCTTCACCCTGAATATGGTCTTTTCACCTCTGTCCTTGGTCTGCACACTCTGTGCTCCATTTCCCTTCTGCCTTTAACTTTCTCTGTCCCAAGTATCTGCACTGGAACATCCCTTTCACTTATATTTAATAGAGTGGTGAGGTGACTATGTTAATATTTCAAGTGCAAGTGCCTTATTATTAAGGCAAGCCACAGTAGGTTGTTGTACTTGCATTTCTCGGTGCATGTGAGGCTTAATACTTGGTTGAAAATGTAAATTAGACAAAGCAAAGCAAATGATTCCAACCAAGCCATGCTGCTTTGTCTAAGGTTGTGGCTTGAGTACTTTTTATCTGAATGTCCAAAGTGAACCCAAAGAGTGGTGTAACTGTGACTTCACTTAATTCCTTCAAAAATTAACTTTACTGGAAACCTCAAATTAAAGTCACCCTTTGTTTCTTGGATTTCTGACACTGACAAATTATTTTGTTTTAATGGCTCAAGCTTTCACAAGAGGGAGCTCTAAACAGCACCTCATGTAGGGGCAGATCTTTGAACTGAGCTGCAGAAGAGAGAGGCAAATCATTAGCCGTATACCTTCTCAGTATTTCCTTCTCCATCCTGGAAGCCAGCGGGGAAAATGTGAGTCACAGACACCTACATATAAATTCTTTTTGTTAATGTGCCCCACATAAGATGCTACATACATATTAGGACGGGTGACCAAATGAGGCTGCTGTCCTGGGAACGTGATGTGGCTTGTGGCAATCAGGTTTGCAACCTTCAGGCCATTCATGGTATAAGCAGCAAGTGAGAGCTTGGGCTCTTCAGGTCCCTTCAAATTCTTTGCTGGCTGAGAACCTGGCACGTGCTGCACCTCATTTATATTTACCATGTGCTGATGTGTTGCAGATGTTTAAGATACTTCTGAGATCAAAGTAGCTAATATCACTTGATATTGATCTTCAGTGAAGTACATCACTTCAGCAGTATCCATATATAAATTTTAGCATTGAGATGAGCAGTTGAAGTGGCTTCTAAAGTGAAAATGGTGGAGGGTAAGCATTCACCATCCACAGTCCTGCAGCAGCATGTGACTCACTGACAGACTCATTCAGTGGTGCTACTCAATCTGTTCCAACCTGAATGTGAAGTCCTAAACTGCCCTAGACTTCTGAGGTGAGGCCACAGGCAAGACCTGGTTCCTTAGGGCTGAAAAGACCAACTTTGTTACCCTGCAGCCCCATTCCTCCCCGCATCTAGCCACTCACCCTGCTTCCTGCCTCAGAATGCAAGCTGCAAGCAAACCTACCCTCCTCCACAGGCATACATTGTGTTTCTGCTCTTCCAAGCTAAATTGGAAGGACAAGCAGGAGAAAAAAAAGGAAATTCTAGAGTAAGATTTATTTTCCTATTCTAAGTGAATAATATATGCTAATGGATTTAAATCTTTTACTTTTCATCTCTGCTTCACTCTCCTTAATGAGACTTTCTGTCACAAATCTATAAACATCAATTAAACACACCACATTATTCAGGATAAAGCTACATCAGTGGTTCTTTTACTGGAAGTCTGCATATCATGCACAGAATTATGCTGCTTCCTCCACAAACTGTAGAGGTGTGTGCTCCACTTCTTTCCTCTCTTCACAATGTTTCTGACAGTAAGCAGTCTCCACTGACTACTGAAGAATAAAAATAAAATTTTATTTCACTGACTGTGGAATAAAATGTGGTTTAGTGTCCCTCAGGTGTCAGGCTGCATAAAGTTATCTCATTAAAACTGTATTATGGTACAGACAACTGAGTGTGAAAGGATTGAAGATTCACAAAAAACTTAGAATATTACTCCATGACTTAAATGCTTTACCATGCATTCTTAATAGTCTTTGCATGACTTCATGGGGTTTTTTTGGTGATGGAATTTCATTTTTTTTTCAGCATAAATGCTGGGCAATTATTTCTTGAAAGGATGGGTTTCAAAGTGATAATTCTGCAGAAATTTCCAATAGTGTGCAACCATTTGTATTATTCAATCTGTTGGTTGCAGGCTGAAGAAGATTGTCTCTGCCATTTCTTTAGTTTTCTTCACAGGGCTAGGCACATTTTTCTGTTTCTTTAATTCTTTTCTTTTCGGAGCATTTCATCCTGTTCCAGTAACTACAGGAAGTCTCTTTCTTACCTGCTTTTCCTCTGCAACAGAGGCAATACATTTCACAAATTTAGTCCCTCCTGTCACATTTATAGTAAAATTGGATCTCCTTGGACTTCTAGTGAGCCTTGTGGCTTGTGGTTTCTGTTCCTTACCTTCTGGCCACTGACTCCACATAGATATTCCCTCTCTCAGGTTACCTGGGATGTCAGCCTGCAAGGTGTGGTACATGCTGGCCCCCATCAGCAGAGCTAATAAACATGTGTCCAGTTCTGCTGAACTTACTGGGCCCTCCGTGTGTGCTTAAACTTAAACACCTGCTTAAATACTTTAAAGAATGGGAGCAATCTCAACACTTGGCAAGACTGAGTTTCAGAGACCCTTTGTACCTTTTCTTACCTAATTTTCCTTATACTTGCCCTAGCTCTGCTCTACCCTCTTTCTTGCTTTGTGCCATCTCCTTTCTCATCTCCTGATCCTTGCAGTTTTTCACCTTGCCCCCTCTCCTTGTGCCTTTATATTCCTCACTAACATCTTAAGTCTATGGTAATGATCAGTGGTCATGGACAGGTCTCTTTTTGTCCTGCTAGAGGAGAGCCCAGTGAATTTTACAGCATGTAGCCTTTTCTGAGCTCCAAGGCAAAAGTTAATAGAATTAAATTCATGGAATGTGAAGACATTTGCAGAGTTCGATTCTGTGGGCGAATTTTGAACCCGTGAACTTCAAGTGAGCTGAAAATTTATTCAGAACACGTTCTCTCATCTTTAGCACAGTCTGTATTTAATGTTATACACATCTGTTATTATTACAAACAAAAAGTTGCTGTTTTTACTCTAGTGCCAAATGAAGCACAAAAAAACAACAGCTGTTGCTATTGCACAACTAAACAACCCCCTCCCCCCAGCAATTAGTCTTGCCTTAAAAAAAAAATAGAAAATAAAACCCTCAGACATAAAATTGAAAACCTCATAAAAAAAGAAGAAAAATCACAGAAAATAAATAGACTCAAATGTGGTCTGCTTATAAATATTCATAGGGAAAAATGGGATCACATCACTTAGCCCACTCCTAAGGGAACCCTCAATGCTAGCGAACTCTTGCAGCACATGTTAGCAATAATGGGTTTCCTTATGCTACAAGACAAAAACAGGATCTCGGGCCAACATGGTGGCTCAAGTAACCAGCCTCAGCAGGCTGCCTTGGAGAATCCAGTTTCACTTGAATTCTTGCCACTTCCATCTCGGCTGATGATTTCAGCTCTTTTATTGAACCAGCGAGGTAAGGCTGTGCAGTGCAGTGTGTGGCATTCGGCTGCATGTGTTCCACTCCTGCAGACATGTGTTGCCAAGCTCCCTGTTTCTGTGTGGTTTTAATGGTTCCTCCTTTCAGTGGTTTTGTTCTAGCAGGTGCTGGGAAGGCCTCCCTGCACCAGCCTGGTCCTCAGCTATTCTCTTTGCTCTGGGGCCTGGTGGTCTCACAAACATCTTAAACTCTGATCCAGCCCTTCTCTTGAGTCCAGATGTGTCTCAAGTGTGTTCACATTCAAAGACACCCTTACACTGAGCTTCTTTCAGTGCCCTGTGGGTGATGTGCCCGAGTGCATTCATCCCCAAGCCCTCCTTCCGTGTACATCGAGCAGGAGCAGGATGGAGTGTGCTCCTGGAGTTTGTTTCTCCCCATGCACATTGTCAAAGCTTGGCAGTGCTGTAGGCAGAAAGCAAGGCAGACAGCAACAGGAGTTGCTGCTCGTGCCCACCTCCCCGCTCTCTGCATAGACCTGCCACCTGCTTTCTGTCTCTTCTCAGCAGTTCTCTGTGCTGTTGAGTGGGCAGGATAGCACAGCTCCATTTCCTCGCTTCACGTGCCTCTTCCTGCCCCGTATGGGAATATGCGTGAGCTCCAGTATCACCCTCAGTCCTGTTCAGACCAGCAACAGGTTTTGTCTTGGAAAAACTCATCGTTCAGGCTGAAATTTTCCAGGCTTACCCACTAGCTTGATGGTTAACTTTAGGGAATTTAAGTAAAATCAGATAGAACATCTTTTAAGTCAATGAAGACTGAAAAGGAACATGAATGTACACACACAGAGTTAAGCCTCCTAGTCATCCCTGTGTAAGACACAACCATAAGTAGAATGGACCTGGGCAGAGTGCTGGATAAATGCTTGAACTTTGTGTCCATATTGCTATGATGAGACCAAATTGTGTGCTTTTAAATGTTGCACATCCTTGGCTGCATGCCTGTTTGTTTCACTGGGGAGATTGGTCCATGTGACTTGGTGGATGTACCACATGATTTAGCCAAAATAGATGGCTATGAGTCCTCTCTCCCTTCCTCCCTTCTACCCTACCTTCCCTCCTTCCTCTCTCTTTTCCTTTCCTTCTTCCCTCCCTTTCCTCCTTCCCTCTGTCCCTTCCTTTCCTCCTTCCCTCCCTTTCCTCCTTCCCTCCCTCCTGTCTGCCTTCCTGCCTTTTTATATGAAAAATGGCTGGTGTGGGAGGGGGGTATTTCATTTTTTATAAGACTGCCAGGAAGCTCTTTGAATAGTTCTGTCTGTTTTTAGCACCTGATATTTGAAGCTGTAACCAGGGCATTGAGTTCAAACACAACTTGAACTATTTTCAAAGGCTTATCCAGTCTTACAACATGACACGGTCATTGCTCCAAAAACTGTTTCATTAAATCAGCCTGTCTTTTTCCCAATTAGGGTAAAATCCTGAACAGAAAAGGATGCTGTCCTATTTGCACTGAAAGTAAGTTCTTTCTTCACATTCTTTAAATTCTTTTTTATTCTTTCTGAGACAATAAATAACAGTAGAAGTATGTTTGCTTTTCTGCCTTCTTTTTAGAAGTGACTAAGGGGCAGGTGATTATTGCTGGCCATGGATTTTACCTCCTATAAATTTGTAAATTTAAAATAAAATGCTTGGGTATTTTATTTTTAATTTATTCTTTTTCAAAATAACACTATTTTTGTCAAATCTGGGGTGCTGCATTTTGAAGGATGTAGTTGTCCTGTGAAATTTGTAGGCAATAAAACAAGAAAATGAATAGTGTTGTAACCTTTAGGATTTGGGTACCTTTTATACCTGTAACTAACAGTCCAGCTATGTGTATATATAATCCAACACCTTTGCAGATGATTTGTGAGAGTTAAAAAATAGTGTGCAGAAATCTGAGACAAAGTCTGGGGCAGCAGTGGAAGGTAGAAAAGACAGCTATTCTTCTTTCTTTATGATGTTTAGTCCAACTATTACCTTTTCATCCCTTTACTTTTCACTTCAGGAATGATCATTAAGTTGTGGTATCACCTGTGTTGTCTCCTAGTCAGCAAAGCACTTACACAAATACTCATCTTTAAGCTAGTCCTGTGTAGGTCAACGGGGAGACCTGTCTTCCTTGAAGTTAACAGGATACCATTACCTATTTCCTTCAGTATGTTTAAGTATTTTACCAAACAAGGACAGACTGCTAAAATGGGGTTTTATGGTCTACAGGAAAGCTTCTGAGAGAAGGAACTGGTTTTTAAGGAGAATAGTCCTATTCTTTTGTCTAAAATCAAATGGTTTTGCTGATCAACTCAGTTCTGGGTGCTCTTGGATTGCACAGATTCTATATGCAAAATATCTGTTTTTCTACTCTGCAGCTCAATTATTTTGAAAAAAAAATATTTTGGTGATAAAATAAATCTAGTTTGGAAGCCTTCATTATCCAAATTAAACTGAATGCAAGTGACAACCTCAGAAACACTTGAAATAACGCTGAGCAGAGGAAGAAATGAAACAGGATTCAAGTGACCAGCAGCTGATTTGATGTTAGCTCAGTTTCATGGGAGAAGAAATTTTCACAGACCTTTGCTCAAGTATGACATATCATTAGTGTCATGATTTTATCAATCTCTATCTCACCTCTTTTCTTGTTTCAGTTTCACTTTCTCATGTGTTCTTTTGTAATGTGAGAGAGAAGGAAAATAATGGGGCCAGCCATTCCCTCAAAGCTCAGGAGACCCTCTTCTGTAAGAGGTTAAAAAGAAGACAATACAGTGACTCCTTCAGAAATGCTGCCAGAGAGTGATGGCTTGTGATAATTGTTTCATGGGAGAAGGATGCAAAACCCAGACTTCTTCAAAGTAAAAATAACTCATCTAGGAGCCAGGTTACCTAAAAATTCAAAACTTTGTGATGATTTAACAAGGGAATAGTCATGATTACAAGATGTGAAGTTAAGGGCAGACCACTGTTGCTTGTCCTCTGTAAAGAGCCTGCATCCATCTTCCCAGTGACCTCCTTCTGGGTGCTGGCAGACTGCTCTTAGGTCTCCCCAAAGCTTTCAGGATGAAGAACCATGTTCCCTTATGGGAAGGGAACAAAGGTCTTGCAGGTCCTGTGTGCATTGCACTGGCTGTCCCACAATGATGCTCCACTGTTGCACACAAAACAGAAGGATCCTTTTTTTAGAGGGTTATCTCACTGTGGACACATTTAATATTTGGAGGAGAGCTCATTCTAAGCTTTTATAATGAAAAGGTAATGTACTCAGAGAGCCTGAATACCCTCTGTCATACAGCTGTTCTAACACCAATATTTTAGCAGTGCAAAGAACTAATTCCACCTTGGCGCTCATCACAACGTAAGATGGGCAAAAGGCATAAGGATTTCAGTGATAATCACAGTCTCAGGTAGAAATTAGAAACTTTGCTAGTTCAGCCAATTCCTGATGAGATAAGATGTCCATGCACAGCCCTTGCCCTCACCCACTCACTCATGTTGATCCTCTCTCCACATACTAACACACCAAACATTTCTGGTGGCCCAGCAGATATTAATTTTCCAAAGTAAAGACAACATAAGGAGGTGCAAGAACATACTGTACCCAGGAGAGCTTTGAGTACGGTTTAAAAGCAGCCAGTTCTACGAAGTGGGTCAAAACCAGTCGTGTTGTGAAAGGATACGCTTTAAACCGAAAAAAAAAAATAAAAATAATCAAAGGATAATTTTCAAAGGAGTTTGTTGCAGAGAGAAAAAGTACCTCATCTCCTTAAGGGCTGGAGGGTCTCTTTTGTCTACGGTTGCTGAAGTTAACTGTAGTTAGTTTTGGCATGTTGCTGTTTCAGCTCCATGGCTGGCGTACAGTTATCACTAATTAAACACAGTGGTCATACCAGTGGAAAATTCAACAGTTTAGTTTATGCTGCTGTAAAAAATGTAATGAAATATACTCTTTTGGGTTTGATTTAGAAAAATCACCACTGACGTCAATTCCATAAATTAGTAATCGTGTGTTAGACCAAGGTCATTTTCATATTAAAAATAAGAAAACATTAAACCTGGGTTCAAAGAATGTTAACAGACTGCTCTCAGCTTCAGACAAAGAGAGGAATTTGCAGTGAAGGTTAAATCTTTGTTGTTGGCAAAGAAGAATTGATAGGCCTTGCTGAAATTGCATGAAAACTTCCTACTGAAACCATGTAGGTGTGTTTTAATCATGGTCAGTAATAATCCCAACACAGTCCTACCCAAGTCATTGTGAGATTGTGTGCATGAGGCTTTTTCGGAGGGGACTGCAATCATCCAGCTCTAGCAGTACACATGATTAATTTTGCAGCAAAGGCCTCTATTGGGGCAGAAAAATTCGTTCATCACAAATCATACTGCAGTATTTTTAATTGACAAAATGATCAATGGAGCTAAACCCAACTCAAGGGCATTTGGACCCAGCCTTAGGAGTAAAAGGTTGATGCTGCTACCTGGTTCCTCACTTGGTCCTGCATCCTTTTTACGTGTTTTATAGAATTGCTGAAAAAAGTGCTGATTCCTCAAAGCAACAAAAGCAAACAAACAAAGAAAAGAAAGTGGGATTATGCATTGGAGGTACCTGTGAGAGCAGAAAGTGGGACTAGAGGACCAAATAGGCCCCTGTTATTTGTGTTATTTCCTTGCCACGGAGAAATACATCAACAAAAAGACTGCAGTTGTGTATTCATACTGGAATACTTTTCATGATTTACCTCCCATTTCAGCTGTGATGGTTTACTGTATAAATATGTATTTGGACAAATTGGAATAGCTATTTTATTTATGAAATAGACCATAAAGACTCCTGTGGAGTTTTTGACACCACACCTTGTAATGTGTATTATATCAAGCTGCACTTTGTAGCAGTTATGAGGAAAGTACTCTATGGCTGTGCATTTTTTGCAGAAAACCTAATGAAATTCTATTATGCGTGTTCTGTAGCTAGTTTTCAAAAGTTAATAATGGGTTCTGTTTGATTTAGAGCTTAATTCAGCATATGGGCTAATTGCATTCAAAGTTTCATTTTATTTTTAAAAAGCTGAGATATTTTTGAATTATAGATGTGCAACCAGAACACCCTTAACTGGTAAACTTGTATTTTTTCCTCCCTCTCCTTACTTAGAAAGTGTCCAAACCAATTTTAGTTATAATTTAAAGTATATTTTTCTTGGCCACTCTTAACTACCTACAAGCCCAGAAGAGTGTGACCAGACATCTGGACATCTTGGACTTCAGTTGACTGCTCTGATCTCCTGAAAAAACAAAACAAGCTATTCCATGAGCACCAGAGCTAACAGAGCCTGGTTTCCTATGGATTTGTGTCCCATTTCCTTTATATCCCAACAAATAATAAACCCAGCTAGAGACAATATGTCCTGTGGCTGGTCTGGAGCTACAAGTGTGCTAATTGCCCAGCCAATAGGCTCATGCTGCTCAGGATGTGTGTGCTGACTGTCTGTCTGGCCTCCACCAAGCAGTATATATATATTTGCCTTTCTGAAAAGGCTTAATACTGTTTGGGGGAGTGGGGGCATTGAGTGGATGGCAGAAAGGTACTTTTTGGCAAGCACTTATTTTAGTAAGTGGTTCTTACCTTTACTCAGCATACCTCTTACTAGAAATGAGTGGTCTTGCAGACTTTTATCCCTCCATATTGGCCAAAACAGGCTGTGATTTTTTTTTCTTTCTGAGAGTATTAAAGCTTAGGAAATGCTAATGTGTTCTTTTCCATGCTGTTGTTTTTTTAGCTTCCTTTTTTTTTTTTTGTACAGCTAAATGTGTTTTCAAAAACAATGCTCCTTGCCCACAGCTACCTTCCTTATTCCCTTTTCTAATGAAAGTCACTATTTCATTTGAATTGGGAGCATGATTTGTAAATGCAAGGAAAGCATGCCAAGAGTTCTATAGCATTCACTTTAGCACCTAAATGCTATTATTAGTTTGCAAG
Source organism: Xenops minutus (assembly GCA_035221455.1). Taxonomy (NCBI): domain Eukaryota; kingdom Metazoa; phylum Chordata; class Aves; order Passeriformes; family Furnariidae; genus Xenops; species Xenops minutus. The sequence continues at coordinate 45,512,881 of JAWWEE010000074.1, forward strand.
TAAGCTGTAGAGCCTGAGGTAGAAGCTGAACAAACTGCATTAATCACACATATAGTTTAATATTGTCAAATGTAAAAGAGTCAAGTCCGTTTTTAGTTGCTTTAAGAACACATGTGAAAACTGCCAAGCTCCCAAAAGCTTTTATGAATGCCAGACATTTTAAATACTGATTTGGGAGTGACATGTAGGATTTCCAGAAGAGGTCTAGAGGTGTTTGCATCCAGGTCCCGGTAAGATTTAATCAGAGTTGAGTGCCTGAGGTGTTTTGAGCATCACACCCTCCTGAATGTAGCTCTGGGACCCTCCTTTGAAAAGTCTGTGTTTTTCAAGGATAGAGAGGGAACGTTTGTGTTCATGTGCATGTGTAGATGAGCAAAAGAAGGCACCAAAGATCATGAATGCCAGGTTCAAAACAAACAAGAGGCAATGGTTTCTCACGTACCTTGCCCAAAGATGTTGTGGATGCTAAAAACATTTTTTGGTTCAAGGGGAGACTGAAAAAATTCACTGAAGTCTATCAAAAGTTACTAAATCAGGAGAAATCTTGTCTAGCTCAGAAAGTCCCTAAACTAAAAGCAGTTGGAGGCTGGGGTGGGTACTGGGGGGAAGTATTGTGTAGAATTGCCCTTTCCTAACTCTACCCCAGACAGCTGATGGAGACAGGGAGTATTGGCAATAAGCTGGAAACAGTTTACTGCAGGGAAAAAAGGGAAAGAGCTTCACCCATGGCACTATGACTTGTTAGCATAAACTAGCAAAATTCGTGCTCTATTGTTGGGGAACGTAACTTTGGTGATGCAGCAACATGCCTCCATCCATCCAGAGGAGCAAGTCACACACAATCCCAACTAGAGATTTGGTGCTTCCAATGGATTTCAAACACTGCCAAGCTGAAAGAGTGGTTTGTTTCAGAAAGGGAAAAGAAAAGCAAAAAAAACCAAAACAAACCACCAAACAAAAGCACCCCATAAAATATGATGTGATTGAAACTCTCCCAAAAGGAAATAAACACGGACCCAGAAGCTAAATATGGCAGGAACTCTTTTCATGTTGACTGCCTCTTACAGTCCTGTCACACCCGCTATTTAAGGCTTATTTCTCGGCCAGCCAGTTTTTCTTACTGGCAGTGCCTGAGTTATCACACACACTCTTGCAGGGTGTGGATTTATTTTTTAAACCCATGATTTTAGCAAACCTTTCAAGAATGTTTTATACGGTGATATCAGAGAATCAATTATTCAGAGTGGGTTTAGGTGATTTTCCCTCCTCCATTTCCTTGGTTATTAAAGAAAACAGCAAAATTTGGATCAGACATTCAGCTATCCAGTCCAAAATACATTTTTAACTGCACTGCATCAAGTTGACATATGACGTGACAAGATGTAACATAACATAAAACAACATTACTCTGCATAGCACATTAGAAATTAAAAATAAATATTTCCTTTGGATCCCATTGGTACTGTCAATTTTACTTGCACATCTCTAAATTATGTTTGTTCCTCTCATGTCTTGCCTCTTAGCCACTTGCTTAGGTGGAGAATTAGCCTTCCCCTCCCGATAGGTGCGTTAATAACATCTATAACATGTCTACATTCTTGGCCTTTAAGAACACAGTCAAAAAACAGTTCTTTCCTCTGGAATCTTTACTGATCTTTGGCTGATTTTGTTGTTGTTGTTGTTGTTTTTGATAGTTTCCATAAAAGTTGTCATTACGCTTAAAGAAAAAGTAAAGATGGAAAAGCTGAAGTAGAATCTGAGCTGGTAATAACATGTATCTTAATATTCATCAGGGAAATACTTAGGTGAACACATAAGGAAATCAGAAGCATGTTAATGTAATTTAGTAACAGGTAAAGTCAGGTGGTCTCTGTGTCAAATTTACAGATTTTTGTTTCCCATTGGTACAAATGATGTTGGTAATTAAAAGCTATATGGATTGTGCCAATTTATGGAGAATCAATTAATCTTTTAATGAACTTTGGAAATCAGTTTCTAACATCCTTATGGTATCAATGAGGAAAAAGAACCTTGCAGAAGTGCACATTTTTAAAAGCACTCCTCTTACCTAAGTGTCTTGGTTTTCAGTCTCTGCTCCAAGTCTGTCAGGCCTGTTTTGCAGCACTGTTGGTCAAATATGGTTCATTTTGACTTTTAATGGAGCAGTCAATGTGACGTCCTTGAAAAAATCAAAACTTTTGGTCCCTAGTTACCAGGCATAGTAAAGAGGGGTAATACTGATGGCAAGATTAGTTACTGTCTCAGCTAAAGAAGCATTCCTGTGGCTAGTTAAGGGTACAGTACAAATCACCCAGGTCCCAGCTCTGTGATAGCACTGCATCATGTGATGAGGGTAGACTGACTGAGGTTAGGCTTTAGGAAGACCTTTCTCGCAGTAGGGACAGTAGAGAACTGCAACAGGTTGCCAGAGGTGGCTGTGGAGCTGCTTTTACTACTGCTCTGTAAGAGCAGGTTACATACACCTCTGTCCGGAATAATGTAAGTACAGGTGATTCTGCATTGCAGCTGGAGAGCGAAAAGGTGATGCCTCCTGGTGTCCCCTTCAGCCCCGTTTCTGGGGGTCCATGTATTCCTTGGGCACTCCTTACAGCTAGAAAAACAGCAGAAAGTTATAGTTGCTTTAGCATAACCCTGCCGAGGCTGAAAAACCGTGCTGAGAATGGCGTGTTGTGTAGTTAAAGCTGTATTGCACTCCATGGAAGGAATTCCCTTCTCCGTAACATTCATGCCTCCTTCTTTTCTTGTAAGGCTGAATTTGCCTTTTTTAAGCTGCTTTTTCAAGCAAGTCATTTTTAATTAGGTTTTTCTTTTTTTTTTTTTTTTCTCCAGTGAATAAGTATTCTTTATTACTCTCCCCTCCTTTGGTTTTGGGGGTCTTTTTAACTTTTATTTTTCTTCTTTTCTTTCTTTTTTTTTTTTTTTTTAACTGCTGCTGTTCACTGGATCAAATTGTCCTCCCCCAAAAATAACCATCATCTCTCCAGAGCAACCTTAGCCCATGGGTGTCCAGTTGGCAGTAGCATTTGTGTATAAACAACATATGTGATAGCTTGTAAAACTGAATAAAGATGCTGGTTCTACAGATGATTTGGGGAAAAAGGTACACACACCCAGTTTAAAAAATGTGCAATATTTGTAAGTCTGCATCTGTAAAATCTGGACAGAACCAAGTCTTGCTAAAGTGGTCTGATGGCTTTTCATTTCAGGGAGTCACTGAAATTTGAAAAATTTCACAGGCATTGTAATAACCTAAACTGTTCTGATGGTAGATTTTTATTATTCTTTATTATTATATCTTTAAGGGACAAATCTACAGGTTAGCCAGCCTTCCTATGCTGCCCCAGGAATCAAGTGGTCTTTGGTTCCCCCCTGCTTTGGGAAAGACTTCTGCAAAAGCTGTGAGGCTTTTGTTTTTCAGAGATGTATCTATTCCTAGTGGGTGTCAGCCAAAATCTGCCCTATAGGGCAGGTCGATTAGGCGAGAGCAGCGTCCTCTAAGTTCTTATCAACTGCCTTTTTCAGACTTTGATTGATCCTGATATGGCGCTTTTGTTTCTCACTCACCTGCAGAGCCTGGAGTTTGCACTGTATTTGGAGACCCTCACTACAACACTTTTGATGGACGGACATTTAACTTTCAGGGAACATGTCAGTACGTTTTGACAAAAGACTGCTCCTCCTCTGCCTCGCCCTTTCAGGTGCTGGTAAAAAACGATGCCCGTCGGACCCGTTCTTTCTCCTGGACAAAGTCAGTGGACCTTGTGTTGGGCAGAAGCACAATCAGCCTCCAGCAGCACCTCACAGTGAAGTGGAATGGGAGCCGAATCTCACTACCTTGCGAGACACCGCAATTTCAGATCGATTTGGATGGTTATTTGCTGAAAGTGACAACCAAAGCAGGTAGGGCCACTGTATGTGTGTGTCTGTCTATGTTTGTGTGTGTGTCTTCTTTCTCCCTGAAGAACTTCTCAAGTTCAACATGAACAGTAGTCAGTAAAAAGGCACGATAGCAGTAATAAATATGGTTGTAAATCTTTAGGGATCTTAGGGCCCCAAGTGCTTTCAAAATTCCTGCAGCCCACAAGCAGACAGAGATCCCAGCTATGAGTTTGAAGTCTGCAGGATATTTGCTAAGCTGTATTTCATTCTGTGGCAGACAATTAACTGCCTGAATAGACAAATGTGTCATGATTTTCACTTCCAGTAACTTAAAATGGCTTATGCAGGGTGTGGTGGGTTGACCCTGGCTGGATTTCAACCAAACGTGCCCATCAAAGCCACTCTATCCCTCCCCTCCTCACAAGGACAGGGAAGAGAAAATACAATTAAAGACTCATGGACCGGGAGAGATCACTCAGCAATTATCATCACAGACAAAACACACTCAACCTGGGGAAGTTGGTTTAATTTATTGCCAATAATGAGATAATGCGAAATGAAGCTAAATCTTAAAATCATCTTCTCCCTCCAGCCCTGCTTCTTCACAAACTTTACTCCTGATTCTCTCTACCTCCTCCTGCCCTGAGTGGTGCAAGGGGATGGGGAATGGGGAGTCACAGTCAGTTCATCACATGTTGTATCTGCCACTCCTTCCTCCTCAGGGGGAGGACTCCTCACACTCATTCCCTGCTCCAGCGTGGGGTTTCTCCCCAAGGGAGACAGTTCTCTGCAGACTTCTCCAGTGAGTCCCTTCCATGGGCTGCAGTTCTTCATGAGCTGCTCCAGTGTGGGTCCCTTCCATGGGGTGCAGTCCTTCAGGAACAGACTGCTCCAGTGTGGTCCCCTGTGCGGGATCACAAGTCCTGCCACAAAACCTGCTCCAGCGTGGGCTCCTCTCTCCATGGGTCCACAGGTCCTGCCAGGAGCCTGCTCCAGGATGGGCTTCCCACAGGGTCACATGCATCCTTCATGCATCCACCTGCTCCTGCGTGGGTCCCTCCAGGGGCTCTCTGTGGATCTCTGCACCCCCATGGTCCATCATGGGCTGCAGGGGGACAGCTGCCTTTCACCAGGGTGGGCACCACAGGCTGCAGGGGAATCTCTGCTGCTCCAGCACCCGGAGCACCTCCTCTCCCTCCTTCTCCTCTGACTGCAGGGTTGTTTCTCTTACATATTCTCACTCCTCTTTACAATGGCAGTTGCAAAGGGCTTTTCTTCCCCTTCTTAAATATGTTATCCCTGAGATTCCAAAAGTGTTGCTGATGGGCTCAGTTGTGGAGCCAGCTGGAATTGCCACATCATGGAGCCAGCTCGAATGGGCTCAACTGGACCCTCATTGGCTTCCATGGAGGAAGCTTCTGGCAATTTCTCACAGAAGTCACCCCTGTAGGCCCCCCTCTGCCCAAATCTTTCCATGCAAATTCAATGCACAGCATCATCGTTTGATGCTTGCACGTAAGAACGGAGAGATCAGTTCTTAAATGGAGCATTCAGGTTTTTTCACGGTTACAACAACATACTTTGCAGTTTAAGTCAGCAATTGTACAAAGTCATGGTTATTAATGGTAGGAATAAGTTTAAGTTGTCAAAGTATGGAAACATTTCAAAGGGGCGAGGCCCTGATTTGAAAATCGAGGCATAATTTGCTGTTCAGTGGCTTCTTGTTGGACTTGCTTTATACCCAAATAAGAAGTTGTCTGCAAGAAACAGAATCTACAGGACCAGAAGCAAAAACAAATTAGAAACTTCAGAGAATCTGGTACTTTATCGCTAGAAATAGGGAAGGGAGATAGCAGAATCTCAGATCTTTGAGTCCCAGAAAATCCATGAATTGACAAAATGCTAAACCAGAGTCCTTATATTTGTTTTGATAAACTGTTCTGAAGCTGTAGAATCCTTGCACAGATAAATGCTGAGAGGAAGTTTAAAATGTTCTCATTAGCATGTGTTAGGTACTACTGTAGTCCTGAGAGATTTCCCTTGCACAGTGAAGCACTGTTTCAGTGAGAATACTATTTACTGCTAATTCAATTAAATGCCATGTGAAAGCAGTGAAAAAAGTCTCTCTTATGGAGCGATATGGTCACAGGCATGACACACAGTCATCCTCGTTATCTAGCACGATTTTTTGTCCAGGGGGGACACTAGCACCCACTGTTGAGCTGAGAATTCAGACACGTGTTCATATAGCCCCTGGAAATGTAAGTGTGCATAATGTGGATCCCAGTTCTGGGCTCATTCCTCAAAGTGGCAATGCAGATTTTTGTGGCTGTCTGTAAAATGCACACAAGTTGACCATTATTCACAACTTCTAATTAAAAGCATCTTGAGGGTTTTTCTTTGCAGCCAGCTGAACACCATGAATTCTGGCGATGTGGATTTCATTAGCCAACCACAGGGCAAGGAAAGGTTTTCAATTGAAGATGAGTGACAGCTAATCCTGCTGCTATTCCGTTTGTCTCTGGTGCAAGCCTGATAAATGACTACACACATCCCTGTCCATGTGTTGGCAGAGGAAGCGCAAACATGGCATATGACAACATACCAAACAGTGTGTAATCACTGCAAATTATAGCCGAAATAATTCCTCCCCTTAATGGAGCAGGATCAGGTTTCTCTCACTGAATGCAGCACGTTGGGCCAAGTCCTCCTTTCCTCAGCACATAAGGCCTGGAAAACAGCAGAACTCCATGGCTCCATTTTGCTGGGAGAGGACAAGCAGCAGAGAGGCTGTAGAGAGGAAGAATGTGCTGAGTAGAACTGGTTTAAACACAAACATTTTGTTCCACAGGAAATTCTGAGTGCCGGGGGGAAAAAAGTTGGAGAATTTTCTCTGTTTCAGAAGGAAACAGATTTAAAAAAAAATATATGCTTTCCCAGTGTAGGGTGAAAAAAGAGGGGGAGGGAGGAAGCAATGAAAAATAAGCAAAACCACTGCACTAGAAGCAAAACTCAAAGTAAAATTGGGCTGGGAAGTGCAGGGTCTGGTGCTTACATCTCCTCCAGCATTCCCACGGCTTTTGGTTTTCCTTCTGCAGAGCTGGGAGCTGAGCCCTGGGTAAAACGGGCAAGCCCAAAGGTTCAGGAAGCCTTGTGGTCCCTGGCTACAGGGCAGTGTGCATGGCAGGGCAGTGCTGGAGTTCCTTCCATACCCTGATCGTGCAGCCTTCCAGGCAGCCCACCAGGCGAGCTGGCAGGAAACCAGCTTGGAGCCTTGCCTGTGCTGTGCTGGAAGTTCATTGAATACGAGATGTCTCCCTGAAGCATTTCAGTTCTGATGAATTGGCATTTTCCAGTGAAAACCTGTTTTGTTGCTGAATTCCTCACCAGCTGTAGCCCTGGGTGCCATGCAGCAGCAATCCTTGCACTCTGCACTGGCAGCTACTTCATCGTGGGTGTGCTTGGGGTGGTGTTGAGTCCTTATCTGAAATTTGTGTTACCAAGATGAGAGAGTAGAGGTTCACAGGGCTGGTGTGACTTATCTGTCCCTCTAGAGCATGAGCATTTTGTTGTTGTTGTTGTTGTTTCTGTGCTGATCTTTTTCACAAAGCCACTTTGCTGAGGTTTTCTGTACCATTTTGGCACTAAATCTTTAGGGAAGGGTGGTCTGCCAGTTCTTGAGGATGCCTTTACCATGAAAAATCATGCAGAACAATCGATGAGAGCTCCCAGCTTGGGGAACTCTGTGTGTGATGTACATAAATCCAGAAGGTTTTTTAAATGCAGTAGAGTACATAGCGTGCCAAGTTAAGAAATCAAGTAACAAGTTGGTTAAGCACCCTTCAAAGAGATAGGGAAATTGGAAAACCCTAAAAATTAACTCAGAGAATATTCCTTTTCTGCACATCCCCAGATAGGACAGATGTTGCATCCTTTGGCTTCACATCTCTTGGATTCTGATCCTTGTCCAAGTGAATGGGAAACTCATCCATTTTGAGTGGGGGAAGGAAAGGGGGCTATAGGCACCAAGAAACTCCTCCAAACAATTTCTGTCTGCCAAGGAGACCGTGCCAAACATTGCTCCGTAGCATAATCCTGTCTGCCACAGCTCTTGTTGTTTTACACAAACCGAATTTTCTGCTTATGAGCAAACGAAAGACACACACTGCACAGTGCACTCAGGCTCCAACAAAATTATCATGTATGTAGGACTAAATACCCTTCCTTCTTAATCCAAACGGGAATAAGCTCCGTTATGGACAGAAACCTTTAGGCTGTGCATCAAAGCTAGAAATTACCCTTCCATCTGAGCAATTACAGCAGAATAAAGTGTAATTAGACCATATCCAGATAGAGGAAAGTATATCCTTTTGTGGTAGTTACAGAGTGTGTCTCTTGAATCAAATCCAGTAATCAAAGTAAGAATCTCTAGGTTTAAAAATGTGCATTTTTATATGATGAGATTAAAAGCCATAATTTTATGTTCTTTTTTGTCTGCATGCCTGCATGCCTTTTGCAGGGCTACAAAGCAGCATGTAACAAGCAGTTTACCTTAACTCTTATGAAGGGGACACAAATACTCAGGAAAATTCTAAAGTTAACCTTTTACAATTAATGCGTTTTCACTGAAGGTCAGTAAGTCTTGTCTTGAGGGAAAAAAAAAAATCATCATAAAAGGAACGTTAAGATAGAACCATTTGCCAGTCTTTCTGACTTTGTTTAAAGTGAGCAGGTTCTGAGGGAGCTTGTTTTGGGGAAGAAGTTGAACACTGCCTTACAAACTGTGGTTATTATCTGAAGAGAACTGTCTGAGAATTTGGATCTTCGTGCTTTTAGCTTTGAGAAAGTTTATATGGTTCTCAAGTCTGAAGAAATCTTGGTTTATAAGTTAATGGCAAGTTTTTTTCTAGATGCCATCCCGGCAGTATTAATCTTGTGTCTGCAGATCAAGCTGTGTTTTGTTTTGCTCAGCAGTGTCAGAAGCAAAGACAGCTGGAATTTGAATTTGTCCAGCAATGATAATGAATGTATGAAGCAGCTTAAAAGGCAGCTTTCCCCCTTGCCACTGTGCTGGCCTCATTAGCAGTTGTAGTCTTGCACAATTTCTCAGTTGGCTGGGTGTAAAGTGTCTTTGGAGGAGGACACAGCAGTCCCATCCATGCTGAGGTTTATTGGATAATTTGAAACTGATTTCAGTTCAGGACATATTTGTGCCATCATTGCTAGCCCATAGCGGTAAGAAAACATGGTGTAATAGACTATAGTGACAGGTGATGCGGAATTGTCTTCCCAGCCTTGATGAGTGAATTGTTCCCAAAACTCCTGGTGACATTGCCACTTGAGCCTCACCCTGTTTCTCTGCAGCCCGGGTAGGAGTTGTCAAAGGAGACAATGGGTTGTGTTGTTAAAGGAAGGGTTCCAGCTTTGAACTGAGTCACTGGTATGTTAATCACTTACATGAGGATAGCGCAGGATTTGGATCACAGGGTGACAAGCACTGATTTACAAGAGGAAAGGGTGGTGCTAAGCCAGCCCACACAGCAAATGAAGAAAGCTGGAGTGAAGCCCTGGTCCTGCACTGCAGATTGATACTTCTTGGTACTCTTGGCCAGGCAGCAGGAAGAGGGTAAAATCTGGATTACCCTGTTTAAAAGCAGAACCCTGTGATTGTCCTTAAGTAGTCACTGCTCACAAGTACTTTATGCCAATAAATTAACATAAACAAAATTATTTGTGATCTTCAGATGCAGGGTTACTGCAGGCATGTGAAGTAGAAGCATCCATGAGACATTGGAATTAATTACAAGATAAGCCATTTTTGGGTAGAAGTTAAGCAGCAATGATTCTTGGTGTTGTTTTTATCCCATATGATACCAATATTGGTTACCCTTATGAGATGCTTATTTAACTCCTCAAAGAATAGAATTAAATTAATTTATGGTCACCCAGGTAAAAACTAGAAGTTTAGTCTCCACCTGATCTTTGGGATCTCTAAAGGATCCCTGGAAACAAAAAGACATTCAGAAGGAAGTCTATTCCCTCTGAATTAGACACTCATGTTGTGATCCAGAGCTGCCTGTCTCTCTCCATCAGAGACAGTCTGGACAGCTGACTTAAGGTAGCTTTTAGATGGATGCTGACAGATAAATTGGATTTCATCCCCAGAAAGTAATTTTGATTTTGATGTACCAGAAGTCCTGTAAAACAAATCATAGCAGAGGGCTTACATCCCAACTACTAGATGAAGGTTAGGTGTTTACCATCATTTCTCAGTGTTGTGAACTTGTGCAGACAGCTTCAAAAGGCTGGTAATTAATGCCTCTTGAATGAACAGTTTGAATTAAATTCAAACTTCTTACAACCATTTTGACCATCTGATATATCTTTGTTGTAGTCTTTTTAGCTCTCTTTACGCCCACAAAATAAGGTCCTTGTGTTTGAATAGTTGTATTCATCCAAATGAGTGACCAGTGTTAGCTTTGTAGGCAAGAAGAGAATGTTTCCTATGAAGTGGTCACTGGTGGACTCTTCTGGGGCATGGACACCTTTGTATGCCCATGATCTTGTGAAATTCTGGGCCGCCTGCGAAATCGGCTAGAAATTTACCCTAGCAGATTCAACTTGAAGAATTTTGCAAGAGCTCTATTCCAGTGCTGAGAATAGCTCCATATTTTTTAGGATAGCCCCATTCATTAGCGAGGAGGAACAAAATTAACCAGGGGCACGACTGTATTGTAATTAACCGTGATTTAAGAAATGCTTCACTTGCCAGAGGCACCTACTGAGAGATGTATGGAAATCTAACAGCATTGTCAGAACAAAACCAATGGCTTTGTTCAGGTTCCCATGAACACTGTTTCACAAACATAAGATGCAGTTTGGTATCCTAAATTTCTTCTTCTTCTTCTCTCTCTCACTTTTTTTTTTTTTTTTTTGGTCTCATCTTTTCGTTAGGCTTGGAAATCTCATGGGATGGAGACAGTTTTGTGGAAGTCATGGCTGCACCGCATCTGAAAGGCAGACTCTGTGGTCTGTGCGGCAACTACAACGGGCACAAGCGAGATGACCTGATCGGGGGCGATGGCAATTTCAAGTTCGACGTGGACGACTTTGCAGAATCCTGGCGCGTGGAGTCCAATGAGTTCTGCAGCCGCCCGCAGAGAAAACCTGTGCCCGAGCTCTGTCACGGCACAGTCAGGGTGAAACTCCGAGCCCACCGGGAGTGCCAGAAGCTCAAAGCGTGGGAGTTTCAGAGCTGTCATTCAACAGTGGATTATACCACATTTTACCGGTGAGTGTGGCTTGCTGGGGAGGGAGATGGTAAGTTGCTGTGTAAGGAGAAAAAACACGCACAGTTGGCCCAATTTCAGTAGCATTTGAACACATGCATTGAGCTGCTTTTGCTGAGAATTAATATACAGGCTTAGAGGTACATTATGGGGAGGTTTCCTGAGCCTGGAGTCAGAAGGAGATGGTCCTGAGCTTGCAGACCTAAGCAGACAACAGTGAGAAGGGCAGGCAGGGTTGTGATGGTCTAGAGGAAAAGTATTTTTGGAGATTGAGGAAGGAGGGGGAAGAGACTTCAAGACATTTTGGTAAGCTCTGATTTTGAAGTCAGTTGTAAAGCTGAGGCTGACTTTAGTTGCTGTTGCCTGTGGTCCAGAGGAGTGTGATGCTGAGATGAGCTCAGTTGGTTGGAGCATGGTGCTAAAAACACCAAGTTCACAGGTTTGATCCCTGTACGGGCTACTGCCTTTAAGAGTTGGACTTGATGATCAGTGTGGGTCCCTTTCAACTCAAAATATTCTGTCTTCCCAGAAGCATTTTGAAAATTACTTTATTAAAACAGGGATGTTAAATATGCCTAGTGCCTCTTGGATAGGGTAGTTTGTGTGTTGAGAGTTTAAAAGGGGGGAGTTAACAAAAGGTCTCATGCATGCCCATCCTGGCCTGGGAGAAAAGAAAGACAGATGAGGATCTAGAAGCTTTGACTCAGTGAATTATTTAAGATTTATCTTTAAAATGCTTCCATTCTAAACCACAGATACATGTTTTCTGTTCCTCAGTTGGCATGAGTTTATTTACCCCTCACTCAGTAAATAAAATGGGCTTCTCTTTTGATTGCCTGACACAAAAGATAAAAGCAAGCTGAGTCACAGTTGTGTGATGGTGGATGGAGCTGCCTGACCTCTGTGCTCCCAGCTCTTCCCACTTGGGCACATCTGCTAAACTATTGGGCTTATTAGGAAAAGCTTTCTAAAATGACTCGATTTCCCTTCTGAATTGCCTTTCCTTTTCTCTTATAATGAGAAAGAAAGACTTTTATCTACTCCAGCAGAATACATCTGGGACTGGGAAATGCTAGAAGCAGCACCACTTGTAGTCTGTGTGCCTGTGCATTTACTTTGCTCTAGAGTACCTGTGCTGGGAGCCTGGCAAAGAGTAAAGATTCTATTGTGTGCAGGTTATAATACTTTATCTTTTCCAATGGCTGGAGGCACAACACAGAGCACTGGAGAAGCTTACACACACGCAGGTTCTGCTCAATGCATTTCAGCAACATTCCCATCTCACTTCCATTGTGCTTTAAAGGTAAGTGATGACAATGCAAATGGAAAACAGGCCCAGAGAGATTTGTTTCATTTTGCAGTGGATTTTTTGTCCCTTTTTTAAAGTAGCTCATGATTAATTTAGTGCAATACACTTCCTGACACCACAGCAGAAAATGATTTATATTTTGGCTACAGCAGCCAGAAAAAAAAAAAAATTCTATATGCTTGCACACCAGAATTACTGTAGAGCTTTTCTGTTCCTTTAAAATTAAGTCTAATGTTTGTCCTGGAAAGACAGTGAAATCAAACAAGTATTTAATTTGATTATGTCCTTTTGCAGAAAAGTATATTGTTCCCTAAGGAAACTGTATGCTGAAATGAGCATCATACTCTGTCAGAAGGAGCTGTTCATTTGTTTCCATTGAGATGTTGCTGACTGTTAGAATGCTCAACTCCCAACACAAGAATAAAAGATAAACTATAATTTATAGTTAAAAAATGGTATGTAGTAGAATGCTGCTTCTTGTTAGAATCTGATAAAGTTGTACCAAACAATTTAGTCAGTGACTGTCACCATTTTTCATACTGGGAACTTTCCACAAGGAGGTAATGACTAGGGGGACACACATTAGAGAAAGTTCTGGAAACCTTTCTAACAGTAATCTTTGCAGATATAAATATGTATGTGTGTGTGTATGTGCAAGTATAAATATGAGTATGTCAGAGATTTGCATTTTTCATTAATTTCATTTCCATGAATTTCATTCAAGAGCCCATTACTGGTGATGTACTTTTGCAAAAAAAATTAAGTTACCATTAAAAGAAATTTAAATTAACACAGCTTTTTACTAAGCTCTTTTGGAAAAGCATATTTAGTCAATGTTCTCTAATTTTAGGGTATGTTTAACTAAAATTTTTCAAATTCTCCTTTTCTGACTCTGACCAAGTTCTTAGCAGTAAGAAAAGTGGGGAGGCTAAATGGCAGGATCAGATTCTTTCATTTTCTATTCATCTCCTCATTGCATTGAATGGCCTCTCAGTTTTTACCCTCCAACATTACGTACTGTGGAATTTTTCCATTTGAAACACTGCATTCTCAAGAGTTAACCTTTCTTGGTCATTCTTGCCTTCATTATCAATGTTGCTTCATTTTCATTATGCTGCCTGGGTAGTGACCTGCTGTTAATAAAATTTCTCAGAAATAGAAATAAACTCAGCAGGAACATTACAAATTAGGGTGTGTTTTCTCCAAATACCAAAAAAGGCAGCGAACAATCCATTGCAAACATTTGTCTGACACCGTGTTACCGAAGAGGTTTCTGTGAAGATGTCTCAAATTCATTTTAAATCTCATTCTTTTTACAGCTGTAGTTTCCCCTTTTGTTAGCCTTCCAAAAAGCACACAGCGTGGTTGTCGTGATTAAGTGAAAAGGACATATTCATGTTTTAAAGAGTAGAGGCATAGCTGCATGTTGACTCCTGAGCTTGACCTTGAGAGATGTCTGACACCTTAGGTTGTGCACATTGCCCTTAATCCTTTTTTTTTGATGTTTTGGTGACTTGTGTTTCCCTGCAAAGCGCATGGTTAGAAGAAAGCACAATGTAAGTGTACAAGAAAAGGATTTTGAAATAGTCAAAAATTGTTGCAAGCCAACAATTCTAGTGTCTAATTTTATACCACTCTTTTAATTCTTTGTTTTGTAAGTAGGCACGTTTTATGGGATTTTAATTGTGGTTTGCTTTGTTTAGTTTTGGGCTGGTATTTTTTGTTTGTCTTTAATGCATTGCTACTTGTTCGGTACTCATGAGTAGTACTCTAAATATAACCCTTGGGGTTTAGCTTTCTGGAGGCAAGTTCTTTAAGCAGGGCAACAATTTTGAGTTCAGGAGATTTTGGTAAAGCCAAGAAGAACTGGTTAGCAGTTAGCATCATTACCACTGGTGCTTTTCCTTTTCTATTTGGTATTTCAATATGGCTAAGCATCAAAAGAAAAACGTTATTGTATTTTTAACAGACAATAGCATACCAGATAATTAATTACTCTTTTTCTCTTTTGCAACTGTCCTACAAGATATATTTTTCTCTCAAACACTTGAATTTAGTCACATTCAGTATTTTATGGCAAGCAATAATTAACATAGTAATGGCATGATTTGTTTGAATCTGTTAATCACATGCATTCAAGAATTGCAAATCTCCTTTATTGCAATTCTCATCTGAAATGTTGCTTGAGATGTGATGACATTACTCCATCTATAGCTTGTGGTTTATCAATTAATGATTTTCTATTGCAGTTAACCAGATTACTTTTTGCAGGTAACTGCTGCAGTCTTGCAGTTTCTCTAAGAGTTTCCACTTACCTAGAGAAAATACTACTGCTTAAACTTAGAGCCTGAATTGCAATGTTGTGTAGTTTGTGAGTTCTCTGTTATTAACTTTGGCAGTTATGCCATAAGTGGCTGCAGAGAGCATGCGAGCCATTGCATTGCTAAGTTAATTACAAACTCTGCTTAAAAGATTGGGACCAAGGGCTTGTGGCTTTGAAGCAGAAGTTTGAAGGTTTTTTTCCCTGTTAACAATGGTGTCCTACAGCTGTAACATTCATGTGGTTATGCCCCTGTGTTCACTCAGCAGGATGGTACAAAGGAAATGTAGGCTGAGGAATGAAAATCCTGATTCAAGTCTTTAAGGGGTGGGTGGAACTGGGATCTCTGGAACCCTCAGTTTGCTGCCAAGGGCACATATTGCAGAATTCCCCTCTGTGAGGTTCTCTGGCCCTGGCTGTGCATTTGGGCTCAGCAGCTGCCTGTGCTGCTCCTGCTGAGGCCAGGCAGCCCCAGGGCTCCTCGGTGGTGTCAGTGAAGGGGGCAGCTGTAGCTCTGACTGCTCATCGGGGTGACTCCTGTCCTGGCTTTTGCTCCTGAGCCAGCATCCACATCTGTCATTCCACCCACCCCAGGGCAGAGCTGACCTGTGTCCCTCTTCAAGGCAAAGCCAGTGGTGTTGGCTTGAGAGAAGGACTGATGGCACGGAGCTGTGACTGGTCCCCTTGCAGACCTGGCACAGAACAGGGGATATCTCTTGCTTCCACTTGCCATTGTGATAAGGTGTGGATGTTTCTGTGCCTGTCAGACTGCCTGCCTGAAGCTGGCCCTGAGTCTGGGTACTAGCAGTAGTGTAACCACAACAGAGAGGAGCTCAGGATGAAACAATTTACTCAGCTTCTTGGGCAACTTGTCACTGAGCATCTGTGCAACCCAGGGAGCTTCTGGTTAGAAAGGAATTTAAAATTATTTGAAATAATAGTAGGGGTTTTTTGAGCCAATCTGCACAAGGATGTGAGTTTTCTGTGAATCACAGAATTACGAAATGGATAAGGTTGGAGGGAACCACAGCGGGGTCATCTGGTCCAATCCCTGTGCTCAAGCAGGCACATGGCACAGAATTGCATCCAGATGGTTCTTGAATATCTCCAGTCTCTGGCCAGTCTTTTCCAGGGCTCAGTCACCTGCAGAAGTTCTTCCTCATGTCCAGATGGAACTTGCTGTGCTTCAGCTTCTGCCTGTTACCTCTTGTCCTATTGCTTGGCACCACCGAGCAGAGCCTGGCTCCATCCTCTTGACATCCTTCCTTCAGATACTTACAGACATTAATGAGACCCCCCCTCACAGTAGTCTCTTCCTGAGAGGGGAACAGGTCCAACTCCAGTCCCCCAGTCATCTTTGTTGCCCTTCACTGGACCCCCTCCAGGAGCTCCATGTTCCCCTTTTACTGAGGATCCCAGAACTGGACACAGCCCTCCAGATGTGCCTCACCAGGGCTGAGCAGAGGGGCAGGATCAGCTCCCGTGACCTGCTGGCAATGCTTTTCCTAATGCACCCCAGGATACCCTCTTGGCTCACGGACAGCTCGTTGTCCACCAGGACTCCCAAGTCCTCTGAAAAGCTGCTTTCCAGCAGGTTGTCCCTCAGCCTGCACTGGTGCAGGGAGTTATTATTCCCCAGGTGCAGGACCCTTCGTTGAACTTGGGGCAATTCTCTGCCCATCTCTCCAACCTGTTGAGATCCTTCTGAAGTGCTGCACAGCACTCTGGCACTAGATGCCTAGACTCTGGGAATGCCAGTGTGTCCTCAACCCTTCCAAGAGTGCTGGTGCTTGGGAACCAGTCTTCCATGCCTGTCTGTCCAGGCTGTCTGCTGCCTTTACTTTACACCCCTATACAAATGGACATTATTCCCCAAACCACTAAATGTCAACCTGTGCATGTTGTGAAAGGCTGTGATGAACTCACTGACATACAGGTAAGAGGCACCATGACTGACAGTGCTAACAAATGAGAAAATGGACTTTGTAGTGTCTGATGCACTTCGGGATTTCTAGCAGCAAGCATCAAACTGTCCAGCCTATATTCTAATGGTAGGAAGTACTGCAAAAACACTGCATATATGTAAGTCTATAGCTCAGCACTGTTTTAAGTCCCCTCCTTGAAGTATTTTTCATCTGATATAGCCAAGAGTGAGGGAGTGCAAGCTGCCAGAAAAATACTGTTTAGATTTAAAGATTAGAAGTTTAGATTTGGACAAATAGGTTGAGTGGTCAGAAAACATAAATCTGAAGCCAAGCTGAGCTCAATTATCTGCAGATCATGATTCCTCTTCATCTTTCCCCACACCCCTGCCCCTGGTGGGGGATTTTTCACATAACCAAGTCCCATGCACTTGTGTCTGTTCAGAAAAGTACCTCAGGAATTTGGGGCTAGAAAACATTCTTCTCTTTGTATCAGTGGTTATTACAGCTGTAAAACATTGAAGCAATGCCAGAGGATTCACAGATGTCTCCTTTCCTGTTGAGGTATTGGGAATCGGGGAGGGGGAGGGATTAGGGTGGAGAGGGCTCCAAAATCTGACAAAACAGTGGTGTTGGATAGACACCATTCACCTGGGACTGTGCATGGCTTGCTTCCAGCTGAGAAGTGCATGCTTCCCCAGTGACCCAGTTTGTGCTGCTATATGGAAAGTTAATGATTTTTTATTTTTTTTCCTTAACAAAGAGAAATCTCTTATAGAAAAACCAGATGAAGCAGCATACTACTGTGTGATTAAAACCCTGGAAGTTTCCTTTCTTTCAAAGGATGGAATGTCTGGAATGTGGTGGGTTTTTTGCTTAGCTGATTACATGATCACAGCCCTACCTGTCCTTTTACTGTGAATGAGATGTTATTTCCTACTGGTTGTAAGTGCAATATGAGGCTTTTTCCCCCCCTCACTTTCCCAGGAAAAAACCAGTTTATGATTATCAGGCATGCAGGTATATAGAGACTTACTATAAAAACCTGCTTCTGCCTTGTAAAACTTCATTTTTTTCTGGTTTATTACCTGGTTCAATGAAATTCAAGTCAGGTGTTTCATAACCAAATGCTGTCTTCCTCGTTGTCCAGTGTCTGACAGATGTGAGACTCTGCATGTGAAAATGTAAGGTCAGTTTGACTGAGACAAAAGTAATCCTGAAGGATGGTAGGAACTATGGGGTAGGGAGGAGAGGGGGAGTCATCTAACAGGAGAGCAGGGTACCCTAAATGCCCTTCTCATTTGTCATTATAGACTGCATTCTCAGAACTTGTTCCTTGATTACCTTTACCAGAGGTTTGATAAGTTGGTTTTGTTTTTCTGCAGTGCCTTGGAGTCATGAGGTAAAATCCTGATTCATTGAAGTCAGTGGGAATTTTGCTGTCTTTGGGTGACAGGTTTTCATCCTGGTGACTTTTTCTGTCCTGTGCAGGTTTATTATTACACTTCTCTCTTGTACCAGTTAGTGACCCTGGTTTTGCCTTCCCACCATTTGTTGTAGCACAGACAATTTAAGAAAGCTTCAGCTGGTTCAGAGACAGCAGATGCATTCTTTCCGGGGTGGACAAAAGAAAACACATTCAAATTGGGGCACACAGATCCTGTTTGCTTGCCTTTTTTTTTCTGGGGGAAAACTAAAGGGTGACTTCCTAAGGCAGACCTAATTTTTCTGGCCTTTCTGTGTTTTGCTAACTTGAGTTCACTTGGGGAGGTTGTAGAAAAATGCTAGGTCTTGCTGTCTCTCACATTTTTCAAAGCCTGTCTGATAGGCTTTTAAACATGCCCTATACATAACTTCTTTAATAGAGGGTTCCCAATTGTAAATATCTCTATTAAAGCTACAGTAACAAAATGCCATTATTTCACAGTGAGCGTGAACATGCCCTAGGACTACCATGGCAAAATACAAGCATGTCCCTGTTGCATACACTAGGAAATAGTTTTCGAAAGGGCTCTTTCCCATTCTGGAAAGCACCACTGATGTCTCAGTATTATAATATAATGCATGATTTTGGAAAGAGGAGAGCAGGTGTGGAGAAGGACTGGTAGCAAAGCAGAGTGATATCCTCCCTTGTGGTAATATTTTAAAAGATAATCACCTGCCATTTGGTGCGACTTGATCCACTGCCAAAGAAAAAAATACTTGCTGCATTGAAGTATTCTTTGTAGCTGCAAAAATAAACGCCATTTTTGGAGAGATGCTATTTGGAAAAGTTGTCAGCATCATCAGAGGAAATCACCCCATGTCTCTGTCAGGTACCACAGATTTTTATCTCTGGCTGCTACGAAATCCAAGACCTCGGCTCGATCTCATTTTAATTAACCTCTAAGACAGGTTCTCAGCAGGGCTTTCTTCACTAGTTTTAATTTAATTTTAGCTTTTTATGTTTTAAGCTTTATTGCAGTATTGATTTTAAATAAAGTGCTGAGATGCTCGGCTGATGGCAACATGTCTATTTCCCTAAATAAATAATTCAAGAGACCAGCCCATCAGCTCTCATATTCTGCCTTGAGCAGAGTCTGTAAGTGTTGCAAGGAAGAGGAAACCCACCCATACTGTAGCTGGCCAACTGTGCCATGTCATACATGGAGAAGAAATCCCTTTCAGGCCCTTGAGATGATCAGTTTACATCTCATAGCATGAAATTTTAATTACCTTTCCTTTAGCATGCATAACTGCAAAGCTACTAGAGTTCAGCTCATATTTTAAGCCACCTGCAGTATATCCTCCCTAATTAGACACACAGCAAAGATGAACAAGGGTGTTTATAAGCAGGCAAATGAGATGAATTTGTGGGAAATGTTTTAAAAATAAGCTTAAGCTAATCCTCCTGTTATTCTTATGAGTTCACTTATGCTTCTGGCAGGATAACCAGACGAAGCAAGACGTGAGCTGTGACCAGAACAAAAAAAATTTCTGTATAAAGTTTGCCTTAGGAAGGTTTTGACATCTCCAAGCAGTTTATCAAGCTTGCTCTCGCTGTCACTTGGAGAGCTTACTTGGTGCATGTGAGGGGTCCATTCTGGAGACATTATATGGGTTAGATTTGATGGAATGCTTTTTTGTGGGTGTTTTTAATAGTTGTAGTTTTTTCCTTCAGTTTTGCTGGGTTTTTTTCTAAATCTCACAGAGCATCCGTAAAATCTGGGGTGTTTCCAGTCTTTGAGTACTCTGTGGACCTCTGCATTATGTCAGCTTTTAAGTAGCTGTCTGTGGTATAAAGTAGCAGTCTGGGGTAGAGGCAAATCTGCTTCTTTGCTGTCTGTCCCCATAAGGGGATGTGAACGTCCCATACTCCAGACTTGCTCTCTCAAGTGTGCAAAGCAATTAACTTTTAATTATTCAAGCCTCATTTTCCTTTTGGTTTTCACAGTGCACAATGGAATTACCACGTCATGTTACTGGTGATTTACAGTCTCTCAAACAAAAGCAGTCCAAACCATTTTGGGGGGACCTCTCCTGCTGCCCTTCAACCTGCAAAGTGCTCACACCCTGGGCAGTGGAGCACTGAGAGCAGGAGCAGACTGAGCACCAGACACCAGCAGTGTGATGAGAGACAGATGCAGCTCCTGATTAAGTGCAAGCACACAGGTCCTGCACAGCCATGTGTGGCAGGGCAAGTGCTGGTGAGGGCTTGGGGCATGACAACAAAGGCTCCTGACCCCCCTGTGGCACATCTTGGCACCTGAGGATTATAGGACCCCAGGACATTGCAACACCAGGGCAAAGAGCAGCCTCAGTAGGAAGTAAGACAAGAATGGGTGGCACAGATACTTGTGCTTATACAGTGATATGTATTTATCCATCCTCAATATTTGCCGTCACAATACCTGATCTTGGGTAGGGTACATGGCACAGTGTGGGGCTGTGTGTCTGGGTCACCCACCCTTTGAACTGTTGAGATGCCAATTAGAAACGCTTGTGTGTGGCCCTTTCCCATAACTAATTCTGTCTCTGGTGGATTCATCAGAGCAGGCACAGACTTATGAATGTTGTCAGTGCCATCTTGGAGCAGGGATAGAACTAAAATACTGCTGGGTCCAAAATACACTATAAAGAGTATTTTCCTCACCCTCAGGGAGTAGTAGGGTTATGTTTTCACCCCAGTGGAAGGCTCTGCATATGTGAGAGCAGGTGCTGATTCCACCTCTTCATCCTGATATGCAGAGGATGAGAGCATTTAAGTGTCTCCCTGACTCCCCCACTTAAGCCAGTTGAAATTAAAGTTGCTGGGGAATGTGCTGGGGATACTGAAGGGAGTTGGAGCCATATGTTTTCTTGCATTCCTGGGTACTCCTACAACTACCATTCTGTTTACATAATATTCCTAAAACATAAAAGCTAAAATAAATCCAGCATGTGAAAATTAATGACAAGACATTTCTCTTATGATCGGTCCAGAGGCAGCTGTCGTAAGTGTTAAGGTATTCAGGCAGCTGATTTTTGTACATCAGCTCTCAAGTGAGGTATGTAGTTTACAGAGAATGAGTGCTTAAGGTTATGTAGTCTATGAGTACATGAAGTAAGAGGCTGTTGAGAATGGTGGATACCATGGCAGCAAGGAAAAAGTTTACCAAGTTCATTTCCTAAGTGCTCCTTCTTAGCACTTTACATTTTCAAATTGCAGTGTAAACATTTAATTCTCACTGTAGCCTGGTTTAAAGTTGTTGAAATGAAGAAAGACTTCTTTGCTCTGCAGGAAGCCAAGAGCGGAGTTGAGATTAAAATGTGAAAATGTCTGGTTCCTGGCCTCAAGCTCAAGTCCTTCTGGTGGGATTTAAGAGGTTTCACATGCACAAGAAGTGAATTGTCTTATTCTTGTCAAAACACAAATTCTCAAACTTTCAGAAAAAAAAAGTGTTGCCAGTTTTTTTTAAGGAGGTACTAAATCTTTTCTGCTCCTTTAAGGCCCAGTTAGATGACAACCTCATTAATATCCCACGCAGCAATGTGTCTTTGGTGAGCAAGAACCTTAAAATAAGTCAAAACCTGGTAATGAATTGAGGCATGGACTGTGAAACACTTGCATTTGGAACAGGAGGAGTAGACACGCAAGAAAACCCCCATACTTTGTTTTCAAATACCAAGGATTTGGCTGAGGTTTGAAAGCCTGTTTTTGTTGTTCTGCTCCTCAGTCTGCCTACATGGCTCTTCTCTCTTGTATTAATTTTTCAGCCCATTGTTCAGGAAAAAATTTCCATACTTGCTGGAGTATGGCAAGGTGATGTCATAGATCATAGATGTCCTTAATGTCCTCAAAGGGGACTTCCAATAATTTCAAGAATTGCTGTGGTTATAGAAAATATTTTCAAAAAAGGCTTCTGGGCTGCTCCTCATGAGGAGTACCCTTCTCAGCCTTGTTTCCAAAGGCAAAGATGATTTGCTCACAATATAGAGAAAGATCACCAAGGTATCACTGGAAGAGGTTGAAGGTTGTTCTGTAAGCAGAGAAGAACTCAAACAGATCTCATAAACAGGTGGCTATTTCATCTGCCATTGAAGTTGTTAGCATGATCTTGGATTCTGTTTGTTAATTAGGCTGTGTTTTGTCATCATCTGAAATATGTAGTTCCCGCTACTTGGATCTCAATTCCTCACTTTACCGAAGGCCCAAATCTTCACTGCAACCATTAGCAGTGAATGTCTGATTTCAAAAATACCCCCAGGCACAGAGTTGTGATACAGTGCACAGGCATTTCAACCCGCTGGTGAAGGATGTTTGGTTCATCTTCCAGCTGTTCTTTAACTCACCTGCGCTGCTCTCCAGATAGTTCGTGTCTCTGGCCGCTTTGATCTCTGCACAGTTGTTTCAAACACCCTCTGCAGATGAGGAACACCATCAGCAGGCATCTGTGAAACGTGTATTCTGCGTGGCTGGGTGAGGAAGCAAACCCCTTCAGCAGGGTGTTCATTCCCTCGTGAGCCCGTGCTTTCTCCCAGGACGTCTAGACCGCTGCCTGACTCGACATAATCTATTCCATGGTGATAGCCTGTGTTCCAGGGGAGCCAGTGATATCTCCAGCCAGGATTCCCATCTGGTTCTTGAGGCGAGGAATTCACACTGCATGCTTCTTTTTATCAGCTGCATGCAAACTGTGCACTGTAGCCCCAAGAATTTACTTCACCTTCCTCCTTTATTTCACTTTGTCTCTCAGTGCTGGTCATATTTCTCTCCAAATGATAAAGTACTTGGCCAGGAATGCTTTTTAGTTGCAGAATACCACAGGGATTTTTGTCAACATTCTCCATCTATGGAATTTTATATGAGCAGAGGAAATTGAAATGTGGCACTGGAAGTAATAATTGTTGTGACATAAAAAGATGCTATTTGTTATCTTCCCTGTCCTTGCAGCAGATGCAGCCTGGGTTCCAAGACATGCCAAGGTTAAAGATCCCATGTAAATGCTCAGGGAATTGCTGGTGAAATATGTTTTAGTTCCATAACTGTGATGGGCCTGGTCGACAGTGGTCTATGCAGAATGTTTAAAAGCTTTTCCATATGACCAGGAAGTCAGGAGTTGACAAATTTCCTCAGTGTTTATAATTAAAATCCAGAAGAAGATATTAAACATTTACTGGTTTCTATGTTGTGGTCAATATTAAAATTTATTGACTTGAGGACTAATATTGACTGAGAGGAAAGTAAGCCTGATTTTTCCCTGAAGTCCTACCAAATCTGGATGGTGACTGAAAACAGAAGGTTGCATGGTTTAGACACCCAATAGCAACCTTTTCCAAGGATAGGAATTTGTTCCTTTGACATTCTAAGAGACTCTAAAGTTTGTTATAATGTTTGTTACAATGCTTTAGAAAACCTAATATCGCAGCATTGCTTTAAAGAGCCTTTTTGTTGTGGATATGCCCCTTTGACATACAATTTTTGTGGTTATGTGGAATCCATGAAAATGCTGGATTGGCAGCCTAAAGGAGGGAGCATTGTGTGTTGAGTTGGTACAGTTTTGAGTGGATACAATACGAACTACAGCCACAGGAGCTTCTTGTGGTGTCCTGCTGTTGTTTCCAGCTCAGGATGTGACAGCACAGCTTGCTGAAGTCCACAGGATCATCCCTCTATCTATCCAGCCATTGACTGTCTGTGAATTACTGAAACAATGGATGACTTTTCTGACATGGACTGCTCCTTCCTGAGAAGAATGAAAATGCATCTGAACTCATTATGGGTCACCACCACTCATACTTTTACCATTTGAAAACATCAGGTGCCTGAAAGAGGAGAGTTTGAGCCAGGCAAGACGGAGATCAGACTGATCTCATAACCAGCATATTACGTGACTATCACTCCTACATACATGACATATGTATTTTTGCCTGCTCCTGACTGTTGCCTGAATTATATGCATTGCTAAAGATCTGAACAGAGAAATTAATCTCTTGCAGATGCTGGCTCGTGGCTGACAGCATCCTTCGTTTTCAGACTTAAGGTACTAATAAAATTCTGCAGTCTGCTTTCCATTCAGATGTGAGAAAGTCTTCCAGATTGACACGAACCAAGTCTGATTCATCTTTTGTCAGTGGCAAAAGCGGACCTAGTTCAGTTCTTAGGGCTCTAGACAGGATGGTATTTCATGAAGTAGCCCAACAGCCCACTCAACAGTTAGATCCAGAGACAGAGTTTATCAAGCAGTTGTTGACACCTCCCTTCCTGGGCAGTTTGGAGCCCATCAAATCACTCAGTCAGACTGAATTCAGGCCTTTCGGTGGCTCACCAAAAGAATTGTCTTGTAAGCCGAGTGTGGAATCACCAAGAGAGGATTACTCTGCTTATGTACAATAGGAAGAGAAACAGTTTTTGTAATCCTGAGTGTCAACTGCAAGAAAACCAACTTTATCTTAAGATTAATGATATTTCTGAAAGCTGACAGAGTCACATGGGTTAGTTTTCAAGGCTTGTATTGGTCGTGTCCTTCTCTCTTGTAGTGTCCTCTGCCTGCTTTGAATGGGAAAGTTGTGCAAGCCCAGGGACACCTTCCTTGTCCTAGTAAAATGCATTATGTTCAGGTAGCTAGTGTTTCTAGAAAACAGTTAAAACTTCTTACAGGGTTTACCAGAAGCCAGTCGTCTCAATGTTAAAAATGTTTAGTGTTCTTTTATATATCTTGTAAACATGAATGCTGTCTTTCTGTGCAGTAATCCAAATGAAATGGGGAAGGAATACCTTTTTTTTCATTTTTTTGTTGACCCTTTGCTTTCCCCTTTTGCAGTACAGGTGTGACAGTGATAGAGGAACACATTTACAGGTCTGTGGCGCTGCTGGTAAAAAGATCCCTCCCAGGGCTGTTCACAAAGTGAATCATTAGGCTGACTGCAACAATAAATACCACCACAGAGAACATGCAAGGATTTATCCAAAGGTCACATTCACCCAGAAGGTTTCTCTGCTGAAAGAAACTTGCAGCTGTGTGAAGATTAAAGAGTGTCAGAGAACCATAATGTGTGTGATTTTTTCACTCTGAGTAAAATATGAGCTGTTTGTCTAACTGCCCCAGGTGAGGGATGCTAGTGTCAGGCTGCCTTGGGGCTGTCATATATATTTCCAGTGGGTGTTTGGTGTTCAGAAATAATCTCCTCTTTGATACATTTATCTGACACATCCTAAGCTCCTGTGATGCCCAGGAGATCTTCCTCCCGCTATTCTGACTACTTTAATAGTCACTCAGAAAAGGGAAGCATAATGGAAACAACCCAGACAAATGACTGAGATCTATGTGGTGCCCCAGAAATGGAAGTAGCCCAAATGAATCACTTTCCTTCTTACTTGAGTATGCTGGGGGGCCAGGCTGTGACATGATAAGCATTTTATCTGCAGCTGCTTGGGTGACTTGTCTCTGATGGGCTTCAGTGAAAACCCTCCTGTAAACTGCACCTGTGGAAGGATGCAGTCATGTAGTTCAGGATGTGGCAACATCTCTGTGCTTAGTATCTTTCATTGATAATATTTTTAAGCCAGGAGTAGTGTCATGAGTTTAGTGTTGATTTAGAAGCAGGACTTTTGCCTTTAGTGGCTGTAGCTCAGTCCCATGATGTCTCGCTTCGGTCTCTTTCTAGCAGGTTACATGGGTTTTCTCCTCCCCTGTGGACAGTGGACCTGGCGCTCAGAGCTAGGCAGGACACCTTGTGCTTCCAGGACCATGCTCAGTGGTGGCAGACCCCAGCAGATGCTGTGGAAAAACACTGGTGGCAGAGAGGGACCCAGAGTGGTGCTGTACTGAATGTTCCTGGGGAAGCAATTGTGGTTATTGTTGCATCTGTGGACAGTAAACAAATTAATCTTCTGACATTTGTGTTGCAGAAAACACGAGAGGAAAGCCATGAGAAAGTTTTATATAATTTTAATTACCCTTTGTCATTTCCTACCCACAAGTTTTTTAATTTTTTTATTCTCCCCATAGGAGGTGCACATGTGGTGGACATGGGGGAGGGATCTGCTGGTCTCTCCTCCTGGGTTTCTGTTGTGAGTGGATTTTTCCGAAAACACTAAGTGGCATTTTTTTCCTCAATATTGTATAGAAGCTTCAAGTGATCACCTTGTGAGATGTGGGCCCTGCTAAGGACTCCACAGCAGGTTACAGGCAAATACTCTACCAGCTCAGCAAGAACTGTTAGCAGGTTATTTGCATCAAGTGCAGTTAGAAGTGGCCTTGACTGACAACTCTCTCAGCAGTGTAGCCATGCTGGTTGTTTGGATCATCTCTGAACCTGTTTCTGACTCTGTGACTCCACACAGTTCTTACCTTGGCTTGAACTAGGGAGTCACAGAAATGATTGCAGATTGCTGTAAGAGATGGGTTTCCCTGTATGATAGCCTTTAAATATGGAAAGCTGCCATGAGACATGACATGAGGAGAGAGGAAAACACCTGGGGCTGAGCTGGTGTCATGTTTCTGTTTTACTTCCGAAAAACCTAAGACTATACCCAAATTGCACAAGATAAAATACCTTAAATTAGTTTTCTTAGCTTGTGCAGAGCTCCTA
Source organism: Xenops minutus (assembly GCA_035221455.1). Classification (NCBI taxonomy): domain Eukaryota; kingdom Metazoa; phylum Chordata; class Aves; order Passeriformes; family Furnariidae; genus Xenops; species Xenops minutus. The sequence continues at coordinate 45,539,674 of JAWWEE010000074.1, forward strand.
GAGGACCTTAGTCAAAGCAGAGCACACAGCTTTTGGCAGAACACCCAGAGCTTTTTGTTGGAATTTTTTTTAGCTTGTTTAATACAAAGGTGATCCAATCCTAGTGGAGAGCAGTCACTGTAATATAATATTTGTCTGTGTTATTATGATATTCAGTAGAAAACCTGCGGGCAGTGCAGTGATACACTCAACTGTAGCATGGTTAGACACAGAGGAGACCAGAGTCCCATTGCAAGGAAGTAATTCCTTTTCTTCAGGTGGCCATAGTCTTTCATTTTGAATCTCCAAAGTTTTTAGTAAACATAACATTTTTGGAAACCTTCAGGAGGTGGCTATGTTTTGGAGCTGTGTGAATGGAAGGCATGAAGCTTTGTTCCAGCTCTGTCCTGTGTCATGCATGAACCAGCCCAGGGATATATCAGTCAAAGTCTCAATATATGAGTGTGCAAGATAAAGCCTCCAAATTCGGAGGGAATTTGTTTTCAGGTGCTCCTGTGGGGTCTGTCCATCTCCAGTGACCTTATGGTGCAGGTGGCTTATCAGCTGTGCAGAACATGGGCTGCCATTTAAACCACTGCCATGCCCATCAGAGCAGAGTTTTGCAGGCACACACATTGTACCAAAAGCTGAAAAAATGCCTGAACCACCCAGGCAAAAAAAATACTTTAAAATTTATTTTGCTGCTCTTTTTATATATCCACTTCTTCTCTGTCTCTTGTACTCCAGCCTTATTGATGCGTGCATGCAAAAGAAAGAACCTCACAAAATCTCTCGTTGGAAGGAGCTTTTGAAGCAGTGACCTTCTTCTGAACTTTATGTCATGGTTTCCATTGGCCGTCATGCTTGGTGCAGTTTGAAATTTCCTGGCAGCTTATCCATTGGCTCAACACTGCGTTTTTCACTTTGTTGCCCAATTAGTGGGCAGAGAGCAGAAATGTGCTTGTGGAGGGGCCTGCTCTGCTGGCTTTAGGTCTCCAGTGAACCCAGCAGCTCTGCTAATGTCAGTGTTCCTCGTTGAGCTCGTGGCAGTGCTGCTGGGGAGCGTGTTTTATGGAAGACACGTGGGAGAAGCAAGCTGTGGAGTTTAGGCTAGCACCAGATTTCAGAGTGCCTGTGAGCTGGGGGTAGGAGGGCACTCCAGTGCTGAGGGTGGCAGCTGGGTGCTTGATCTGGATTCTACTCACAAGTGAGAGGTATTTGCCACTTAGCTGGTCTCTGGTGTCTGCATTTTCTGACTTGCATGCTGTGTGATTCCTGTGATGGTTGGAAACAGCAATAAAAGTGGATTTAGAATGAAAAGGTTCCATTCTGCCATGTGGTCTTTTAGAGTGCCATGGGTTTTCCTATGTAGGTTTCTGGGAAAAAGGCTGCTCCAGGGGCCAGAGGTGTTTCCTTCATGTTTATGGAATTTGCACTCCAACCAGAATATGAAGCTGTTGGAAGTTCCCTGGAGATAAGACCATGAGTGCGCCTGACAGTGGGAAGGGGATATCTAAATGGAGAAGTTTATTTTGACTGTTGCTGTGTAAATGGATCTCTTTACAGGGACTGTCCCTTAGCAGTGCAGGATATGCAGGGAGCTAGGACCACATGTTGCCAGTTTTACTGGCTCCAGGGGATGCTCTCAGTGCAAGCCTGTGGCGTGGCAATTTATACAGCTCTCTTCCACTTTATATCAGCTGTGGGTCAGACCTTAATGGCACAGTTTTCATCGGTCTCATTGCAGGTGAGATGATTTGCTTGAGGCCACCCCAGAAAATCATATGTGCAGGTTCACATGTCTACTCAGGATGAATAAAGAACTGTGTTTTAAGGCTACCCTAGACTGCTGTGCAAATGCATGCAATGAATCGTAGGGCCTGCGACTTCTGCCCCATAAAACTGTAGAGCTATTTTATTTGGTAATACAATAATATTAACAATAATTATAAATAATTGTAACAGTAAAGAAGCATTGCTCCTAACCACGTTCTTCTTTCCAGCCTTTAACCTTGTGTTTTCCTGTTTGTCTCCTGAATGGAGAAACATCTCTGGGTCACTTTATTGCACAGAAAACAGGAAAAAGAAAATACATGCTGGGATTGTCATCACGGCTGATGGAGCCTAGTCAATTTAACAGATTTTTCACATACTTTGCTGGAAAACTGCTGGTTTATTTCAGGTTATAATATGGGACAGCACTTGCTGCTTCTGTTGTCAAGAGAAACTCTCTGTTTTGAATGTCACCCCTCATGACCCCATTTTTGACCTGGATGGCTCAGGCCTGCTTAATCTAAAATGATGCAGCCAAGACCTTGGGCCAGGAGAGTGTACGTCTATAAAATCTGGTAAATACTAGACGAGTCATATGATAACAGCAATGAGGCACAGGCATCTTCCACCTCCCTGCATATTCCCTGTTGCTTTTGGAAGTCAGATGCAGCAGACTGGGCTGTGCTTCCCCTTGCAGAGGGCTGGGATTTTGAAAGGCCAGCTAGCACATGTCTGCAGCGTCAGAGGAAGCCCTAGGAAGCATGTGTGTCCCAGCAACATGATTTACATAGCGCTCTGTGCTCACAGAATGTGGTCTCTGCATTTTTCTCACCCTAAGTAGGAGATGAAAATGAGAGAAGGACTCTGCCCCCCTCAGACGGTCTGAAGCAAAGGCTCAATAGCAATGAAGCACCTTGCAAGCCAGAGCAATGGGGAGGTTCAGGACATGGGGCCAGGGCCAGCTCTGCCATTCTCCCCCTGCTGAAGACATGACTTGCATGTTATGTGGGACAAATCACTTCCCCAACTGGCACCATTCCTGTGCTTTCCCAGAACTGGGTCCCAAAGGGGGAATTAGAGGTTCCTTGGTTGGGTCTACCAATTGCCTTGAACTTGCAAAGAATGAACTTAAGACTTGGCATCATTTCTTTCCTCCATCCTCACAGATGTGAGATCTGACCATCAATACAAATAATTTAACAGCTGCCTCTGGTTTGAATTGAGCCTGGGGCTAAAAGCTGTTTGCATTCAGTGAGCAGTATGCAAGTTGCATTAAATGACATGGTGACTTCCCTCTGGGACATTTACATGAATAATTAGCAGCAAAATGGTATCTTCAGCAGAAGCTATGCAAAGATACTGGAGTCTTTCCCCAGTCAATACTCTGTGAAAATGCCTTGCTTCACTTGATTTCTTGTTATATAGAAGATTTTAATGTTATGGCTCTTACCTTGCCAGTGTTGTGTAAGTACAAAATTTAGGCTTTTTCACAAGTTAAAAAGTACACAAGCTGCACAAGCTTAGCAGGAAACAGACAGGGGGAAATGGCTACTTTGACTTTACAAATATTTACTGTAGTAGCACATGAATGTAGTTATGCTTTGGACCTGTAAATATTTTTTGCAATGCACTGACTTGTGCTATGCATTCGCTTTTGAGGCTCCAAATTGCCCACGTGCTTGTGTGTGTAAAATAAAAAATGAAAATAGACCATGGAACAATAAAATGCTTCTGAGACTTTACCTGCTGATCTCAAGCATTCAGGGCTGCCTGCTACCATTGCAGCTTCTGACTGGCATAAAACCCTCCAGGTGGGAGGTCAGCTATTACCCTCAGGGGGTTCCTGGTGTAAAACCACAATGTACTTGTGTGTGACCCCCTCCCTCCCCACCTTGCAGTTTGCAGTCTTTGGGGAATATCAGCAATGTATTTCCAGTTTCCTCAATTTTTGGATTCTGTTAGAATGGAAAGAGAAGGGCACTTTCTGAGGCAAGGAGAGGACGGGAAGACTCCTTTATTGGGCATCACCACAAAAGCCATTGAGTCAAGGCCTGAGGTTAGTTAACTATGAGACCAGCCTGGCTGGTTGATGACCCTTCCAAACTGAGTGGTTGCCTAGCTAGAATGTGCTTTGACCTGGCTCCTTGGTGCTGCTTGAGGTTAGCTCAGATGGTTAGAGCATGGTGCTGATAATCCCAAAGTTGTGGGATCAATCCCTGTATGGGCCATTCACTTAGGAGTTGGACTTGAAGATCCTTGTGGGTCCCTTCCAACTCGGACTATTCTGTGGTTCTGGAAGAAGCTGCTCCACAGCTGGGCAACAAGGGACTGACTCCAGACATGCAGTCATGGGCCCCAGTGTTCCCAGAGCAGAGGTTCAACCTTGCTGCCCTTCACAGCTCTTCTCTTCCTCTTGCTACCATATTTCTAAAACAACAGGGGTTCAAAGCAGAGTTGGGAACATACATGGTTTTCATGTGATTTCTGGAGATGGATACAAGCTCTGTGAAGGAACAGATGTAGAAGGGTAAAGGGGAACAGACTCATAAATTGCCACTGCTGAGACTAGGATCACATGTGATATTATTCCACTGCTGAAAACAAATCTAATGTATTACTGCTGAGCCAGATTTGGGGATAGGAAAGTTGGGTAGAGATCCTTGCCTGGGGCTCTCTGTGAATCTTTGCTCTTTCTAGTGAAACTTGACTGATTTATGGTCTGGAAACCAGAAACGGCCCAACATGCATCCAGATCCAGAGGCAAATGTTTTTAAAACTGAGTGTTCCATTGTTCATATGTGCAGATATGTGTATGGGGGTTAGAGAATGACTTTAGTTTGTAGCTAAATTGGAACAGATGTCGGATCTGGGATTGGCGATTTCAGTTTTTCTTCTTGTCCTGTGAAAACAATGCAGTTGTATCATTTTAGCTGGTGAGTTGGAGCTGGTGTGCAGCTTTGGTCTCAGCTTTGTTACCCTCCGAGCTCTGAGGTTTGTCTGAACTGAAACACAAAGTACAATTCAAATGTTAGGAACTTGGAAAACCAAAATGGAAATAGGTGTGGGTAACAAACATTGGTACTTCTATGGACACGAACCTTTCAAAGTCCCTTGCACTTTACTGCTGTTTTTCTAAATGGGTCAGACTATGTGGGCAGCTTAGTATCACAGCAAAAAGTAGATGAATTGCTTATCCTACATGTGATAGAACTGAAAATGAGAGATTTTTTTTTTTAAATACTTAATCCTTCTATTCACCATTTTGAAATATGGCTGAGAAAAATCCTGTATGAAACAAACGGACAAAATGGGCATACAAGAGAAGAACTAATGAACATACATAGTGAAAGGGAACATTTTATTTTCCCCAAGTAATTCATGCCATTTTATGGTTTATTTGAAATGAAGTAGTCAGTCCTGGCGGGATAGTGAGCTACTTGGCACATATGTTCAGTTGCATCCATGGAGTAAAGAAACAGCTCTTTCTGGAGAAAAGTCAGTTTGGGAGTATGAGAGAGCTTTTTCAGAGCTGGTTGTGTAGGATGAGCCATCAAAAGCAGGTGGTGCTGGCCAACCATACCTGGCATTGCAGACATGCAGAATTTTACCCTGGGCTTCAAAAGGGATGGAGTTATACCAACACCACGTGTTTCTGGAAAATCTTAACCATGAAAGAGCCTTCTTTTCTCAAGCCAGGCTGTGTCCTCCTGTAACCAGGTTTTTGAAAGGAGGGAGAAATTGGCCTGAGGTTAACCACCACATGCCCAGCTGGGACCCACTCAGAGATGGTGAATGTCAAAATGCTTAAAATATACTCCTTAGCCAAAGTTAAAGCTATTTGCTTGATATCTAAACACCCTTAACAATTGCTTAGAAATAACAATTAGTCATTTCCAAGTCCTAGCTAATATTTTTATATAACTATAACATCAAAAAGCCTTACTCATAGGTTAGGATCCTAGGGTGTTGGTGTCAAGCACAGATGAGAATCTCCTTGCTGCCTTCAAAAAGTTTAAGTTCTAAAGATATATGTTTATCTAGCTGTCAGGACAGCCTGTCCCATACATTTTTCTGCCAGTACTGAACTTCATTTAATAAAGAAACAGCCTGCTTCAGTGTTACAACTTCCCCATCAAACTGCTTCCTCCACTAGGATTTCAATGGGATTGAAAAGTGGGTGTATTAAGAAGCAGAAGGAGGAAATCATAATGGGGTGTCTGTAATATTTCCCATCTTCATTGGCTATATGTCATATCCTCCAGCCTTTCTTCTTGCTCTTAAGAAAGGTAGTCAGATGTCACTAACTCAGCAGAGTCAGGTCAGAATGCTGCTTACATGGAGTACCCCATGGGGTTGAAAGCACACACAGCAAGAAGTTTGTTTTAGGACTTACTAGATGGCATGCTGCCTTGGAAGGCAGTGCTGTAGTATAATCATCAAGAGGCCTTATAAAAACAGATCTGAAGGACTACAAAGGAAAGCTATTTGCAATGCACAGCAATACATTTTATTGAGCATACGCAATCAAGAAAGGTATTTTTCTGTACTGAGCACATCTGTAGACACTCTTCCAAGTATACACCCAAGGAAGTTCTCTTTTCCCCATGTGAAATAAAGATAAAAGTGTAACAGCATGTGAGTATAAAAATTAATTTGACAGTCTGCATAGAAAGGGGAGGTTAATACTATGTTTTTCTGATTTTCATTTCTAAACATCTAATTCTGACTACCTCAAGTCTTCCTGCCCTTTAACTTCACTACACCCTTTTGTCATTTCCCATTGTGAAAATTGTACAACATTTCTGGGAGATGATAAACAGGTGTTACTTTTCATTCTGGCAGCAGTGGCATTTTGGTGCAGGATGAAATAATCCTACCATTAAATAAGAAGCTCACAGTGGTGTTGTGCAGCTTAATTTGTTTGGAAAATGCTTTGCAGTATTCAGATGAAAGGCACTCTGGATATTCAAAGTATTATTACTGCACAGCTGGTGGTCTACACGCTGCAGATGTTTCTTCCATGCTGTTGCATGGTTACTTAAGTGGCTTCTTAGTGCAGATGTTCATGAGTGAGCATGCACAACCTCCTCTGCCTATGTTTTTTGACACGGATTTTATTGCTGCCTGACTTTTGATCTTGAAAAGAATATTCTTCCACTGGTGAGGTGCTACGTGTGTGTATGACTACGTCCCTGTTGGTTCAGCCCCCACTGCAAACAACAGCATCTGCAGATATTTACTGTGGGCCTTTCTCTTTAGCCTCCATTTCCTTCTGTGGCTTTTACTCGATCCCACAGTGTTTGACTCTGGGGACTCTGCCTCTTCTGTTAATACTCCATCACCATCACTCTCTTCACGCAGACGTGATGATTCCCTTTGTACTCTTTGCCCAGATGGGATAAAGAACTTCGTTGCATCTTGATTCTTTCTTTCCTTGGCTGCTGCTACTGTTACATAAACAGATCTCTAAGAATTGCTGGGCTCGCCATTCACAATAACATAATCTCTCTGAAAAGATTTCAAGATAAGATGAATTTCTAATGTCTGCGTGTTCTGTGCTAGTGTTTCTTATAAGTGGAGAGAGGTAAAGTCTGAGTGCAGCTGACATCCACATGGAGTGTGCTGAACATGCTCAAATCTCCATGCTATATGATTTCATCAACCTATCTGGCAAGAGAACTAGTGCTAAAATGTATGGTCCTCTTGTTTTGCTGCATTTCCAACAAATGTCAAGGTATCCAGTGCAATACAAAAGCAACAGAGTAAATGAGACCTTTGCCTAACCTGGAGTGCAGGGCACAGCCCATTGCATTGCTGACCTAGGAATAGAAAAGGAGCAAATTATGTATATGCACACGTACACACAAAGAGGAAACTACAGGAGAATGGGACTGGCTCTGGTTAACATAGACCTTATTTACAAGATTCACATGGAAGGCAGAGAGGATTTGGTACTATATACTTGAGTGTTTCTTCTGAAATGTATTAAAGAACTGAGCTCTCTCAATAGCATGTTCAAGAGCTGCAATCTTGCAGCTTAGAGGAATGAGTGCTGGCCTTGGGGAGAAGGCAGTCACTTAAAGATGACTGCATCCAGACAAATAACTTCAGAGAGCAAAGTATCACTTTCTACACCACTTTTACAGAATTTTATGCAGAATTCATCATGATTCAATGCGGAAGGCTCAGTCTTTACCCAGGAAAACTAGATCTGAAAATAAGATACCTTGAGAAGGCTAGACCCTGGCTACACTGTGAGGTGAATTGCACCTTGGAGACTTCATCATTTCCACTGATCTTTAAGTGTGTAACGATTTGTCAGCACTCATGAAGTCCTCTAAATGACATCCGTGGAGACCGTGGCTGCACGGAACTGATAGGGATTATACAGATATATACAAGTGGGTTTTTACACTCCTCTGATCCTACTGAAGTGTCTAATCCTTTCTCTGGGTATAGCTTTCATTCTGCCTCCCTAGCGTCTCTGAACTGTAAAAATGGCTACATATACGTGTAACAGCATTTCCTCCACCTTACTTCACCACCACTGCCTGCTAAAAGGGGATAGGCTTATGATGCTCTTTCTTGCCCAGATCCCCACATTTTTTTCTCCTTTGCTGCTGGTGCTGCAGTTATTCTTCTTCCAGTGCAGCTATTTCTAATATTGATATGCCCTGTATCATGAAAGAGGAGGGGGAGAGGGGGGGAAGGGAGAAAAGGGGAAGGGAAGGAAGAAAGAGATTCTAATGTTCCCTCATTACTCAGTTCATGTGCTCTGTTTAATGACCAATACCTCCTCCTCTCTTCTGGTATATTCCTTTGGTCATTCTGATTAGATACCTCAGCTGCAATCTGAGTAACATTTGGATTCATATAATCTTGCTCAGTAGGATGTGATCATTTGTGATTTACTATTACTTGGTAACAAAAGATTCTTTTGCCCACGATAAAAACTAAATTAAATCACTGGGCCCAGAATGGTGGCTGAAAATCAATCAGGAGAGGCTTTTACTCCTGCCCCTTGGGCTTGAGATTGAAGCATTTCATGCAGTAGCTCTGTTAGGAGTAAGCTGGGCTTCCTTGCTAGTGTAATGAAACACAGAGCATCCTAAGGGGATGAGGGAGTTGCATTCCAAAACTTGCACTGCAAGCAACCGAAGTTTAATGGAAAACTTTGAAAAGATCCTATTAAAAAGCAATTTTCCTCCTATATATCATATAATCCATTTTATGCTTTCCCTGCTCTCTCCTTCTTTTTCCTTACTGGCACCAAAACAGGATCTTTGTTTTGACAGAGCTCATCCACTCATGTTTTCATATGGGCCCTCAGGCTCCCCACCTGTGAAGAGATCCATGGGAGCAGAAAAATTACTGATGGGGTGCCACATACTCACCTCAAAGGGAAAAAATCAGTGGCTTCCCAGAGGTATGGACTGTAAACATTGTGGTTCCTGAGGACCCATGGAGAACATGAACACAACCTCCTGCACAACCTGCAAAACCTCCAGCAACAGCTTTTCCTCTTTTATTGCCTTCTGGGACTTCTCTCTCCTATCAGCTGGGCTTCTTCAGGATAGGTTTGCTTTGCTGCAGCTGTGCCTCCTCCCTCTTCCCAAAGACCAAAAGGCACACTTCCACCCACAAACTTTGCTGGTGAGAAAGGATATGGTAGCTTGCAACCACTGCCAAGTTTGACAGCAAGCTTCATAACAAACTGGTGCAGCTCTGAGATCTCTCCACTGCTTTTGTAGGGAGGCCAGGGAAGGTTTTATGGAGTGAAAAGTGATGGAGAGAGAACGAATTGCTTTGTGGCTCCATCAGGCAGCATGTTCAGGGTGGCTAACACGAGGCACTGATCTGTTCCATGGAGCCTCTGCCCAGGCAGCAGAAAGAGGCAAAGACAAATTTAGATGTTTAGGACTTTGGATACAAGACTAAGCCCGGAATTTAGCTAAGCATCTTTGCCACTGAACGTGACCCACAGGTGAGCTGGAGAAATAACCATGATTGTTCTGTGACAGGGAGGGTTCGCTCATGTTTGTTGCTGTAATTTCTCACTAAAGACTGCTGATTTCCATCAGAAATGTCTTTGTATCTAGCCAAATAAATGACCATGCCCAAACCAACACACTGAAAGGTGAGTCTGAGAGCAAACCTTGGCTCGATGTGCTCATCTCATCCCACCTCACCCAGAATTATAAAGCCAGGTCATTCTGGCTTTATAACATCCACGTGGGTTTCTGTGCTTCCCAGGACAGGCTGATATGTCATGGAGTCGCTATGTCTACTACAGGAAATTCTAATTCATAGCATTTAAATTCAGGAAGCTTGAATTTAATGTTCTGTTGTGTCCTGAAAGAGTCTGGAGCCTTCAAAGCCTTGAAATACAGAACTGAAAAAAAAGGCTGATGACAGTTCTGAGTCTTGGCTCCTGTGTTGTCAGCAGGAAAATCCCCATCCATTTTACTGGAGCCAGTGTTTCATCTAATGCATTTTCATGCTCTGTACAGTGTTATGCACTTGAGATCTTGCACTCAGGAAGGTTAAAGAACTGTGGTAGCATGCAAAGCATATCTCACCCAAAGCTTTCTGCATGTGAAGTAGCAGGCTACATCGGACTGACCAGAGAGCAGAAACCAGGTCTCTGCCTCCTGGCTGAATCCTGTATCACTGTGCTCACCTCTCCCTCTGGTCTCTTGAATCTTGACTGGGACCTGTTTTAACACAGCCATCCCTGCTGGGGTCCTGAGGACATTCAGAGCAAAAGAAGAGGAGCCTGAGGAAGTGTAAGTATTCAGCATGAAAAGGTCATCTTCATCAGAGTCAGGGCAACAGTGCCAGCACTGCAGTTCTGCATTCATGTGTTTGAATCCTGCCTAAATCTTGCTTTATATGCCTATGTCTTTGTGTGGGTCTGGGCCAGGACCACACAGGAAGCCATAAAAACCAGAAACAGAGTGGTTTTTTGAATTTTTCAATTCAGGTTAGCTGATTCCTGTGCCACTTCTTCCAAGTCCTAGTTTTAATAATTACTTTGATGAAGAGCGAACAGGGAGACCTCTGAGATGAAATGCACTGTGAGGATGTGACAGGCTGAAAGGTGGCACGCTCATGAGTGTGACTTCACTGAGACAAGAATTTGGCTCCTGTTCTTAAAGAGAGCAAGATGAGGAAGAAAGTGATTTTCTAAATAGCAGTCTCCTGTCTATGCTTTCCCTTGCTCTCTTTCTTTTTCCATCTGGAGCCAGTAACTTTTTAAATGCTCTGCAGCCACCTAGAGGAAAAAAACCACTTGACTGAAGTTAATTTTCATATGGATTAAGCCAGGAAGTGGGCTCTGCAGAGTTTAAGAATGTGAGTTTCTAAACTAGCCAGCCTGTTTATTATTATATCACAAGACCTCCTTGAAAATATATACAGTGAATCATCATCAAAAGCTGAAGATAACTTCAGTTTATGTTTATAGTTCAGAAATATTTCCTGCTTCGTGTTCTCATTGTGCTTGTTACTGGATGTGACATATTTTTATGACAGATAGTATAGCAGGGCCACAATACATTTTGTCAGTAGACAGAAGGAGATGATCTGGTTTGAATTTTTATTTTAGAAGATTTAAAATTGGAATTATTTTATATGTTTATCTAATGGCTATGACAATACGCTATTGGTTTATCTACATGGTTTATGTTTCTGTAGGGCCATGGCTTCAAAACCTCTCAATAGTTTTTGAGGTTCTATCTAGGATGTTTATAAGCTCATGAAAAACCTCTGGCTTTTCTCAGATGAGGGCTGTCACACAGAATACACTAATGGGCTCTCTGTCTACCAGAGTGAAAGTTGATGCAGTCATATTAGAGCCATTTCGTCTATGCCACGTCCATGTGCACTGTATGGAACATAATAACAAACTTTAACTGTTGATTGAAAGTAACAATTTAATGTATAAAGTTAGATATTAAAGCATGTCTGTCTTTTTGAAATTGAATTGAAATGATTGGGTTTTTCCTCTCTCTAGATAAGATATGGCAGCTCAGTCTCCACTTGTGCCTGAAGAACTGGAGACCGGGGGGAAGTAATCTTTAAAAATCAAGTCTAGACATGGAGAAAAAGATAAAATTTTATGTCAGTTACATAATGGAAAAGATCAGAATGATGATGGATTTTCTTAGGTAGCTCTGCCAGAGGACACTGAAAATTCCATTATGATGGAGTATCTCTGTCATAAGGTAAACTCAGTTTAGCAGTGAAAGAGCTAAGCTAAGCATGTGCAGGCAGTGAATGGAAATGTAGAATACTAGCATGGATATTGAGAAGGTCCACTAAGACATCCTTCAGTTCTTTTCCTCTCATAATAAAGATTTGATATGCACATACGATGTGGTCAGTCAAAGCAGCTTGAATACTGCTATGTTATGTCAGAACAGAATCTGTAATAATGAACTCACTGGCTTAAGAAATTGTAAACAGGAAATGTAGGATTTTTTCTAGGTTGTGGCGAGGGAGGGAGGTGATTCTGCTCCTCTACTCCACTCTTGTCACCCCACCTAGAGTACTGCATCCAGTTTTGGGTGCCCTACACAGGAAGGACATCAGCTTGTTGGAGCACATCGAGGGTAGGGCCACCAAGGTGATTAAAGGGATGGAGCACCTCTCCTGCAGGGAAAGGCTGAGAGAAGTGGGTTTGTTCAGCCTGAAGAAGAGAATGGTTCAGGGTGACCTACTTGTGGCCTTCCAGTACAAGAAAGATGCAGAGAGACTTTATACAAGGGCATGTAGAGACAGGACAAGGAGGAGTGGCTGTAAACTGAAAAAGAGTAGGTATAGATTATATATTAGGGAGAAATTCTTTACTGCAAGGGTGTTGAGGCACTGGAACAAGTTGCCCAGAGAAGCTGTGGATGCCCCATCCCTGGGAGTTTTCAGGGCCAGGTTGGATGGGGCTCTGAGCGCCCTGGTCTAGTGAGAGGTGTCCCAGCCCATGGCAGGGGTTGGAATGAGGTGACTGTAAGTTCCCTTCCAACCCAAGCCATTCTATGATAAATTATGGGGTTCTAGAAACACAAAGTAGGTCAGTTTGGCCATAGGAAATCAGTGGTGAGCACACAGTTTGTAGACCTCAAGCCACTGAGCCTATGGAATATGGGATTTTTGGTAGAAAGGAGATTACTTTCTTTCTGAACATTAAACCCATAGAGCATCTAGGGGGATTTTTTTCCATCAGAAATCTTTGCATAAATGTATGATAAGCCCTATCATAGAGCTTTAAACATACAGCTACTGTTATCTTTGCCAATTATGTGATGGATATTTCCAAGTGGATGACTGTGGATATTAGTTAACAGAAGAAATTCTTGTCTTCAGACACCAGGTTCTAGCATTTGAACCTTCAGTGTCAGATTCCAGGTAAAATTCCTAAATTTGTGTATCTTATCTTTTCGTTGATCCAAACATTTTATTCCAAATGACCTCTTTATGGTAGATTTGGAAACTCTGTCAATTCTAGGACAGAATTATGGTCCTTGTATTTTCCAGCTAGATATACAGACCACAGATCATACAACATTCAGGCAGACAAATCCTCTTTGCAGTAACCTCATCAAAGAGGATGGAACAAATTGTGTATATACCACTCTAGGAAGCAAGTAAAATGAAAGCATTTTTGATGAGTACATTTCAGAGTGAAATGGGGTAGGGAACTTACGCTATATTTCTTCTTTATTCCAATTATTCCAATTGCAGAGTTTTATATAACTCTGTGCACAGAGTTTTTTTAACTGTATCACTTCAAGGTATGTGCTGCATAACCACTTGAGTTCTCCTGCATACAGATATTTATTTCAAATGCCATGACTATTTCTTTCAAATGCCATGGCTGTGCAATGCAGGTGAAACTCTGCGTGGTGCAGAACAACTGAAATAGAAGAAGAAGAGATGAAAACTCTCTTCCACTTTCTGAAACTGAGTGGGAGTGCAAGGGGTCAGCTCTTCCAAGGCTGTGGGTGGCATTTCCATTTTCTCTTGGAGTTTTTTGAGCAAAAATCCAGTCTTTCTAAAGGTGGCAAGTCAGCTGCTCAACTCTGCTGTAACTTTCAGCTCTAGGAAATACTCTGAGTCATACCAGATGCTTCTTGGAGTCCAGCATGGGACTTCATTGTCTTCCGTAGTCATGGCTCAGCTATTTCCCCACGGGGGGGATTTTAGCCAGCATTTCCATTCTCAGGACCAGAAAGTACAATTAAAGCCACAGACGCCTGTAAGGATCCAAGCACAAGGTACAGAAAGCCTACTTGACACATTAGTAGGAGAATTATCATGAAGAAAGAAGTAGGGAAGGCTGCTCTGCTGTTTTGTTCTTTATTTGGTTCTTCCTCCTTTTAAGTGCATTTACATTTATGCTACATATTCAGAGAGATTATAAATAGGCGTCAGGGCAGTGCTGTCCTGACAATTGTTATTTTATATGGTTTTAGAAAGTGTTCCAGAATGTTTCATTGTTAATTTTGCCATGTTCTTGTGGGCAGTGTTGGTTAAGGCAATGAAACACAATTCTGGCCCAGCATGCCAGGTTAAAAATACACACAGAACACTCTCTTTGGCTTTATCCAAAGGCTTTTGGATAATATTTTTAGCAGCACGCAGTATAGGCTTGTGGTGATATTGCACAGCACAGTATGATTTTTCCAGAGGTCTACATGGACCCTCATTTATTCAGTGTTTTGAAAAGACCATTTTTGGTTACCCTTTGTGAGGCAAGTATGGGGTTTGATTTTTTTTTTAAAAAAGAAGATGGATATACAAAGAAATCAAATTGAATTGCTTTATGTCTCCACCACACTGGAAATTACCAACAGTAATTACCACTTGCATTTAAGGCATCCTTTTCCCAGGTTGACTGAACTCCTTTAAATAACTGCTTTGGAAGGGTGTTTTGTCAAGGAAGGGATGGATGTGGATATCTTGTGTGATTCTGTTTAATTACCTGAGTGCCAAATCTGTATCTGAACCAGGAACAATGGCACTCAGGGTTAAATTAAGACTGGTCAGTGTGTGTGTAACATGGCTGCTGTTCCCTGGAATTCTTAGATCACCTGCAGCTCTTGCCCTTTAGTGGAGTTACGGATTTTATAACTTCTCTCTGCTTAGCTCAGTGTGGCAATACAGTACATGGTTGATTCAAAGTTGCACAAAAATCAGGAATCAGGGTGAAATTTTAGAGCGTGATTCAAATGCCTACTACTGCAAACTCCTCCTCTGCAGTCTGCCAAAAACAACAGTCATATTCTCAAGCTTTATGGCCAGTGCTTTCTTTATAGAAATGAGATTTCCCCACGGAAAGGATATGCCTGCAGTAGATTTGCTATGCACTGCTCACCAAAGATGAGCTGTGAGTTCACTTTCTGCTCCCACACTTTGAGGGATTTTTTGGAGCCAGTTCAGCAGTGTGGGAGTCCTTCTGCAAGGGGGAGTCTGCAGTACAAAGCACACATATCCTGCATGGAAGTTTTTCTGGGCACTTTCACACTTCTCAGAAAAAATAATCCAGGAACTGATGATTAATCTTTGTTATGGATGCCTTTATCAGATCCCAAATTTAAGGCAATGTTGCCATTGTTATGATGTGTGGGAAAAGCACAGATGGAGTACAGCTATAGTTACCTGGTCTTGGAAGAAATGATCCTTGAAAATTACTGACTTTCCTGCGTGAAACAGTCTATTGCCCAGGCAAGTGCTTTGAATGAATACTCAATAGATATAAGGGTTCCTGTGTTTTCAGCAGCCTCCAAAATTACCTTCCTTTTTTGAGTTATTTGCTGCTTTTGCATTCATATTAGTAAACTCTGGAGAAAGAGAAAATTATCTCAAGCCTTTCATCTCAAGCCTTAAAGCCATAAAAAGTCTCCAGCTCTACACAGTACACTTCAATACTTCAGTAAGTTTAAACATGCACATACAGACAAGAGAGAGCTTGTGACAGCAACAGCATGAGACTTTCCATTGTACATTGGAATATGGCTCATCTTCTTACTTTGTGAAGTGACTTTTTTATCTGAGGCCATAAATAATGGCAACTCATTGAAACTTTATCAAAAAACCAGTCCAAAACCAGTCCATAACTACTGACAGAAGCTTTAATTATTCCTGTAAAGGATTAGGCCAAGCTTGTACTAAAAGTGATTTGGCACACCCAATAAGAAGTTATCCCAAGAAGTCGTGTCTCACAGGGTGGCAGAACTTAACCTTCCCCTCTAGGCAGATAACCCTTCAGGCTTTGATGTTTTCAAGTGTACAGCTTATCCCAGGTGTAGAGGACAAACCCCATCACCCCCTGATGCCTCTTCATGTATGTAAAATATATGGAACGATGCTTTGTTTCCTCCTTGCTTTTGTAAAGTCTATTGAGACCAGCTGATGGGAAGAGGAAGATGTTAGTGTTTGCCATCTTTGTGGAGCCACTCTAGGTGCCAAAGCGTTTGAAAAATGCACCACATCACATTCCTGTTGTGAAGTGGGAGGGAGAAAAATGCATAAAGAAACAGCCCCTCCTAAAATGGCTGGTTCTGGTTTTGTATTTGTGTGGAACTGCTGTTGTTCAGCAAGTGAACATCTGCAGTTTCAATCCTGCATGGCACGGACTAAGGCTGTGGACCTCACTGCTGTGATCTCTTCCTCTTCTTTTAAATACTTCATGTAGCACAGGGCTCTGTTCTTTGCCCTTTGTGGGACTTGGAGACTTTCCATGGTTTAATGTGAAAAAGGGCTGTTGCTGAAGGAGTGTACTCATCCAGTTTGCTTTGAAGATGTGGCAGCAGAGCGTGTGTTTGTCTCCTTCAAGGGTGTGTCCCCCAGCTGCCGGATGCCTTCACTTCCATGGATTTCCCCTTGCACCAGTTTGTGATTATACACCCCCAGTTAGCGCCATCTCTGACACACACCCTGCAGGCAGCACAGGCGCCTTCCAAAGAAGGCACAGAGAGGCACTTGGTACTAGGGAAGGACTGAGAGGTTGGCAGCGCTCCGGTGCTTATGTAGAGCAGGGATTCCGCATAAAGTGCACCATCACACACTAGTGGTTTGGGGTTTTTTTTAGAAATGTAAATATGTCCTTAAAATAAATGTAATTTTCTTTTGGACCACGACATCATTGCATCTCTGTGTGATTTCACTGAAGGCAGAACTAAGACTGCCTGAAGTATCTCGTGTGTATTTTCACAGCTTGTAAAATAACTTCATTTTATAAGTAACTCGCACTGCAGTCTTTTCGTGGGATTATTTCTATATGACTGTAATGTTTTGATGTTTAAGCTTCTAATATGTTTTTACTTCATTTAAGTAAACGTTTTGTTTTTGGTAAAGAGTCACACTACCTTATAAGACCCAAAATCTGTATTACTGGGCAATACAGTAACTTGGCAATACACCTTCATTATTGACATAATTTTAAAGGTTTGCTAAAGTGTATTTTTCAGTTATTTGGACAGCCCAGTCAGGTTAGAGATAAACTTCTGATCTATGCAGTTAGTGTCACCAAATCTGCTTATCAGTTTCCATGAGGGAACGATGCAAAGGCAGAATGTGGGGGAGCAGAGAATAATTTTTGAAATGTATCACTGAAAAGGGTAAAAAAATAAAAACTATGGGCATACCAAAGATTTTTTCAAGGGGAAAGGATTAGGACAACACGCAAGAATTGTATTTACCTAGGGAATCATCCCTTGATAGCCCTTTAACACAACTGTAACAATAGTAACTTTGAGAAGTGTAATTAATTGCAAGAAGTAGACATGTTTTGATAAAAATACAGATCTGAAGTCAAAACTTACCCACAGGCCATTGGCAGGTCCCCCCTCACAGCCAGCCCTCAGAGGATGGACATCATTTTTCCATGTCCTTTCCCAGAACTGCCCTTTGACTCTCACAGTAGCTACCAAATAAAGCAGATCCCTTCTCCTGCTCATTGCAGAACTGATATAAAAAGACCCTTCTCCCCCATCTGTCAGTCCATCTGACTGCCATTATTATTAATCCATTAAATTTACCAGCAAGGAATTTCATTAGGAAATAGAATGAGATTTTATTTTGAGTCACTAGTCTTGGCAGCTGTAAATGTAGATTTCTTCACTCTCATTTTTGATTTAACATTAATTAATTAATTGAATCAACCTTACAAATAATGGCGATTGTAATTCATTAATAAAATTCCTGCACTCTAATGATTGCTGCTCAGCCAAGCCTAGGGCTTGAGTCCAGCATCTGTCACCAGGATTAAACACTTGAGGAAAATAAAAATTACCCAAGCAATTAGATATGTAATGAATCAGCAGATTGTTTGTGTTGCACATGGCATGCCATCTCCCTTCGTGGGCACCAGCAAATAGTGCTGATCCCAGCTGGACTCAGATGTCTCCCAGTGGAGCCTGTCTGGATGTCCATGGTCATTACAATGCCAAGGATTAATGGCATAGTGTTGCTGGAATGCATATACGGACTACCTCTCCGCACTCTCAAAGGGCATGGTTGCCCTCCTGCACTCTGGGAATGGTTTGGAAGATTCCCAAATCCCCCAGACGATGCCTAGGATTTGTCAGGGTGAGTGCCAGCCTTGCCATGAACATGCCAACACTTAAAAAGATGGGGTGATTCACGGGGAGCCTGAGGATTTCCTGAGCTGTAGGTGCATTGACTCTGTGCAAGAAATGGCATCCCTCTCTTAGTAATGGTAAAAAAATTATATATTTATGCTCTAAAAAGCAGAGGAAGTACTGCATGTTTAAGGTCTTATAATTTCTGAGGCAGGAAGTTGGTGAATATGTAGCCAACCTGACACTGGCAAGCATCCCTGTAAACGCCATGGACATCACTAATAACTAATATGAGTGGAAAGCAGTAAAATGTGATGGATAAAGGAGGCTGGCACAGAAACAAAAAGAGGGTAAAATGGTATTCTGATAATGAACTTTTTTCTGTAGGAATTATTACAGACTTTCTTTGTGATAATAATTTGCTGCAGTAGCAAATAAGCATCTACTTTGCTGTAAAATGAGACATACACCTCCTAAATTGTGTGGGGTGTATGGAGCAGTGCCTGCTGCTGGGAGATCACAAAGAAGTGCTGTGGCCAAGGGAAACAGTGTAAAGGTATTTAGTGAGTCATATAAAAAGGTAGCCCTTTGTGCTTATACAAGGCCTTTTATCAGCTAACAAGATCAAACCATGCCAAGGGTGTTGTGCTGATCTGTTCATTGCAGCCTATCCGTGTGATATGTGTACACCAACATCTGTTACTGGAAAAGATGTAAAGGGACTTAGCGCAGAACTGAAGGGAAATAAAATTACATTGTCCCTCGAAAGTAAAGTTATTTCAAATGAAAACAACTGATCTGTAAATACCAGCTTCTTATGTATTTGATCCAAAGCAATTCTGTTTATTCACAGCACATATATGTCAGTAAATGCAGGACAGGTAACCTTTTTACATTAGCACTTGTGTTACTTACCTGTCTCAGTGAATTTTGAGGTAATTTAATGTTAGGGTAAAACTATTAGAAGCATATGGAAATGTCAAGCAGAACTGTCAGGTTTAATCACATGACTCGTCACAGAATTAGCCAGTGACTTTAGCAAGGGGAAATACTCCTTTTTAAGGAGCACTGTTGGATATGCAGAAACAGGCTTGTCTGTGTTTTAGGGACCACTAGTCCTCTCTCCTGCTTTTGAACAAAGGGTTCCTAATGACTCTAGAGCATTGTATGGGCATTAGGGCTCCTGGTTACTTTGACTGAGGTGCTTGCACCTTTTCTGAGCTGTTCTCTCTTTGGAGTATGGAGAAAGCTTCTGGGAAATTAAGCCTATATCCATCCTTCTCCTATGGACATTTGAAATTACGGTCCACAGGAAAAGAAATTAACATGAAGAGTTCATTTCTTACTTCAATCTTTGGTCTTTCTGGAGGGTTTATGCCTCTTACAAATGTCTTGTCCCTTCAGGAATGGAAAAGTCCCTGAACATGAATGGAGCAGGGAGTCTTGCTCATTGACACCCAAGGTTCATACACAGAGCACTCTCAGCCGAAAGCAGATGACCTGAGGGCATGATTTTCAGAGTATGTCTCCCCTGTACCTTGTTCCTGCCTTTTAATGATTCTGCTTGGAGCAGTGGATACTCAGCATTTCTGAATTTGCATTGCTGCATCTGCAGAAGTGCCTGAGCATTTTGCATATAGAGAAACCACTGCCTGCAAATCTGCTGGCTCTTGCCAGTTATATTTTAGGTCTGTGCCAAATGGGCACTTGTTCTCGATGAGCTAACTTGAAATAGAGTGGTGACATACACAGTAGCAGGTTCACATAGGGCCATGTTAGCAGCTTTGCTCCCTGTCATGTTTTATGGTGATCTCACATAAGAATGCAATGGAAGAAGGGGGTGGGAAGTATTAGTAAGTGCCTCGGGGATTTTCTGGCATGAAACTGCTCAGTTATGCTGCATCACCCCTGCTCCTTTGAAGCCTCTTGAAGTCTGGCACTTAGTGATGCTGATGAGAAAACAGGCATATAGTTATTTTGGGGCCTTCAAAGTCTGGAGGTAGCCTGGAGAGAAGGCATCATCTTTGCATGGAGTGGCATGTGCTCATTAGCTACAGAAGTCATGCACTTAACGCTATGACTATTATCATTGGTAAAATTATTAAATTATTACTTTCTAAGGAATAAAAAAGAAGTTTTTATCTTATGTTGACATAAAATCATTTCAAAACCAGAGTTTGCCTGTTCCCACTGTGGTCTCTGTCCTCTCTGCCTGATGTTCTTTGGGTCTTCTCACCCCTGTTTCTCTGTGGTCCCCTGGTGCTTTTGAGACTGCTCTGAATCAGAGTAGCACATCAAAAACGAGAGGTGAGCCCTTGGTATGTAACAGCAGGAATGCTTTTAACTTGCTTACCATTTAGCACAAGTTGCTGTGGCATTGAAGGCCGTGTGACTGGGAATTAAAGAGCTCCAAACCTCAGAGGGATAATCTGCCAAAGCGTTCCTTGCTCATTTTGTTTCGGGGCTTTGTTCTGCAGGTCCTGTGTGACAGACATGTGCGAGTGCCCGGTCCATAAAAACTGCTACTGTGAGTCATTCCTGGCATATGCCCGAGCCTGTCAGAGGGAAGGGCTGAAAGTCCACTGGGTGCCGGAGCAGAACTGTGCAGGTAAGCATTTGGGGACTGCTTGGCTGCTCTCAAAAACGAGCCATCTAGGAAGGACTGGAATTGCACCAGCTTGGAAGTTTTTCTTCAAGATATGTAAACTGTGGGTTACAGATAATGCTTAGGCTTCTTTGACCTCCTATCAAAACACACTTACATTTCCCAAAATTGATTGCAGGAGGTTCAACAAGAGAAGAAGAACGTATTTAATGGGAATATTAAAATGCAAACCTGCATTCATTGTTTGGTACTTGGTCCAAGCTCCCCATGTGATTAGGACTGCATTAATTGCAAGTAATTGTGAGTAATGGTTTCTGTGAGAAGTGGTGGCCTGTGGTTATGGGCATTTGAAGTAAAATGCAGTATTGCAGATGAATATTTCCCCTGATGATGGTCTCATTAATTTAGGACATTCTGTAATGGCATCAGCTTGCCTGGAAATGTATTCAGATTTATGTAAAGCAATTGACAGTAGTTGGAAAAATCCCCAACAAACAAAACAATTAGAAGAGGATACTTATTGCTGGTCAAAGAGCTATTACTCTGTGGTCCATTTTGGTGATTGTGTGTGGCTCAGGGTCTGCTCTCTCAACTTCAATTTCCTTTTCTCTTGAAGGCATTTTAGCAGGGGTGGGTGAATGACAGAGCAAATTACATTTGATTGACTGGTCCCAAAAGGCTCATTTTTTTTTCATCCAAAGAATAGAACAATCCAGACAAGGTGTCACTAAGTGAAAACCCTGTTTAAGGATGTGGTCTCAGACAGCACTAATAACGTATATAATTTTAATCTATTGATCTGGTAGCAGATCCATGCGGAACCTGAAACAAGCATCATGACTTTTTTTTCCCAAAGCACTTCAAACTGAGACTTCACTGTGGCAGATGCTGTAAAAAGAATAAAAACTTCAGTCCCTGCCCCAAGGAGTTTATACAAGTGTTGACATATCACGACTTAACTAATTGAGTCTTCATTTCACAATTTCTTCTGGCATCTTACCAAAGACAAGAAAAGTTTCTGAGGCAGAAACAGTCCTTGAGAGCACATTATGAAGGAATTTAAACATACAGCTTCTATTAAAGCTAATGAAAGAAGTGTTTAAATCCATACGAGTTTTTTAATCTCAATGCAGAGTTGTAAAAGTAAAAGGTAAGTCTTGTTAAGCAGAAAATATAGATAAGCTGAGTATGGCCTCAAAACACTTACTTAAGTATCCAATGTCAAAGAAGTAGCACCATCTTCTACATTAAATCATATGGTAAGTATTAAATTAAAGTGCATCCACTGCACTCTATATGGTACCAGTGGTCAGCATCAAGATTTTAATCTTTAACTTACTTTTTTCTCTCCCAAATGAGGGGTTATAATTAATGTGTCCCAACAACAGATAAAAGTTCCTAGGCAAGAGACAATATATCCATAATAAAACTTTAGTGTTCTGAGAATTTCATTTCCTGCTTGACATTTCATGGCTGGTGGGATACTTGCAAGAGTTTTGTTCTCACAAAAATGATGCACGCTTATTAGTAAAGTCCAATTTAATTATACTTTTATGTGTTTGAAAACCAGATCTTGTGTTCTTGCCAGCTTCTCTACCCTGACGGCTGACTGCTTAGCTTATTTTTGTAATCTTCAGAACGCTCGTGTTGTCTGGAGGGGCAGCCAAACAGGATGCTCAGGAGGCTGAATTACATGTCCTGCCCCCTGCTCTTCTCTCTCCCCCAGTGTTGACAGCATATCCTCCTCTATGTTCTTACACAAAATACTGCTGCTCAAGGTGTGCTGTCCTATGAGGTTGGCTCCATAAGGGGAACATCCTCCAATGTGACTGGAGGAGAGAAGATAGAAGTTAATGAGTAAAGAAAACAGGGTAGGAAAGAGTGGGTGAGATCCAGATGGTGACTGAGAGGGTTAGGAAAAGGATATGGCTTTCCATGGGAAATAAAAGGGAGTAAGACCTGTTAGGATGGGCACAGGAAGAAATATGATTTGTGAAGGAGAAATTAGAAACTAGGAGAGACAGAGTGAGGGAAAGAAGAAATAAGAGAAAGTGACACATGCAAGAGGGAAAAGAAAGGACACAAACGGAAGGAAGAGGTTTGAAAAGGAAAGGAGAAAGAAAAAGAGATTTTTTAACCCAAGAAAGGCTAAGCAAGCGGTTTATAAAGTGCACTTAATGGTAAAAGGCCTTCAGCCATGGTAATTTAACATAGTAATTTAACACTGCATTTCTGAGGACACCAAGAGGAAGAAGACTCAAGGATGGTAGAAGACAATAGCTCTCTGCTATTGGTGTGACTTCCAATGCAAGAAGAAAAATCAGATGAGGTCTGTAATATAGTGTAAAGTGCACATGGTAGCACTGATGTGCTCACATGCTGCAACAGCTTCATAAAAACTGAACAATTTTCTCTTTTTCCTAAGTGATCAACTGAAGTGGAGGAAGATGAGTGTGTATCTGATTCTGACTCTTTTTTGAGTCTCTGCTGTAGAATTCTCTGGCCAAAGTCACTCTTCTTCTTTGCTGTATGTGCTTTCCTTTAACAACTTTATTCTGTGTGTATATGCATCAAGAGGCTATTCTGGCTTTTCAGTGGAAACTTATTAAAAAATGAAAGTTGCAAATATTATCATGAGTGTCAGTGCCCAGATCTATTGACTTCCACAGTGTTAGAAGGAGATGTTGTTATTTGGAAGCACTATGAGTGACATTTCATTTGAAAGTCCTACAAAAGACTTCCAAAGTCCAAACTGTGTAGCACCAACGGAAGAAGCAGGAAGAATCATTGATGCTCAAATACTAGTTCAGCATTTTCTGTGGAATCAGATTTACCAGCTATCATCCACCAAGGGAATCCTTCAGCAGTTTTATGTTACATATTTTGGCTTTTGTGTTGGGGAATACGGATTCTTCCTATATAATTATGGCCTTGTCTATAAAGACAGGCGCAGACAGATAAAAGCCTGCTCTGTGAAACTGCCAGAGTGGCTGGAACAAACCAGGTCTAGTCTGAGAACTATAGCCTTATTAGGCAGGGTTTATTAGTTGAGGCACAGAGCTGTATTTATGTGACTGTATGACTTCTGGACTGGAGCTGGCTATTCTCCCACCAGCTCACAAAGTGGTCTGAGGAAGCTCACATCTGTCATGCCAAACACATGTTCTAGAAGAAGAGTGGAAAAATCCTGTTGGGACTGGTAATGTTGCAAAATACAGTATTATTAGTAGCTTTTGTACTTTGGGTTGGGGTTTTGATTTTTTGTTTTTGCTAGTGTACTAAGGAAGTTATTAGTAACAGAGCTCAGTTCTTTAAGAGAGGAATTTGCCTTAAAAGACGGGGGCAAAGGCATCACTTCTGTTTTCCATGTTTGCATGGTACTGAATCATTTCAGCAGTCCCTGGGAAGCCTACTGCAGAACGTCTTTATTTTTATTTTTTAAACTGTTGATGAAGTGGAATGTTCTGGATCAATCACACCACATGTTAACAACTGAATCACTCAACAATAAAAGCCATCCAGGGAACTTAAACAGCAGTTATTATACTTCTCTGATTTTTCCCTTGACAGCATGTTAGCAATGCCATTATAGGCTGCCTACAGCAGAAAATAAGTCATCATATCTTCTGCATGGCATCATCTGAAGGAAGAGGAGGTGTTTTGACATACCACATCCATGTGTGGTAGAGCAGAGCTGAGGAGTATTTACAGATGCCACAGCTGCTGAGGGCAGGCTGTAACATGTTCTCATTTGCTCTGGGACAGAGATGAGGAACTGGAAAAGAGACCTTGGCCAGCTTTGCTCAAACCTACCAGCAGAGGAACCAAACAGAGTTCAGGTGGAATGACAGGCCAGGTATTACTGCAGCAAAGATTTGTGGGGTGAAAGCTGTGCAGCCTTGAAACTGAAGCTCGTAGACCTTTCTGTATGGAAACCACATGTACAGGAGTCTAATGTTTGGTTTTGGTTGGTCCAGTAGAGATCCTTTGAAGGGAAGCTCACTTTCAGACAGAAGGGAGAAGAGGTGCTAGTAAACAGCCACCTTAAGATAATTCATGTTGTGTATGGACAATCACTAACCATCTCGGACTGCTTTTCTAGACAGTTAGTGCATTGTTTCCAAAGCTCCTGGGAGCTCTGCACATTTTCGTTTCCCCTCTTACAGAGATTCAATTTCTGTTCTGAAAATGCTATGTAAGCGCAGAGTTTCTTGTGAATCTAACATTTTATTCTAAGCTCAATATCACTTGCATGTTTTTCCCACCTTCTAAATTTTCTGTTTCATTTAAATTTCCTTTTATTTATTCCTTTTGTTTGTTCCTTCTTTAATGTGCATGAAATTTACCATGCAGAGCAAGATAGAAATGTAAAGCTGGAAAAAGTTCTCTAAAGATCTATGTCTACAAACTGAATAAGCCTATCTTGAACTTTCAGAAAGATGGTTCCTTCCAACCTATTCTAAACCAGTGTTTAATTAAAGATGTCTCACAGAGTTTTTAGACAGGTTGCTTGTGTGCTTTCTTATGCTTAAAGATAGAAAGCTTTTTTTTCCCCTGATAGCTGATATCCAGCTAATATTTCGCTGTTGATTCTCTGTAAATCCAGGATAATTTTCTTCTGTACTATGCATTTTTTCCAATTGTGTGTTTGCTTATTAATGTCTGTGTCCTGAGAACTGTGTATGCATTCTTGCTGTAATTTCTTCTTCAGGGCTGCTTTTCAGATATGCATTAATGCCATAAAATGCACAAGAAGTAAAACTTGCAAGAAGCTGACACTGTTTTGAAGATCACTTTGTTACTGGTGAAAAGGAACCCCTTAAATTTATGGTGCCTTAGCAATATGACTTCCATCCTCTCTGATACATTCATACATATTTAATCACTTTATTTCTGTCTGTTTTCTCTTTATGAATAATAGCAGTACTGTAATGACACTGTAGGCCAATCCTTACAACGAAACAGCATTTTCTGCCCATAACAGAACTGCTCTTTAAAAAATCTCGACCTTCATGTGCTCTAAAAGTTGAAGAAACCCTCATAATGCAATCAGCTCTCTGAAAATAACAAGAGATGAATCTGAATCCTTGAGAGTCCCTTACCATCTATAAACTATTTTATCAGTACTTGTTTTTGCCATCAGCGCAGCTGTTAAAAAGAATAACAGACTTTTATTTGCTATCGAACCATGTATTATTCTCCATACTAAAAAGGCAGGATATAAAATGTTGAGGGTTTAAATATTGATCTGGAGGGGTTATAGTGCTTTTAGCTGAGCCTTCAGTGGTCTTTTATGTTGGAAATGCATTGAACTGCCAGCTACATAAATTAATGAACAGATACTGGAATCATTAAGCACAAGAATCCTCATTCTCAGTGATCCCTTAGTAAAATAGCCCAAAGCATGATTGATTTCTAATTTTTTTGCTTGTTTGTTTTAGAAATGGTGCTGCTGAATTAACAGCATTGACCTGATTTGCTGTAATATGCAATATAGAAAGTGTAACATTAGGATCCGAAAGTGTAACCTGGTGAATGACTCTCTCTTCTTCTTTCAGTCGGGCTGGAAATGACAATACCTGTCTGTCCATGTAAACGTTTCAGAACATTTCATAAAAGGCATTGTAATAACTAAATAAACAATGTTAATCCTTTAACATAGAGCATAGATCCGCTTATAGATAGAAACGCTTCCAAAGCTTTATGTACTGTCAGCTGTGTTAAAATTCTCAAAAAGTTCAAGACTGCTGTGGACTTTACAGTTTTTTGGTTAGGAACTTTGTCACCCTTATGTTTGTGATGTAGTATGGTGGAATCTTCTTAGAAGGAATTTTTTTCTCTGCAAATTCATCACACCAAAACGTGCTTTTTGATATTTGCAGTAGAGACAAAGCGAACTACCCTTGTGGGGCTCTGTGTAACACGCATATTTTGTTCCTTTTAACTGCCTTTCAGCGACCCAGTGTAAACATGGTGCAGTTTACGATACCTGTGGTCCAGGATGTGTCAAAACGTGTGACAACTGGAACGAGATCGGGCCGTGCAGCAAGCCCTGCGTTGCAGGGTGCCACTGTCCAGCAAATCTAGTTCTTCACAAAGGGAGATGCATCAAGCCAGTGCTGTGCCCACAGCGATGACAGTAGTTCTCCTTCCATGGACATAAGGAGGGTGGTCACGGACCCCTGTGATGCTCACAGCCCGGGAAGGACTCCAGCTGTTCGTGTGCAGATTCTGCAAAGTCCATGTCTACTCACAGAGTGTAAATATGCTCCTGTGTGTGTATTTATGTGTCTTTATGTATACACACATGGCACCTAGAAAGATATATAAATGTATACTGTGTGTATGTAGATACACATGTCCATACACAAGTGTCCTAAACGCAAGTACAACCCATATATTTATATATATGTCCACACACAAATATACATAATTTCTATATACCATAGAAGGATGAATTATAATATGTATATTTTTTGCTATAAAGTTTATGTATTATTATTTCTAGGACCCTAATCTGTAAGTCATTGTATAAATAAACCAGGTGTTTTTAATATAATATAGTGGCATGAAAAGATTGGATGACTTTGCCATTGAATAAGTTTGTCATTTCCAAGGAAAGTTTTCTAGGGCCATAGCACTGCCAGACTGGATTAGTTTCAACACAGAACTTGGATTTACAGTTGTCCAGGAAACACATTTCTCTGGAGATGGAGGATTTATCTAGGAATATTTCAGGCGTACCTTAGGGCTGCATAGTGATTGGTGACAGTGCTTAATCAGGCAGAGAAAGCTAGGGATTGGCTTTTATGCTTTACTGAAATAACTGTGCAAAATGATTTCCAAAGCTGGTTGGACAACTGCCAGCATAGAGGTATTTCTTTCTGGAACAGCACCAAAGAGTCAGGGGCCAGATTTTCAGAAGCATTCGGCACCCAGCAGCTCACTTTGAAAATCTGACCACTTCCCATTTCATATCCTTAATGCCCCATCTCTGTTGTTGGGTTTGGCAGTGGCTGTGAATACACAATAAGGAAATATTCATGTACATATTAGCCCCTTTAACATGTTTGAAACTGCTAGGTTTGTTTCATATTTCCCCCAAATATTATCCAGAAAGCAAATCCCACAGTGAAGTGTTTGATTTCGTTGTGCCTTAAAACATTAAATCATGCCAGGTTTAGTAACTCATTTAATTTATCTGCATGGTTTAGAAGAAAGACAAATTCACCACACCAAAACACAGTAGAGAATGTCAAATGCTAATTGGAGAACTGCAGTTTATTTCCTTAGTGGTCTTTTGGTTGATGTTTCTGAGCACGTGGGCTCTGTGAAGTTTACATGACTTCTGAAGTCTCCCAGGGGAGAAGCAATAATATGGGATTTCATTAGAAACTGATAAAAAACCCCATACAACTTTCTCAAGCCTAAAGGGACAGGGGGCTATTTTTCTTCCACTGGAAAACCTCTTGTAGAGCCTGATGGAATGGTCTCTGGAGATGAGAGAAGTCTTTGGGCATCTGATTAAGGTTTATAATGAAGTAATATCCTCCCACACAGCTACTTCCATCATGCCTTGCACTGAAATTGCACATTGTAATGCTTTGAACAACTTTCTCTTTTAATTCTTTGCTCTCCAGAAGTTAAGCAGGGTCTGAGTTTACAGTAAGTGAGTGGGTAGAACACACTTGTGTTACACAACCTGTCTGTGATGCCATCCTGGAGGAAGATGCTGAGTGAACCTGGTTAACTTAGGCACCACACTGTCCTAGATGCTGTACCACCACAGTGTTAAAAAGAGCTGGGCATACAATGCCAAGAGTGTTCCATGGATGTTCATCCAAATCTTAAATAAATTCAGCTTGATCTTTTTTTGTCCCCTTTGTGTTCGTTTTCTGGGAACAATCAAATAATTCACTTTTACTGGCAGAGAGGGTTTCAAAGGCACAGCCACAAATGCACTGGGAAGCAGAATTGCAAATGTGCAGATCCTGTCAGAGCAAGACACTAGAAGAGTTTTGTGTGGCTCATGTGATAATTGAATGGTAAAGTTGAAATTTAGAACAAGTACAGTTGGTTCAAGGAGTTAAAATATAAAATGACAGTCATTAAGTGTCAGACCAAAGAACATTTCAGCCTGTGAGCTTTTGATTATGAGATATGAGATCTAAACTATTAAAAAGAATATTTGCATACCTTTAATTTAGGACAGATTTTCATTACTTACTGCTCAGTGTTTTCAAAATAAAAATACATGCAAAGTGAGTGGCATTCATGAGCAGTGTATAGATCTGTCATTCTCTTTTCTCCTGACTGTTGAGGGGGAGTGAAAGATGAAGGGAGAGCCCTCCATCTCTCTCAGTCCACTGATCACATTCAAGCAATGCTTGCTTGATGCCAGCTTTGATTGAGGTGAAGAGGTGACTCAGTCTGTCTGTAGGATGAACTCTATTTTTAAATGTTAAAGTGGTTCAGTTGGAAACCTGACCTACAGGTCGACTCAAAATGAGGATTCATTTCTCAGTTTAGCTTTTTGGTATCTGCTTAATTAAGGGTAGACACCTGCTCTTTGCTTTAGTGATGTAGACTGAAGAAGAGAGGAAAGTGGTTTTATCTCTAAGCTGACTGATCATGCCCTTGTGGTGCTATAGACCTTTTTCCTCCAAAGTCCACAGTTTTCAAGGCAACAGTAAGTGATATCATCTCTCTGCTCAGTTCACATGTACGATCTCAGATAAAAGTGTTCTGCCTTTTTTAAAAATTACCCCCAAGTTTGAACTTGGCAGACGTATCTGTAGTTGCCCTGTGTCTAACTGAACTGTTCAGACCAGGTCAGTCCCACGTGGGGCTGTCTCACCCTGCTCTTCTGTTTGCCTCTCTCCTCCAAGGCTATTCTAAAGGTGAAGGTGCAGGCCAATACTGTCAATGACAGCATTACCACTGGCCTCACAGAGTTTGGGTTGCAGCCCACCTTCCTCCTGCTGTCTTTGCTTATGAAATGCTACCCCGAGGATGCTACAGTTGGAAGTTTCCTATATGTCATTGGGGATTTATTTCTGACAAAATTCACTGGTAATCCAATTTTAGTATGCTAAATGAGTTTAGTGTGCAATAATGTTTTCCTTTTAATAAAAACATAAGGTTGCTAATCCATATGGCATATTCACAATGCAAAAGTGATGGTTGTGTAAGCTTTGATCTTGATAATGCTGATGTCAATCTGTGCATATAACTTTGTGCCAGTTTGTAAGGTGAAATATATTAGAAGGAGCAGAGATGCCAATCAAAGAATAATCCAAAGGGAAAGTATAAGAAACACCTCTGTAATCCAATGGACAAAGTCAAGGAAAGGCTTGGATCAATAGTTTCACCATTAACCTGCTATGTGTTCTCTGGCAAGTTATTTAATATTTTGTACTTTATTGGGGAAATGAGGCTCTGGATTTATGTATATTTTTTAAGTTTATGGATGGAAAATATTCTCAAATGCCATGTGTCACCAGGGGAATGTCATCTGGTATTTTACCAATCTACTCAGGTCTGCTTTGCATCAGGTTGTTGTCCCATTTCTCCCATATCATCATCACTTGAAAGTCAGCTTTTAGTTGACATATGTGGAGGTCAAATCTTTTTACTTCCTCCTCATGTGTTTTCAACTGTGTCTATTTTTGTTGTACATACTGAGTTTTGTATACCATGGAGACAAGCCATAGCCAAACAGCAATTTGAGTTGTAGCCCAAGACTCTGTAGGGTACTCCCACATCTCCCAAGAACACTTTTCTTCTACAAACTAAAGTATGCACTTTTCTTCTACAGACTCAAGTATGCACTTTTCTTCTACAGACTCAAGTATGCACATGGACCAAAAAAATAAAAAATTCTTAATGTCCAATCCAAATGTGAACCCATCCTTGCATCACATAAGTAGTTTCCAGCAGATAGCCTAAAAGAAGTAAGTTCTTCTCGTATTTTCTGCTTTTTTTGAACACAGGATTCAAATACAGTTTGACATTGCTTGGCTTCCCTCTGACAGAACCTGACAATTGCCATAGTTGGACTGATCTTGAGTGACACTATCGGGGTACAGGGGTTTGGGGTTTTTTGCCTTCCTCAAAACTGGACAAGGTTAAATCAGAGCTAAGAGATACAAGAACAACAACCCATGCATTTTCAGCTGGACAGGCTGCCAAGAAAGTCATTGAGCACTGAAGTGATGAGGTGTTTAACAATTTCAGGAGCAGGGCATTGTGCCAGGGTCTGAGTATTTGATAAACAGGAACTTTACATAGCACTGATCAAATGCATGTTCTGCTATCCCTGATTTTACCATTTTTAGAAAGCCCCGTGGCAAGAGAGATGTTTCTGCTCCTTCCCAGGAACATTTCTAGTCTACAACTGCAAATGTTTCAGGACACAGGCCTAGCTGTGTCTAAGGAATTGTTAGCAATACTGCCATAGCAGTATTTTACTCTCTGTGTAAAAATTGATGCACAGATTAGTATTTCTACACAAAATAACCGTGGCACCTGAGCACCAGAGTCTCTAGGGACACAGTAACATTCTCCTGTGAACACAGGGTAGCTCTTAATCCCTCACAGGGCCATGGCACTCTGTTTGAATGAGGATGGCACAGTAATGTGAGGCAATAAAGATCCAGGGTGGCAGAATAAGGGTAAGAGAAAAATGAGAAAGAAGAAAGTAGTAATAGGATTTTTTCTCGATCTGGATATTTTCCCTTTAAATGGTAAGAAGTGAACTGAAACTGTTCTTTGACAAAAGCAAAGAACTAAGATTCCCTGAGCACAAAACCTCCAGCAAACACCAAAAACCCGATCCAATGACAGTGGAATCATGTTACAATCATAATAGGTTTATATTGTTAGATAAAGAAATCAATAATTAAAGTTATGAGTGTCTATTCCTACTTTTCTCACAACTCTTGCATCACCTTTGAAGAAGACACCAAAGCTAAGGAGAGGGATTTTATTTCCAGGGCTGAGGTGAGGAATTAATTTCTCTTGTGTCCACTAGTACAACAAAGCTGCTCTGGTTTCCTCCAGGATATATGTTTGAGTGAACACACATCATCACAACTGTCACAACAAAAGGATGAAAATGCACTTTTATAACTGCTCTTGTTCCTGGCTTTGTGACAAAAATTGCAAGTTCCACTTACTACTAAGAGGGCTCAAGTCATCTTTTTTGACACCAGTTTTTCCAGTCAGCAAGATTACTCAGCATCAATCAGCATTTTAGAAACTTCAAGCAGTGTTAAATGTGACATGGAACATTTCCTATTGGAGTGCCTTCACCCCTTTCTTAGTGAGTTATGAGTTAATGCCAGCCCTGCACGCAGGAGGAAGTTGGCTCTAATGCAGTGTGTGTGTGTGGTGGAAATATAGAATTGCCATTATCATTGTTGGTGGTTTCTGTTTCCCTAAGTGATGCTTATACCTGGGCATCGATAGAGTTTGGTTTTGCACATGAAAGTGAATTGATGGGAATGCAGGAAATTCCTGCCCATATTTTTTTTTTTCTTATCCAGTGGTGAAGAAACACTTCAAAGTCTGCTTCAAAGAGCAGTGTGTAAGCCTCGTAATGGACAGCTACAACAACCTGTTCATAGCAGCAATTTCGCCTTATACTCTGGCAGTAAGTGGTTGGTACTTTAATGACCCAATGGTTCAAAGCACTTAACTGTGCTCAAACTTTGAACAACCTCCCTTCCTTCAATGGGGCAATGTGCATGCTGACTTCTAATCACATGCTTCAATGGTGTGCTGGGGCAGGGCCAGAGAGTTCACCATCTGGCAGGATCAAATATTAAACCTTGTGATATTTTGTACTTCTTCATGATTTCTATGCATAGATCTGTTTTATGATCATGCTGCTTTCTACTGCCAGAACATCATACTAGTTAAGGCTTTTGAAGCCTTTTGTTTTGAAACTTTAGAAGACTGGAGAACTTTTTTCTTTTGATTTCTGATGTCAACGTAATAATTTTTTACATCACATTGCAGTTTTGTACTCTATCCTTGTCTCGTTATTTTTAAAACAAAAGGTCATCCTGAAATTTTTGTTTGTTTGTGACTTTTTTTGGCACTGGTAAAAGTAGGGAACAATTTCAGTGACTTTAGTTCATTATAAAACTCTGATAACACTGTATTAGGGTAAAAACATCTGCAGTGCAAATCAGTATAAATAATTTGCCACAAGAGATCACAGCTTATAAATGAAGGGGGGAAAATTAATTTGTTGTGCTTATTTTCACAATAATTTTTATAAATGGCGTTAATAAAGAAAAAGGAATTGTGACTATAGAAACTGATGGAGAAAAGACAGCTAAGAAACTTTCTTTTTAATATTTAGTGCAAGTATTCAACTTATCAAGAATCATTGAGTGGCTTTCAAAACTCATAGAAAAAACTTGATTGGGTTCTATAGAATATGAATCAAAACTCAGAAGTGGATATGTTCTGATGCTGTTCTATGGTTAAAATTTCAGTGTGTCTTGAAGGAAATGAAATAAATGAGCAGAGTCTGAAGGAAATTGCCATCTCAGGCATCTGAATGTTTGTTTGCTAGTTTGGGGTGTAATTATGTAGGTGTTTGAACCCCACTGTATTGAATACTCAGCCCTGACTTTCTTCATATTGGTGTGGATCAAGAATAACTCCAGAGGAACCCATGAAATGAGATCTGTGTCAAAGGACATGCTTGGTTGGGGGGTCTTTTTATTTGTTTATTACAATTAACTGTTACCATGCAAATCATCAAGGGGAAAGGAAGCTGCAGGGAAAATTACAGTGTATATCACATGTATTAAATGTTTGAATCCATTAATGTATGGATGGGCTACATGAAATATTTTGTGTGCAATTTGTGGGGAATGCTCTGTAGTGTCAAGAGCATCACTGCAGAAAGTTTACATTTTAATGTTTAGAATTGCTTTGCTCACTCATCCTAAATTTTTAACAGATTTCACTTGAGGTGCATTCATGTAAAAATGAAATCTATTTAGAATTTTACTAAATTTCTATCTTCATCAGTATGTCTAAGTTTATAACTTTGTTGAATTTAAAATTATTATGTAGTTGAATGTCTCTTACAAAGCTGCAAACTGTGCAGTAACCTTGCCATTGTTTTCAAGTGTCTATAAAGTTTTTGTAAGAATATTGTACTAACATAATTTTGTAAAAGCAGGATCGTGGTGAGTGTGTTTGTAAAGGCATTATTTATCCCCCTATAAATTTAATATTTAAAAATTAATATTTATTATCTTTATGCAGGTAAATATCGATGCCTGATTATTTCATAGCTGTCAATGAAATCTGCTGTTGTGATTTGCAAGGTCTGATGCAGAGAACGTCTCCCACACCATGATTGATCCTGTGTCCTCCTGGGAACTGATGTGAAATGCTGTTATTTCTTGGGATGGGAAGAAGGAGCCATGCTAAGTGTTTTCCTTTACTTTTACCTGTGATTAGGGAGCTGGGATTTGGGGACCCTTTGTTCAGTGACTCATTTTTGTGGTCTGCTTGGCCAAGTTGCCTCACTGGTTACTTCACTAGTTTTCCCACTGGTGGGACAGAAATGATCATACTTCACAAAAATCAGAGGGACTCCAGGAGCAATGAATTCTTTAGAAGTCCTCTGGTCTGTATCTGGGCAAGGCTCCTGCTAATGTACATTGGGCTCCAGATCAGGCCTCATAATTGTCAAGTATTTTTTTTTTTTTGCAAAGAGGAACCTTTCTGCTTCTGAAAGCACAAGTAGATAATGACCCCCAAAGGCCTCTACTGAGAGCAAGCCTTGCTCTGCACCGAGCAAGACCTTCTGTGATGGTTTTCTTCCTCCTAGACCGAGATGAGGAGAGCAGGGAAGGTAAGAAATTCAGCAATTCCATTGAAATCCATAGGATTACTGGTGCTGCATGCCCTGTAGCTGTGGGAGTCCTTGCATGGTCTCTGCTAACTAAATCCATGTGAAGCCCCCAGTGACAGGCTGCTTCAATATCATGAGACACAGAATGTTCATTTTGGGAAGTGCAGGCATGTTCTTCAGGCTCTGTCCCATTGCTGATACACGAGGGCAGTGCAGGGGTGGCAAGGTCTGTAGTTCAAAGGCAAGGTGATGTGGCCCTGCCAGCTAGTGAGCCTGGTGACTGCACAGAGTCACACAACTTTTACCCCAAAATAACCACCTGCTGGTCAGAATTATTCCATATTGGTTTTCCCACCCATTTTGGATGCAGGATCGTCACCAAGAATGCTGCAGTATTAATTCTCCTCCAAAACTGAGTGCAGTTATGGGCTTTACTCTCACTTCGCTCTTGCAGGCTTCACTTGGCTCTTGGTGAGATTAAGCCTAAAAACAGTGAACTCTTTGTGTGCCCATCCTAAGAACTTTACAGACTGTCCTTTTGCAGAGCACTTGTTCTTGGAGGCAGAGTATAGGGCTCATGGGCACCTCGAGCAGAGCAGCTGGTGGGCTCCTCCACTTCTGCTGCCTTGTTCATTTGAGCCTTGCACATCACAGCAGTAATCCTTCCCTCCCTGCTCCTGTGTGACCTATTTGGAGCTGGACAGCTTCTGACAGTCTTTTTTTTTTCATTAAAGTGCTCAAAGAGAAAAGTCTTCTTTAAGAAAAATATGGAAGAAAGGGCTTACACAGAGAATGAGAAAAAAGTCTGGAGTCTGTTTTTCATTTTAACATCTCTAGATTTATTTATGCATTTCAGGCTATTTACTCAATTCAGGCTAATAATTAGAGTACTTTTCTTCATCACTTACAGTTCACCATCAATAGAGGTTTAATGTTTGGGAGTATTGGTAATAATTGTTTTGCTGAGTAAACCATACTGAAAAGATAATAGCCCTCATTTAGGACTTTGAACTGATGCATAACTTCTGGTTTTATCATTGTGTCCTGCGGTTAGCACACATTAAATTTGTCCTTGAAAGACAATGCTTTTTCTTCAGTTGTATTCATCCTGTTTTATTTAGTACATCTGGAAATCAGGCTCAACATTGCTGTTATTTCCCCATCTCCTGCCACTGCCCTGTGGAAGGACAGGGTGTTCTGTAATGCAGTTTCTCCCCCAAGTGTCTGCCCCAGTCTGTGTTCTATATGTAACTTTACATGGATAGAAAACGCATTTCAAGGACTATATAAACACAGTTTTTACATTCCAGAGCTGAAATAATGTATTTGATAGTTGACAGAATTTATATAATTTAAATTATATTTAAAATATGGGAAGAGAATAGCAATTTTGGTTGCTATTTTCTGAATGTACAGCAGGTGGTGCTTAACAAATGTACTTTACAGCCAATGCCTGAAAACAGTGAAACCTGGCAGCTTGAAGTTTAATTGTGCTTCCCAGTGTTTCCAAAGAAGCAGTTTGAATGGAAGGCCCTCAACAGGATTGACATACTTCAGTGTATACAACGTGCACGATGTTTGAATTATGGGGATACAGCAACAGCTCTTCAAAAACCACCTGTTGCATGCTATAAGGAGCTATACATTTGGAAAAGAGTTAGGTATTAGCAGGATTATTCCATCTTGATCTTTGCCCTTTTCCTCCAGGCTCATCATGGCTCACTTAACTAATGGGAAAGATCCAAGCCCCCAAGTACTGCTTTCCACATGGACAAAAGAATATGAAGGAAATGGTGTGAGGAGACCTAGCCTGGTGTCCCTGAATTCTCATTTGTATACCTGTCAATGAAAGAATTTGTTTTTCTTCTGGCATCAACAGATGAGCCTGTGCTGTGGTTCTGGTAACCTTTCCTGGTGTGGATGGGACCTGTCTCAGGACTAAACAAGAACCTGAGTCACTGTTTCCTCTCTTGGTATCTTATTAGCAAGATAAGGAAGGTGTTGGGACTCTGAGGTGCTATTTACATTCTGCAGTGTTGAAACTTCAAGATTTATCTCCAATAAGGCAGCAGTTTTACACAAGCAAAAGCTATCGTGAGCCAAGGGAATAAGATGAAGAGGGGCAATGAGTCAGGGAGCTAAAGAGAATTTACTGACTAGCTTAGTAAAGTTTTAATTAAACTTTATTATTTTTAGGGCTGTGTTTTTCTTCAAAATCATTATTTCTTTTAATTTAAAAGTGCATTTTTTAAATTACTGATTAGAAGGCTCACAATTAACATCTCAGAGAGACAAATGCCTCCTGCACAAACACTGATAAGGTATGAACAGCAGGAATGCAAACATTTACACCAGTGTTTACTAGTGGTCTATCAACCCCAACCTTGGAATTCTTCTGAAGCCCAGAGGGTACCTGGCTGCAGACTGTGAGCTTTAATGACAGCCAGCCATG
Organism: Xenops minutus; assembly: GCA_035221455.1. Taxonomy (NCBI): domain Eukaryota; kingdom Metazoa; phylum Chordata; class Aves; order Passeriformes; family Furnariidae; genus Xenops; species Xenops minutus. The sequence continues at coordinate 45,576,948 of JAWWEE010000074.1, forward strand.
CAAAACCCATTGAGGGGACATTTCATGCTCACATAATTGCCTAAAATCTCTGGAGTTACTCTGATTTTTAGATGTTCTGCTTGCCTGCTAAGTAGGCAGTCATGCCACAGTGCTGCCCCAATTTCTGTGGAGTCAAAACTTGGTTCCCTGCTAGAACTGAGACCTCTCGCTGTCCATGGAATGGGATGGGAAACCCATAGACCTTATGGGCAGCTGTGGGGGACGCAGCCCCCATCCTGCAGCAGTGTTAAAGGCAATCCAGGCTTTAAGTCAAGTTAATGCAGCTGCAGGCCTAGTGCTGGTGTTAAGACTCCTTTAAGAGCTTGAGCACATGAATTGGATGCTTTTCCAACACATCTGCAGAGGGATGCACATGAAGATCTGCCAGCTGGACTTGCATGTAGGAGTCTCACATCTGCAGTAGATTTAGTAGGATTCAAAACCAGAGTGATTTCAAATACAGACCTGATCAGAGTAACTTGGAAAAATACATGGTGCCATGAGATGTTGTGAATCATACCTACTAGTTCAGATAGGGAAGGAAAACCTGTTTAAACCAAGCCAGAATCCAGATTTTAGAGCAAAGGTGAGTGATCCATTAGTGACTCAGAGCCCCTGAGACCTGGGTGGAAAAGCTGCCACCAGTTCAGCAAAGAGGCTAAAGATCTACCAGGACCTTACACGTGCAAGCTCTCTGAAGAGACCCTTGTTGCTTGCTCCAGAGCTGAGGAGGGAATGAGAGTGCATCTCTCTGGCATATGATGGTATAATTGTATGTGGGCAGTGGGAAATGATGTGAATTTATCTGAAGTGTTGCCAAGCAGGCATGGCCACATTCTCTCTGAAACCTTTCTAATAACAGACAATTAAAGGAGGCTCTGTTTAATGATCCTAAGAACATTTTGAGGAGTGATTACAGCCAAGGTTGTTGGGAGCCTGTTTGCAAATGAGTGTCTCCTTAACCACTATCTGCAGCTGTTGGCCCACCTTCTGCTTTTGTTTAAATCTGTATTCTCCACAGGCTGCTGTGAGCAGATCACAGTGCTGCTGTGGCAAGAATCAATACTGCTCTCATTTTAACTTGCTCATCACTGAAAAAGCCAAGTTTAATATTGAAGTTTTTAAAAACAGTATTGGGCAATAGACTGCATTGTTTAAGTTGCTACTTCATTACAATAATAAAGCTGTAGGAAAAAGATTCATTGATGTATTAATCTGTCACAAATTTATAGCATCTACTGCTCTTTCATCGGTCCCATTTTGCACAGTACTGGGCAAATGCCAAAGTAGACTGTAAAAAAAAAATCTTTTATGGGCTTCAGTAAGAAAGCATCATTTACCCAGTCCTGGAAAGGATGTGCTCTCGGGCAGGGAGTTGGGTCAGCCCAAGTGTGTGTGCACATTTGCTTTGCATGTGTGCAGGCAGGGTGTGATGGGGGAAGGCACTGTGACTGTATCATAAGAAGTAGAATGCACTGCCTATTTTAATGGTAAAGGCAGGTTCTCCTTTCCTCCCCAGATAAGAATATTCCCTTCTGGTATGGTGAATTACAGTGCTTCTTCACTGTGAGTCTTCCCAAGGTGATCACGAGAGAGTCACACCTTGAGCCAAAGTCCCAAAGTCCTCCTGTCTGCTTCTGTCCCTGCCACAGTGAGCAATGGCTTACTGAGAGCTGAACAGAAAATAGATTTGGCTCTCCACAGACCTGCTTCAAGGGATGGTTAATACTAAAATAGAAGAAACACTAAGCAGATCCCTAATGGAACTGAAAGGAACAAATTTTACTGCTGTATCTACCAGTACCTCGTCAGAATTTGTACTCTAAAATTTCATATTCGGGAAGTTCCTAAGCTGCCTTCCAACTAAATGGAGATACATTCAGTGCCACAGTTTCCAGTGGGGAAAAAAGAAAAAGAAAGAAAAATTGAAAATGAAACCAATCTAGTTTGTTGTGACTCTTCTAGTCTAAAGCTTGTCCCCTCAGCGAAGGAAGGATAGGGTCAGGCAGTGTGAGAAAGGAAAGTACTTGGCTGCAAGTGAGATTTAGAAAGGTATAAAAGTTGTCCCACTATTTAGAAGGTTGGTGTCTATAATGCTTGCCTAAATGTAGCTGGATTTCACAGGTTTGGGTTATTTTCTCAGAAGTGGAAATGGTAACGTGGAGTTGGGTGTAATAAGGATGTTTTCAGGAGCAGAGAGTATTGTCCATATCATTTGAAGACTTAAGAGCTGCTGATTCTTATCTTTGGGTTTAACTCTACCAGTGTGTGCTGCACCAATCAAACTGACCATGACTTACCTCAGTGCAGTAAATGTAAACTCCAGCAGGCTTGGAGGCATATGATAGAAATAAATTCTGACACCCCTGACTTTGAACACTGAACTGGCTCTTGGGGTGTCCTGTGGGTGGTTGCCATTTTATCTATGCCCAAGTTCAGCCCTCACTGGCTCTAATAGGTATGCCACATATTTTTTTTTCAGAGCAAACAGAAAGATAATTGCTCATTTTTGTTTAAAGTCACTGGGATCAACAGAAATCCCTGTCCCAAGGCACAGAGTAGAGGGATTAAGGTGTGAGCAGGAACTCTGCTGTGGGTCCTTTTAAACTGGCAGCAAGGAAAGGCACTGGGACACTGGTTTCATTATGGCTGTGTGTAAGAGGAATCTGAAAGTGAGTGAACAGCAAGTGAAGCTTATGAGAGCAAGACTGAAGAGGGGTAAGAAAAGCTGGACTGAATTGTGTTTATAATCATCACTTTCTCCTGCCTGTGTATGCAAACAGGACTACAGAACTGAAAACATAACTCCTTACTGCAGACAGACGTGTCCTACACAAGAAGCTAACTGCTGGTGGACTAATACCTACAAAAGCAAGTGTTTTAGATGCTTAGTAGCCTAAGTTCACATAATGTGTTTCTAGCACAGCTCCAGTGAAATCCTAGAACCTCTGTAGCCAGTTTCAGCTGACACAGTCCTTAAGCTCCTTTCATCTCTAACCAGCAAACCCCCGAGGACTCTGTCCACATCTCATGAACACACCTGACCTGTCAAGACGATGATCTTTGCCCTGCAAAAAGTACATTATGATCAGAAATTGTCAGAAGAACAATAGTTTCAGGGCTCTGATGTTTTTGCAGTCGTGCCAAGCACAGGGCTTCCTTTCACAAGCCCTAACCCATCACCTTCTTTGCGTGGTCTCTCTTCAACTCCCATCTCTCACTGACTGCTGGGACTTTGTGTTTTGGGTGTTGCTGCCTGTGATTTGTTTTGAGAGGAGGAAGACCAAAGTGTAGGTAGCTGCTTCAGGTCAATGCTCTGTTGTGTCCACTGCAAGTTAGCCATGATGGCTTTGGATCAGTGCTCTCTGAAAAGACTATGAAGAAACTCTTCCAGACCCTTCCTTTGTGATTATCTATAAGCAAGGCAACGAACAGGATAGAGACAGATGCCTTTAAGGTTACTTTGAAAAAGAAAAGGCTTCCAGTTTTTAGAAATGTCAGAGTTATTAGTCAAATAATCTATTTGTATAAATCAGTAATAATTCTGTAAGGCCACATTGGTTCCTCCTCACATTTCCTGGGTCAAGGAGCAGCATTCCATTTGGATGGAAAGCAGATACGAATAAATCTTTGAAGCAGCCCAAACAACCAAGCTGGACCTGGAGACTGGTCTGATAAGAACTTAATTGAAAAATCCAGTTTATACTGCTGTGGGACTGACTCCATATAGGTTCTGTAGGCAGCTCTGAATCACAATCAGGACGTTCAGGTCCAGCTCCAAAGCTGCTCTCTTTACGTGTCCATTTGCTTTTAATACCCTGCTGCTGTACCACACATGTGCCAGGTGCACACCTCAGATTGTTCTCAAAACTGTGCTCTTTATCAAAAATATTAACTTAGTAGCCATAAAAAAAATTTACATTTTACATCAAGATCATTCATTCTTGTATTGCGCTTCCCAGGAAGTGCACTCGGCTATTTTAATTCCTGAGCCTGTCCCAGAGAGTTTAGAAAGTCAATTCTAAGCAGCTCCATGAAAAAAGGGACAAAATACCCTTCACAGTTCAGCATAATTCTATGAGAAGAGATTTCTGAAGCTTATTACAATCATTGACTAAAACCTAGGACAATGCCAAGTGTTCATCTCCATAGTGGAATGAAAAATGTTATTAGAGTGATATGAAATATTGACTACAAACACTCTATAAATGTATTTCTTACTGTAATTGCATAGGCAATCTTAATTGAAGCTCTACACAGCAACTCCTTTTTTGGTAAGACTTTGTAACCATTCTCTATGGAACTATTGATAAATTACCTATACTAGTAAGGAAGAAACTAGAACAATTTTCAGTTGAACCATAAGACACTATTTATAGTTTATAGCATTTAAAATAAAAAATAAAGGATTTTTAAATTTTATTTTGAAGACAAGTAACTTTGCACATTACTCTTTGCAAATGGTTTTCATTAGCTGTAAACACGAATTTCATAGCCATGTACTTGATTGTATGGCAAGTTTGATTAAAATAGGGTAAAGGTACTTTTCTAGAACACAATTCCTTATGAATTTGGTTTTAAGGTTTCCTTTACACAATGCATAGGGGAAAAAAAGGAAAACAGAAACAAAATCTTAAATGGGTAATTTTGAAGACTATGTCTATACAAAGTGCTTCTATTAGATGTAGAGTATCAGAAATTTTGCTCTGAATGCTAAAAGGCAGTTTAAGTTCTTCACAAACCAATTAGTCCTCAATAAGTGGTAACAGTCAGGGGGGAAATTGTAATAATTACTAACAGATTAAGGTCTAACTCTTGTGGCAGGTTTTTTTGTGGGTGTCTTAATTCACAAGACATGAATACATAAAGAGATTTTGCTCTGAAGGCAGTAAGCTGAGGTAATCTATTCTGAAGTTTGTATCTGGGGTGTAAGTTTTTTCCTCTGAGGACTGTTGGGTGCAGATGGACACGTCTCAAGAAGAAGCAGCTCCCGGTTTGGGAAGCATTTCACTTCAGGGATTCTGCCAGCAGAGGAGGGGATGCTGCAGACAGCACAGCAGCTCTGCTGGAGGGATGCTGGGTGCTGCAGGCAGCACAGGCAGTCAGAAACACTGCTGACTGGGGGGTGTGAATCCCCACAATGTCAGATGAGGTGTGCTGGATGTCCCCACTGGTGATATCCTACCTATGCCATGGGCATAGTGTTTCCTCCAGTGTGTGGGGAGGCTCCAGGGCAGCCAATGAAGCCAACAAGAATATCCACTGGTAGATGTTGCCAGTAGCTTCAAACAAAGCAGTTTGTGTTTCCCCTGTCTCTTCATGTGGAACTGCTTCTCCCTGCTGTGCCAAGACTTCCCTTTTTTCTCCCCACCTGCCCTCAGTGCTGAAATTCATCGTCTTCTCTCTTGATTATTGCCATCTGCTTTGCTGTGATCTCCATCAGGGAGTACAAAATAATTACAGGGCTCATTTTCTGCTGGCCTGAAAATCCATCTTCTCCCAGCTTGTTGAAGATTCCTCTGTCCTCTGGAGATCAACTGTTTTTGTTTAAAGGCCCTGGCAAGAAATTAATGAAGCCTCCTTTACCCAAGTTTTCATCGGGAGTGAATGTTTTAAAAATTCTGATCATGTTGACTAAAACTCTGTCTTTCTTCTTGGTCAATAGAGTTTTATTTCCCCGTGTATTCAGAGGCTGCCTGGTCTGCTTTTCCAGCTGTCTCTGTGGGTTTCTGCTGCTGGTAATGGTTGAAATTTGGGGCTTGAGCAGACACCTCAGAGGCAAGAAAAGTGATTCTCTTTCTAAACAATATTATTGCAACTTTAGTTTGGAGTGTTTTGACCAACAGTTGTAAATTTGCCAGCTTACAGCACATGTTCATTTTCTCTCAGCTCAGGGTCACTGGGAATATGTATGACAATGTTCTTCTCCTTAAGGGGGAAAGGAAAAGGTTGTGTGATACTGAAGGACAAATTCTTTCTAAGTGCTTCCATAGAGGTGAAGGGATGTTACAGCATTTCAATATGACTCATTTTATTTTCATGAGTCAAAAGCCTCAAGCAGGGTGGGCTGCTCTGGACAGCAAAATGTCTGAAATAAAAAGGACAAATGGTTTCCAGAATTAAATGGTTACTGTGTTTGCATTTATTTTTAGGGGTTTTGTTTTATTTTCTTTTTTATTTTGGAAAATGCATGTGCATAAAGTTCATCTCAAGGGACTTTGTTAGGGATGGCTTCTCCAAACCACGTTCCAGTAATGATTCTTTACCACCTTGCTACACATTTTTTTCTTCATCTCTAATGATGCTTGTGGCAAAAATCTCCTACAAAGCTAGCATAGGTTTTTTCTCATTTAACAGCATGATGACCCTCCCCACCAGCAGAGAAAAGTGGTGTCTAAGCTCATGAAGAATAACTAAAAAGCCCTGTTAGTCTGTTAGTAGTAGCTAATTAAACTTTGCTGTAGTTAGTTAGCTTGGCCTTTAAAGTCGTGGCTGACTTGCTCACCATTGTAAAACAGAACCTTTTTTCATAAATTGTTCCTGTTTGATATAAAGCTGTTGGAATATGCACAGTTGGTGTGTACATATGTAGTACACAGAAGAACATAACAAGGGTTCCCTAGAAACACTATAGCACCTAAATATTAAACCATTCATCACTGTTACAAGAATACAAGAAATTCACAGTCTGGAATTACAGTTTATTTGCAATCAGCAAAAAGGGACCCAGTATGGCCTATTTAACTTAGTGCAGAATAAATTTTAGTTTTGGATTAATCTCCCTGGGAATAGGTTTTTAATTCTCTCTAGCATCTGTGATTTGCATTAATATATGCAAAGTATTGTAGCAGCATACTCTTTCCAAAAGCAGTTCTCTTCAAAACTGAATGATCCATTTTGATAAAGGGAGTTATCTTTTGTTTTAATAAAAATCCCTAAACATGAAACTTTTTTTTTTTTTTTGACCCACAGGAGTCTAGTTTTTACAGCAAAATGCATGAAGCTCTTAGAAATACCAACTTTAGAGTTTTCATCTTGCCTGTTATTAAACTGGATAATTCCTTCACAATGTATGCATATATGTTGGTTACACTGGAGTGTGAGAGTACCTATATGTGTGTATGCATATACACACAACATATTCTGTGTAAGTGGCAGATCATGTTATTCTTTGCTTTAGTAAATCTGATTTTCAACCCTGAGTTTACTGCTCAGCCCTTTTATTGAGGACAATTTCCTACTGATTTCACTGAGAGTTCTGCTCAGTTACACCTGAACAGGAAGTTAATGGTGCCTTCACTTCATTCTGAGTGGCTGTGACTTGTTTCTTGTGTGTCTCAGAGACCAAACCCTGTCCTCAGCACTGGTGAGGCCTCATCTCGAGTGCTGCCTTCAGTCTTGGGTCCCTCACTACAAGAAAGACATTGAGATGTTGCAGCAGGTCCCAAGAAGGGCAACAGAGCTGAAGAAAGGTCTGGAGCAAAAGGCTGCTGAGGAACATCCGAAGGGGCTGGGGTTGTGTAGCCTGGAGAAAAGAAGGCTTGGGGGAGACCTTGTTGCTCTCTACAACTCCCTCAAAGAAGGTGTAGCAAGGTGGGGTTTGGCTTTTTCTCCTGGGTAACAAGCGATAGAGCAAGAGGAATTGCCCTCAAGTTGCACCAGGGGAAGTTTAGATTGGATAATAGGAAAACTTTCCTCACTGAAAGGGTGGCTAGGCATTGAAACAGGCTGCCCAGGCAAGTGGTGGAATCACCATCCCTAGAATTGTTCAAAAAACCTTGTGAATGTGACACCTTGGGGACATGGTTTAGTGGCAACATGGCAGTGCTATGTCGGACTCGATATTGAAACTCTTTTCCAAACTTAACAGTTCATTGATTCTATATCTGTCTCACAGTTCCTGGTGCCCAGCAGCCTTTTTGTCCTGTTTGTAGGGAACCACTCACAGGTCATGGTTTTTTCAGATTTTGACACATGGCCAGCCTGTGCCTCTCTGTGAATTCCGGGATCGCGAAAAAGAATTGCAAAAAAATACCAGAGACCTGGTGCAGACTGTGCCCTCGTTTTCTTTGGTCCCTTTAATTATATTTTTCACTCCTGAATATCTCTTAACTTCACAGGTGTCTCTAAAAGGTCAGAAGAATGGCCATTTGGAAAGGTAAAATGCTCTATTTAAGGCTGTATCACTTTTCTTCATATCTTTCTAATCATTTCGTTTGGTTTTTGTCACTGAAGCTTCCTAGTCATCTTAACATTTCCCACACTTGGCTTCATGAAAGAGCCCCATGGCCTGTAATTAATGAGATGTGCTATAAATGTCAGCACTTTGCTCATGAAACAGTTCTATTTTTACTTGATTCTTGACATTCAGACTTGTTAGCATGCTGACGTGTGTCTTGCAACATTTCTTGTGTTACAGCCCAGCATCTCAACTGTGCAGCCTAAATGGCAAGTGCCTTTTCATAGCTTGGACAAAATGCAGCTCAGGGGAAGATTCCCCATGGTCTATCATGTTTGTTTTATTAGGTTACTGGGAATTTCTAAATCACTTTGATTGGAAGTTTAATTACATCCCTCTTCTGGTGATGCTGGAACTCCATGACAGTGGTCAGACCTATTCTCCCCAGTTTTGGGCATGGCCACAAGAGCGCTTTCCACTTGTAGGTGAGAGGTATACAGGGCCCTGTAACCTCTGGAGACAGAGAACAGCACCAGAATTTAAAAGCCCTTTTTTTCAGAACCGTTGTCTTCCTTGCTCCTAGTTCAACATATGCAGGTACATTCCTAACAGAATTTGAGAAGAACAAGTACAAAAAAGAAACAGTTTTTATGTCTTTCAGCATCAAATTTTAATTATTGAATTAAAAAAAAATGTTCTAGGTATTATGGTAACAGTGTGTTGTCTGATAACTAATGAAGGATAAATGTTTAGTTAATTAGGATGATTACAGAGTGAAAGACTCCAGATTGGATTTTAGAAATCATTCACATTCGAAACCATTGATTCCCGTGATCTTTGTTTTGTTCTGTTTGCTTACTCTGTTTCTCTCCCAAAGCTTTTAAACTCCTGCTGTGGCATTTTGCCCACATTTTGTACAAAATACAAACAAACGTAGGAGGTTTTTTTGCAGCAGTTCATGGTAGATCTTCCTTTCCTTTTGTAGGTCTATTTGGTTTTGTAGGCTCATCAGCTTTCTAAAGCAAAGTTTTTTGGTTTCCCATTTTAATGTTGGTGTCCTCTCATTTTACATACTCAGCTAAATTGTGCTGTTTCTTTCCTTGTGGATAACTGGAAGGGAAAGATTGCATTTATAGTCGAAATTGTGGCTGAGGCAGCTACATTAGCAGCTCACCTGCAATAAGGATAATATCTATATTTGCAGTATTTCCATATTGTATTTAGAAAAGGAGTAGTTTTGGTACTAGTGCCCTTCTAGGGTCTGATCTGTAACAGGTCTGTGGCCATGCAAACAATATGATCAAATACAGTGAGGAGCAAGGCAAACAAAAAAAGTGACTAGTAGCAGCCCAGAGAAAACCAGATTGTTTCCCAACCAGTAAATTTAGAGATTATTTTTTTCCTAAAAATTTTGAAGGGGATCACACAAACAGCTAAGCTCATTGAACACATTGCTTTAATCTTAAGTGGCTCCTCTCTGTTGAAATAATGCAGTGCTAACCCTGGCATGCAGAAAAACATGAGTATATTCTTGATATAGCTATTTTTATAAAGTAACCTGTAATTTTTTCTATTCTAAAAGCATGTATTAAACCCTCTGAAATGGATCATCTTTTAGGGATGACATTTCAAACTATTCAATCAGCTGGAAAGATGTTTTCAACAGAACTTATGGTCTAAAACATGGGAACAATGCAATGTATTCATAAATGACTGCTGCTGTTGCTTAATCTGGTAGTGATTTACATGCAGAAGGTTTCTCTCTGTTCGTGGTGTGCATTTCTAATTCATTTTCTGTTAGAGAATGAAAAAGAAGCTAAATTCTGACTCAGAAATTGTATAAAATGACCACAAAAATCAGTACTGTGCTTCCAGTTAGTGTTGTAATTTTGCATCACTTTCCTATCATTTGCTCTTAACGAGAAAGCAAAGATTTCAGCAAGACTTTTGTTATTTACTTTGGCTATTTAAATTAGTCAGAATTTCATCCACGGAGAGTAAATCTGGTCAAAGGATAGAGCCTTCAGCTTCTCTGGTGGGGTGGGAGAAAGAGATTTTTGCTGGCTTGCTCCTGCCAGTCCCAGGAAAAGTCGAGTGTAGGTTGTTGCTGGCTCCGTGCAACTTCTGATGGAACAAAAAGCCCTGAGACACTCAGTAACACCCTGTTTTCTGGGAGCTGCAATTGCTTACGTGCTTAATTCCAGAGTAACTTTG
>JAWWEE010000074.1:45594976-45649934 GCA_035221455.1 Xenops minutus
ACAAAAAAAAAAAAAAAAAAAAAAAAAAAAAAGCATTATTCCTTTGATTGGTTCTGGAACTGCCATACCTAAAGGGCTAAAGGTATAACACAGGGTACTGAAAGGGTACCACGCCAAAGATGATGAGCAAGGTCATTTCACTGTGTGGCTACAACTTCATGAGGCCAACCAGCATAGATGAAATGGGCAGAGCATCTCCCAGGCTGTGGGAGCAGCAAGCCCAGCAGCATCTGGCTTATGCAGAAAGTAGTATCTTTCAATCAGCTACTTGAGTGTTTTATATTATTATCTGTGAAGTGGGTGATCAGCACATATAAACATATACTCTGAGAAGCAAAACTGTAACGATAATTATTGCTTTCATAGATCCGTGATTTCTGTAATTGGATATTTAATCTGAAATATAAGAAACCCAAAACTGTAGAAAGTCTGTGTCTCTTAGAGATGCAGGCATTGGGAGAGGAGGAGGCATGCTGTAGCTGTTGAACTGCATTTCTTTCCCTTCCACTGCTACTGTAGTGTTTTTTTTCCTTTAAATGTAATTTCAAATTAAAAAAAAAAAAAGACAATTATTTTGTGTGGATTTTTCACAATGACAACAGAAATTTGGTATTTTTAATTGATCTCCTACCACCAGGTGCACAGCCTCCAGTTGACAAGCTGAATGGTTACCAAGAAATACAGCTGGAAGGTACCTGCTGTTGCAGTGCTGCATGTGCAAAACCAGATGGGCACACGTGCTTTTGGAAAGCAGTGTCTCTGAGCCCACTCATTATTTACTGCTAGCCATTGCAGCCAACTTCTGGGTGGCATCTTGCTGTTTGCAAGTCTGACTACTGCCAGTTTCACTTTTTTCTTCTCTGTGGTGGTGTCTTGATTGGCTATTTCCTGTCAAATGGGAGATGAGTTAAGCTAGCCCTTTTTAAGATGCAGGTTCTTGTAAGTCTGGGACAGTTCTGAGAGAGAAAATGTCATCTGTCTACCCTTTGCTATCATTTGACTTTTCCAGAAAGCCCCAAGGCATGTTTGCTTGTCGCCTGGAAAATACTAATTATAAGGCTTTTGATAGTCAATGACTGTTCTAACACTCCACAAATTCATGAAACATTTAATTAGGACTGTTTTAGTGCAAATCCTTTGCTCATAGAAAGAATTCTAATGATCCTTGTCAATTAGAAAAAAAACCAAAATCCTATTACATAGTGCAAATATGGCAACATGATTGAAATCCCTTCTGGAAATGGAACAGGGAAAGCCCCTATGTGTTTTATTATAGTACCTACATTTTAACATAAAGTGTTGTTTTAGCATTAAATTTTGACTTGAGAAACTGTTCATAGCATGCAGTTCTGCAGAATGCTGATTTCTGATGCTACCAATCTTTGAAAACAGTTATGCAAAGTACAAGTTTATATCATTCCATTTCACTGATCTCAGAACACATCCAAAGTAATTTTAGATTACAGCTATCTATGCAAATGTTGATTAACTGCTGCAGTCTACTGTGCATTTTACTGTCAATATTGCCTTACTCATATTTACAGTGTTAAAGTGCCTGACATGCTAAACTGAGATTTTGAGGGATGGATGAGGAAACTCCCTGATCTCCATGAAACTGCTGGGTGATGCTGTCATTAAACAACACAGGGTTGCTATGCAGCTGTTTGATAAGTAGATCTGGGCTTGTGTAAGTCAGCATTTGATTTGATCTGAGTGTTGCTTGAACTTCTGTTCCACTTTATGTAGTTATATCATTTTAATTGCCTTAATGGTCCAGTAAGACATTCTGGACAGAAGTTTGCATTGGATCTATGTCTTGCATAAGTTTGTCAAATATTGAACTTGACACAGAACCACAAAGCTTGAACTTGACACAGAACCATTTTTGATCACACATGAGCAAATTTTAATCAATTTTTGTATTAGTTTCAACTAGAAAACCATAGAAAAAAGGAGGCAGCTGAAGGTGTTAATGAACAAACAATTGATTATCCATGATTCAGATTTTAAATGTGACTCAGAATTAATTTCCAAACATTATGGGTTCAAGCCAATTTGTTACAGACATATGTCTATCTGTGAAGCCCATGTATAAGGTGGATAGAGATCAGTATCTCAGTACCTTGTGCTGATGATAACTTTTGTGTCCTACTATGGTACTGTGATCCTAGTGTATGCCTCTCCATGCCTACTTAGTGTAGGTGCTTCAGATAACATGATGTCCCACAGGAATGTCCCACAGAAATGTCCTACAGAGAGGCATCTTCTAAAATTATGAACCCACAAAAGTGTCTCCCTCTAACCCACAGGACAGAAAGCCATAGACACCAGGTGGAAGAAAGGTTATCAAGGACAAGCTGATTTTCTCACCTACCACTCATGGGGCCATGTAATAGTCACCCCGTTTTGCATTCCAGATGGGGAAAGCTGTAAAATCCATGGGCTCCTGCTTCACCTCTTGCTCACCCACCAACAGCTCTCTCCTTTGGTTTGTGTTGCTTTTCTTTGGGATTCACCACTTCCAAAACAGACAGATGCAAGGAAGGTTTGCATTGTGCTGGAGGCTAAGATACCGATTTATTTTTAAAGAAAAGAAGACCTGGGACAGGTCTAATGCCTTTCTGCTGTGGTTTCCCATTAAAAAAAAAAAAAGTATTAATAATAAATTAATAAACAGTATTCGCGTTAGTTCTTTTATTATCTACTTGGTTTAGGGGGAATTATATCCTTAAGGAATCATGTCCCTGATTTTTATTATTTGAGAAACCCACAGTTGTCTCCTGCATGTGTAGAGTTATGTGGCTCACAAGAAGTCCCTGAAGTCCCAAATTTGCTGTTCCATGACTGCATTACATACACCACACTGCCTTCACTGCTGGGGGTCTTCCAGCTGCACAGCAAATGGTCCCAAAATTTCCTAGTGCTTTCTACGTGGCTTCTGCAAGGCACATGGCAAGCATCCAATCTGGGATGCAAAGAAACCTGCCACCCATTTTCTCCTGTGTTTTTCCAAGCAGGGGCTGTGCAGTCCTGTAAGGACTTCTTTAGCTTTGATTCCTACAGATGAATATCTGATTTTTTTATTTTTATTTTTTTTTTTAAATTTCATGCTATTGTCCAATTTTAGTTGAAAATCAGCATTTTATGGAAAGCTCCAAGTTTCTCATGCCTTTGGCATTGGCACAATAAATTGGCGTAAGCTCTGAATCCTATGAAGAAGTCTCAGAGGAAATTATAGACTGATACAACTGAAGGATGTAGGGACTGCCAGTCTGTGGACATAGTTTTTGCACAGCAAATATCAAAACGTCACTGCTCAAAAATCAAGAGAGGAAGTCATTACCAAGTACTGTGGCAATCATACTCCTTTTGGTAGTTTTCATTTAAGTTTTTAATTTAGTATGAAATCAATAGTGACCCTACCACATTGCTGGTGATATTTAAAATACTGCTTTCGTCTGCAGTCCCTGCCTGAACCCAGTTTTTACACCATTTGAGTCTGCACAATGCCATATGGGACTGGAATGCTGGGTTTGCAAAATTTGCCAGTCAAAATGCTGCTGCCATCATCACCTGTAATGATGCCCCCCTGACAGTCGCTCTTTTCTGCTGTGTCTCTGGTGTAAATTGCAGAACACCCCACCAGTGCTCAGAGGCACACAGTAAGTGAGAAAATGATCAGCACCATTTGCAGCCAGACTGGCATGTTCCATGTGCCATACTGTTGCAAGGCTACACTCTTGTAATGGGATAGATTTTTTTCCCTGGAAACACCTGAGGAGTGGCAGAGCTGAAGGTGTGGAGGTGCCCAGGGCCAGTTTATCACTGTGTGGGTGTGACCAAAACTGTGTATTCTCCACCTTCTGTGCCATTTCTGATGGACTGTCAATAATGGATCGTTTGCAGCAGCTGCCCAGGGCACACCTGACCCCTCAGGCTACAAACTGGGTGTTAAAGAACTCTGTGAGATAGGGAAGTGTTCCTGTCTTCACACCAGTGACTCAAATGTGATAACTCTCCTTCCGAGGAGTCATTAGCACCTTCACACCCAGACTGAGGGGTTATGTCTGCTAATGGGCCATCAAAGATTCCCAAAACATCCCATGACTCACAGAGTTGAATCACCCATTGTGAAACTCCTTGCCCTGGGGGAGGTACTGGGCATTCCCACCTGAACCTAGGCATATATAATCTTGGGGTTTGGTGACTTCTGGTACCACTCATTGGATCCAGAGGAGGACCAGAACCTCAACAGGACTGGGACTGCCACTCTTGACCAGACTATGACCATCATCCTCACCAACAGGTTTTCCTTTCCTTTTACATTACACTCAGGGGGACCACATGGTGCTCAGCAGAGGGACTGACAAACTCCATTCTGTTCATGCCCCAGGGTGCTGGGTTATACATCTGGTTTTTGTGGGTTAAAAACAATTTTTTCTTTGTATCATTCTATTTATTGTAATCTTTTAAAGTAAATTGTAACTCTGACTTGTTGTCTCTCTTGATCTGGGTTCATTTCTGCCCCTGGTTTACCTTTAAACCAGCACAGCAGGAAGCAGGACCATATGTGCAGGAACAGGAAGGGATGAGCCAGAGCACAATAATAGGGATGCAGCATCATTTTCTTTTGGCAGCAGAGAGTCCCTGTCCTGCTCTGCTGCCTGCTGAACCCTGGACTGAGGCCACGCAAGGCAGACAGGAGGGCTGTGTGGCCCAAATGGTAAGGAAGGCACTTTGAAGCAGCAATAAGTATCAAACAGTCTCAATTCATTCAGCTGGTGGTCTTGAACTTCCCCCAAATTCTCCCTAGGCTCAGACTTAGTCATTATCTTAAATGAAACAGATCTGCAACAACTCTGAGCTCAACTCCAATGAGCAGCTCTCTCTGTTTTCCATCACAGGAAATCTATGTCACTGCTTCCTAATACGTGTATGTACATGGCATAGACATCTGTCAACTGGATATTCATTATCTCGCTGCGTCACATCTGTCAGGCAGATTCAATTAAGTGAACACGTTTCCATCTCCAGCGAGACTTTCTGGGCATGCAAAATGCATCAACGCCAAGTACAGCTTTGGTAATCAGAAAAATGAGCAGAATGAATGGGAGGGAAAATGAGAGGTAAACAGTGTTTGTTGGGATTTCCAGGTTTGATGCCCAAAAGACTGTGTCTCCAAGTTTTTGGGAGTGTTTGCATATACTGGGTTGTACAATGTTGTACAAAGAAAGGATGCTGGAGACCAGTCAGGTAGTTGGAAACATTCAACTACTTGTTATCTGTCATTCTCTTCTTTTGGTAATTTTTTTCATAAATGCAGTTTAATCTTAGAAGCTTCCTTTATTAATGAGTAAGGGCTCTCTGTCTTTTGAAGCCTGAGGTGCAGGCATGGTTTGGCGTGCATGTGTAATTGATTTTTACACTTCACAGTTCAGTGTTCTTACAAACCATTGTTACTGTATGAGGTTGTGATCAGCCTCCAAAACCCTTTTCCAGATGACCTGAAAGTGAAAACAGCCTTTGCTACCTCACAGGGCAATACATTGCAGGAATGAGGCCCTCTTCTCTTGAATCACCTTCAGCTGAAAACATAGTAAGAGAAACTTTAGCATCTTTAGCTAGTGGTGCTTGCCCCAGTGCAAGTCAGAGCAGCCTGGGACCACCCTAGCTTGTAGCAGATAGGGAATGTAGTGCCTTGATTTCTTACGAAATTAACTTCTGCCTTGTACTCTGAAAAGAAGAAAATACAGCCCTGAATGTTTGAAGAAGAGAAATAACTAACAGGAGTCAAACCCTCAGCTCCCAGGTGGATTTTACGTGTTTTGGATACCTGCCTGTACTCGAGCATTATTGCTTTGGACCTTGAACCCTTGCAGTAAAGAAATTCAGGGTAGCAGTCCCTGATTAGGAGTGACCCAGACCTGCAGAGGGTAGGAAGGCAGATTTTTTGTATTAGGAGCTTCTGGGAAGGAATTTGCATCATCAACTCAGAGACTAATTTAACTGTGCTGAAGTCCATCAGTTTGCATAGGTGCAATAGCATAATGAGAAAGATCAGTCCTAAACTGCCTTGTATTCAGGCTGATTTAAAATACTTTCCTTGGCTTGACTTCTATGTGAACAAGAAAAAGGTGCCACGTTTCATTAACTTTTACATTAAATTTATTTGAAAAGCTAGTTTTATGTGTTCAACAGTCTAACTCAAATATAGATGATCTGAAACTTTTGTAAAACTAATTTTAAAATCTAGACCTGCTAGGAGCTTTTGAGTTCAGAAAAAAGTATTTTTTTACCATCTCATTATAATGTACTCTTAATGGCCTTTTCAGACTAGATAACAATTCAGAGTTGAGCACAGGAACTTAATTAAAATTGTTTTCTGGTGGATCAGGCATGAAAAGGTTGCTAATATCCAGCGAAAACATTTCTCTTGAAGCAGAAACTTCATCTGGCACATTCTTCCCAAGAAAATTTGCTCAGCCAGGACTGGGGACTGAAGAGCAGAGGGGACCCCTGATACAGCAGCAGTGCTGCATCAGGTACCCAACCATTGCAGCCTATGGTGAACTGTCTTGGGTCTCCTTTTAAAAATCCTTAGCCTTGTAGTATTAGTTGCAGTATTTAATGGTGTTATTTTTAAAGTTCTAGCAGCTGAATTCAGGTTATTAGTTGAAAATCATAAACACAGATGAAATAAAATGCGTATTTTTTAAAATTATAAAATTTGAAGCCTGAAAATGCCATCAAGACCTCAAATCACTATCTGAACCAGAGACTAACTACTAGACTCCTTTCCTAGGTTTTACCACTTTCAAATGTTTCCACATTTCAGAGCTCTGGGACATTTCATGAAAACAAATAAATCATACTAAGTCTTAAAAAAAATAATGAGAGTTTAGCAGTTCTACTAATGTTATATTACCCAATTCACAGTTCTGGCTCCCAAATATATGTAGGGTTATGTTCCCCACTCCTGCCTTTTTTGTTGTGATACAAAGATAATGTCACTAAAATGTCCACCTGCCAAAAAGCTCAGAAAAACTGAACATCCAAAAGGAAAAAAACCCTGTCCATGGCCCAGCTGTGTCATGGTGCCTGGGAACTCGTCCTGCTCCTCCCTGTCTCTTCCTGCCACAAGGTGCTTCTGAAAGTCCATGAGAGCTTATGAAAACAGTTCAGTGCCTCTGAGTGGTTCCATGTTCATCAGAAGAAGATGATGACCCTCCTTCAGCTGTGATTTTTAAGTATGCAATGTATCATTTGGTAATTTCGGAACAAACTTAACACACACTTGAAATCAATTTAAGTAGCTGCAATAATTTGAGCTTTATAAGGTGGTCTCATTCTGCTCTCTGCTTCTTCTGTGTCTTCATGAAATTCAAAGCCTTAAAATAAGAAACCCAAGTGTTTGTTTGTTGTAGAAAAATGCATGTGTTGTGCATACACTCATTCTTTTATGGCTGCAGCTGCAGCCCTGTGTAAATTGCTGTTTCTTGGAGTCTCCCATTCATGGCCGTAGTGGTGGATTACACATTTCCTTTCTGGAGGGCTAATTAAAATCATCCAAACTGAACTGTTAATTTCTAGGTGGTGTCGAGGCAGCTGCAACATCTATAACCAAAGAAACCCTCTTTACTTGAATAAAGGGCCCGTATGCTTTCTGGTATTTTATCAAACTGACTTGGGAAAGGCAGATGTTTAACACTCAGGCACTGCTGTCATGAATGCAGTTCATCTGGTTCCCACTGAAATCAAGAGGATTCTGCTTAATTTGCCAAAACATGAGATTAAAATCACAGGAGGAGGTGAGTGAGTCAGTCAATTCAATATTTATTTTTGGCAGAGCTCCTCTCTGGTGGCAGTTTTTCTTGCTGTGTGCATGGGGGGAAAGGAGTGCTGTTGGAGCAGTTCAGGGATGCTGACAGCCCTCCTGTCTGGGCTTGGCATTTGGATCTCCACGGTGGCTTCAAACTAGGGGAGCACACCTGTAATGAGAGACTTCAGCCAGACATCAGCTCTTTTTATTCTGATTTTAAACCTGCCTTTTGGGACAGGACTTTCACAGCCTGTTTCCTTTGATAGATGATTTGCTTTAGTGGAAGAGCCACATCATTGCAGGTGAAAGAAAAGATTAACAGAAGTGTGTGTGTGTTTAACATTTAGATTTAGTTTTAAAGTTTTTAAAATGGGTGTTTTTCATGAACCCTGCTTGCGTGTTGTCTTTCATCAGATTCCTGTCTTCATCACTCTCTTTAGTTCATGCTCTCCTTTTGACAACGTGAAATACCTGCTCTTTCTCTAGCTTAGCACACCACCAAATTTTTTTTTATTTTCCCCTATTAGTATTGCCACAGAATAAACAGGAAACAGCCAAGCTGTTAAGTGGCCTTCCTTCTAGTAGGCAGTTCCACTCCTGTTTTTTCAAGCACTGCAGCTGAGAGAAGCCCAGTAGCTAATTCCTTTCTTCACTTGTTCTGGCACGAATGAGTTGTTGTGAGTGCAAGGAACAGACTAATCTTCTCCAGCTTAGCATTTAAAAGCTAGGTGTCGAGTTTGAGTTGTCATCTAGACTCTGTCCCTTGGCTAGGCAGAGAGAAGAGGAGCAATAATTTTCTGTAAAACTTTCTCTTTTCCTGAAAACCAGCTGAATGACTGGTTTTCTTAGTCTGGAGGTTTCATTTCCTATCAGGCTGGAATTAAGCAGGATGAATGTTTGTTCTGCTCAGGAGCCAGCATCTCCTGGAAATGGAAATGTTCCGCTCCCTCAGTTCTCAAGTAAAGCCTCGCTAGGCTAGATCTGTCATAGATGAAAGAAAAAGAGACAAAAGTGAAACTTTGTTTACCTCATTAGTGGAATAATAAGCCCTACATCAGAGTGATGGAACAAGGGAATGTTTAAGATTTTCAGTTCAGCTTTCCCCTGAACTTGCATGACTACCTTAATCAGTGCAATCAAAAGAGAAATTTATATGAACTGAGGAGCAACAGCATTACAAAAATACCTTCACCTTGCTGCTCTTTAGCCTTGCTTTCTCCTTATCTTAATGGAGATCACAGTATTCAATTATTATCACTGTATTTTGGCATTGATGTACTTTGGCAATGCTTGTAGTTTCAAACACAGACTATTAGAGATGATAAAGCCTCTGGGAAAGATTCTAGGTTTTTCCATACCTTTTCCTGCTGTAAAATTAATAAAAATTTCAGGTGCTATTGATATGTTAAAGTGCTACTTTAATACAGTGTAAGGATGTGATTTCCTGACTAGGATACCTACAAGAAAGGAGTTAGATTGTCTGAGGCTGAGAAAATACTAAGTAACAATGCATAAAAGATAAAAATAGTAAATCTGATAGGCTGTTTTACAGATCTCTGGAGATAATTCCATCCTGACATACAAACACCTTGGCTGTGAAGGCACTAAAAGCTTGATGAGGCAGGGCTATGGGATGGGGAAACAGGGATGGATTTAAAATAGAGAACTGTCAGAGAACTGACATATAAAGAACCCTTATTCAGCCCTCATCTCTTGGGCAGGTAAATGATGCTCTCTCCAAGTGCTTTTATGGTGGAGGCTTGGGACTGGATCACCTCAGAGGTGAAGGGGCAAATGCTGAGTTAACCCTATACTTAGTTTTCTTTTTGCAGTTCACTTTTTGGATCTCAATATTTGGTTTCAGTTCAAGCTTTTTGTCCCAGTAGAAGACACTGTAGTGACTGGGGGCTGCATTGTAGTCATGAGGGTCCTAAGAAGAGTTTGTGTGAAAAGGTGGGAAGGAAAAAAAACGTGGAAAGGACCTTTGTGCACACAAACCCTTCTTTCATTCTCAAAGCCACACATTTCAAGCTAAGCTATTACAGGAAAAGTTGCTTTGGGAATAATTCAGTTGTGGCAGAAGCACTGTGGATGTACCTGGCACTGGTAAAACAGGGGTGTTAGCAGTGGAACAGGTCAAGTTTGGAGACTCATGGGGTGAAAGAAGACACTGAGAGTTTTTACATATAGATCATCAGGAAATCTGTACAAGCAGAGGTGCAGGTGTGGAAAGAGTAGTTGCATAGCACTCTCAGTTTGCTGATATGCTGCAGATCTCAAGTGTGCAGCACAAGCTTGTTTAATTTGTTTATATGATGGTCTTCCACCTGTAAATGGGAGATAGTTTATACATCGCTCCAGGACGTGTGAATTTGGACTCAGCTAAAGGCTGTGAGCTGTGTGCACTGGAATGTCTCAGAGGGATTGATTTTAAAAGCCGAGGTAAATGCAGATGCAGTCAAGTAAGATGCTAAGTCTCTGAAAGGAAACACATGTTCACTTTATGTATTTGGGGTTTTTTTTCTGAATATGGTGAATTTATACTTTGTTTTGAATTGCAGCTTACACTGTGGCATATGCCTTACTGATTACAGCAGGCTGAGCCTGCAAAACCTGACAGGGGAAAGATGTTTACAGCAAAGGTAAAAAAACTGGAAGGAAGGGATAGATACCCAGGTTAGTTTTTATTATTTCTCTTTGCAAAATTAAGTAGATTGGGAAGTTCAGAGAACAAACCTGAACCTATCTATTAGCAAGTCCACTTCCAAAGGCTGAGATGGATTTTAAGAGTTCAGTCTCAATGCTTTTTGCTAAGGAAATAGAGCTGTGCAAACTCTGGAGGCACTTAAAGCTTCTAAGACAGGATTCAGTGAACTGACTCTTTACCAGCTAGACTAGAGCTGAGAATAGTCTGCAGTGAGAAAGCTTTAATCTGGATATGGGCACCCAACCACCTCAGCAGGGCATTGCTGGTTACTGTTCTGAAGAAAACATAGTGTGGCCATTGATGTCAGCTGTACTTGCATTTGCTGAGTTTTTGAGCCACATGGAAGCATTTGGTGCTGAATGCTTGGCTTTTGAGAAGTGGCAGTGTTCTTTTGATGTCAGGGGTGGGGAGGAGAAGGATGGCTTTTTGGCAATAGCTCAGGAAGCTAAGCTGATGTTTTTCCAAGACTAGCTCCCTAAAAATTTACCTTGCCTATAGGTCATTATGGCATAGCTGGAAGTACTGTGTAGAGGCAGTACAGTGTGCTCCCAGAGCAGTAGCTACCATGGACAACATCTGTCAACTGAGCTCTCAGCTCCTTCTTAAGAAAAATTAAAACTTCTTTTTTCTTTCTAAGCAATGCTATTCACCTATTAGCATCAAATAACCTACTAACATTTCTTTATTTTAATGAATTTGTACTCAGGGTCTTTTGAAATAAGGTAATACAAGCACTGTGCACTATTTGCATATTTCTGGGTCCACCTGGAAAGATGGGCCTCTAGAAATTAGTATAGCCATAGGAACAAAGTGTTTAACCCACACTGCGTTGTTACAAGCAACCCCACTGAAACTTTCTGGCAGCAAGATGTTTGTTGTTCATTAGAAATAAATATAATTCTGCCCACCGAAAAAGATTTTCCTCTTCCTTCGTCAAGGCTGTTCATGCTGGTGTAATTGAACAAAGACAAATTAGAAGTAAACTAGTTTTCTCAAGTCGTGTGTCTGTGGTTTGATCCAAAAACCTGAAGGTATGTGTCAGTGCTGATACTTAGATACATGAGTGCAGTTAATAAGACTGTCACTGCACTCCAGGCAATTTGTCCCACTTCAGTCATCAGAGATAGACCAACTGCAGGTTATAAAACTCAGCCCACAAGTGAGGGTTTAGATGACACCCCAGAATATTACAGGGCTACAGCAAGCAGGGGAAGACCTGACCTATGTGCCTTCTTTGCTGATTGCTGCACGCCCCAAGGGCATTGGAATGGGGCAAGCTTTCATTAAGCAAGTTTGTGGTGCTTCTCCATCCCAGCTTCACAGCACTAATTTAGAACTTGCTGTTTCTGGCATTTGGTCACTGAAAGGACCAATGGGATCAAAAGAAATAGCATCACTTTAATTAAAAAATAAAACTGGTGCTTGGCAGGAAATGCAAATTACTTGTATTCTCTGTAGCCTAGATTTTAAAAGCACTTAGATGCTTAGAGATACAGGTAGATACTTGGAAGATTTTTCCAAAGTGGCTGTATGCTCAAGTTCAATAATTTTTAATGAGGCCTTTGTGCCTCCTCATTTCAAAGACACCTGATAGGAACATGTGTAAGGACTAAAGCACTGGAGGGCCTTTACAAATCTGCTACGATGTCCCTATTGAAAATGAGACTTCATTATTTAAGCATTACAAGACTGATTTGCCATTAAAATGATCTGCAGATTGTATTGATGCCTTTAACCTTTTAGTGGGCTTATGACATTCAACACTGAGTAGCCAAACTGAAAAATAATCATATTTTCTAGCTCACCAGAAGAATAATTGTATGTTATGGATGTGGGCTGAAATTGTGCAACTGCAAAAGTGTGAGAGAGGAGGAAGGGGGGTGTGTATTGTAAAACATGAGAGTTTGTTCTGAGACCACTGCAGGGAGTGCTTTTGTGCTGCTGTCAGACAGGTGGACCTCAAGTTTGGATATTCTCCTTTCAGTGGTCTGAAGGTAACACTGGGTAACATGGTCCAGCACATGGGGCATGGGCTTGGCACCAGGGGAGCCAGGGGAACACCTTTCTTGGAAGGTGTTTTGACATCTCCTAGTGCATAAAGCTACCAGGAAAGAGTCACCTTCACGTGGCAAAAACAGTCAGTGGGAACAGGCACATCGTCAGCCTGAGGGAAGAAAGGTCTGGATTGTGAGAAATTTGCCTGTGCCATATTCATGGTTCATTTTACACACACACACACACACACACACACACACACACACACAGAGATATGCACACATACTTTTCTCTCCCTGAGATACTTCCTTGCATATTTACCAGTGTGAATATTTCCTTGCATATTTACCAGTGTAAATATGAATTTTAATGCTAGGAAAAAAGCTGTGCTGATAATGATGCCAGTAAATGCTAAGCTGCCTAAAAGCATGTTTTTTCAAATGATAAATGATAAGCAGTGATGGATGGGGGGAGGAAAGGTAGTTTGAAAGGTAGTTAAAAGCAAAATGTACTGAAAGAACATTAAAGCATGAGCATACACAGGAAATGATGTGCATTGATTTGGTTTTAATTCTTTTGGAAAGGGGGGATGCATGAAAGAAAGTACTGAAATCTGAAACTGAGACAAACATCAACATGCAGCTGAATAATAACAGAAAAGCTTACAAAGAGTGTGCTGATAATGGTAATTAATGAGATCAACTGTGATGACGGTGATTTCTTTCATTACCTACTTTGTTCTGATGGGACTCTGAAGCTCCCTGCCAAGTTTTGACCTCAAAACCTTTCTTCTCCCCTAAAATGGAGAGTGGCTATAATATTGTATCACTGTAGTTAATTACTTAATCACTAGGTTGCCATGGGTGCACGATGTGCTCCAAAAGACGTGGCAAGGTCTTTGGTGTTGGTGTATTAGCACAGCATGCTCTGTTTGTGTGTTTGGTGCATATTTTGGGACAAATAGCCTTTTAGTTTTGAAACAAGTGTACTTTCAGGCTAGCTGAAAGAATCTGTGCAGAAGTCAATGCCTGGTTTTAGCCATAAGCAAAAAGAGAAATGAAAGCAGAAGAACTGTGGCTCTATTTAAGTAAAAGTATTGTGCTACTTGTTTCAAAATTACATTCTTCAAAGCCTTCCCTAGCGGGCACTTGAAAAATAGTGCTGAAACATACCAATACTATATAAAACAAAATATGAGTAGTATCAATATATTTTTTACAATCTACCGTCTTGATCAAAGCACAGAAATTGTGGCTCTGTGTGCCACTGTGTGCGTGTGGGTGTATATGCAATAACTGAATTAAATCAAGCTAATAAAGAGCAGCAGTTTTTAAAAGTAAAGTAGCAAGAGTAGAAGCTCATGATGGGTTAGTTGATGCCTTTTGTGTTTTGATTCCTTTTTGACATTTACTACAAACCAAACCTAGCAATTAGCTATTTCTGGTTTGCTCTTTTTGTCTGTTATCTCACAGGGACTGTCAATATATCCCTTTGAAATACTACATGTAGAAAATGATTTTATACTTTTTCAGCCTGCTTTTTGTTTTCATATAATTGGCATTTGCAAAAAGTGCAAAACATTTCCATAACAACAGTCCAGTGCATCTCTTTAATTCCAACCACAAGGACAGATCTCTTTTCATTTCCATAGGAACACTGCAACAAATCATTAGTGAAAGGCTTGGTTTTTTTATATACTCATAAGCAGTGCTTGGTAGGTTTCCATATAGTTAAAACCTGAGAATCTGGGCATTTGAAAACAAGTAGGACACTGAAGATGTGTTAGCCTTCAGACAGTATTGTTTGAATGCACTGTGAGATAGTGCAGATCACTGGTCTGGTAAATACTGGCATTACTGGGAGGCTGATCTAAAACTTAACAGATATGTGGTAGCTTACAGTTTTTAAGGAAAGGCATTTGCATGTTCCCAGGATAGTAATGTCATTCCCAAAGACAGTAATCTGCTGCTTGGCAAGCTGGAGCAATAAACTGTGTAACAAGAGATGTATATCCAAAATTGGAGCCTAGCCCATGAATATATATCTATCTGTGTGCCAAAGAAGGGGGCAGGCAGTGACTTTTGAAATGTGAAGACGTCTGTCTGATGCCACTGCTTTGAGTGTCCTTACCACTCATCCAGACAGGATGCAAACCCACCACCCTTTCCCCGTGAGAGCAGAAAGGTCACACTCCCTTGTGCATGGAGGTGAATCATCCTTTAACACTCCTCTGGACAGGATGTAAACCCACCACGCCTCCTCTGTGAGAGCAGGAGGGAGAATCGTCCCTTACAGCCTTTAGTGACTTTGGGATTTGATGCAGCCCTTATGGAGCTGGGAGGCACTTTATGGTGTAGTAGTAGAGGGACTTTCTGGTAGTCCAGCATTGTAGGCAGTGACATCTAGCAGTGTCTTCCAGCAAGTTATTGAATTTCACCTAAAAATATACCTCTGGGGTTCTGCTGGAAACTAGTTCCACATTCCAAATTATCCGATGATTATAAATCCATTATTTTTCCAGACTTTACTCACTGCCATTTTGGGTCCTTTTGCTCTGGTTCCAATGTCATCTCTTACTTTAAAAGGTCTTTCTGATGGAGAATTAGATGCCCCTTTCCTCTAGTGTGATTACTGAGAGTAACCTTATTCTCCCCCAGCTGTGTCCCAACAGTCTTTAAATGCTTAAAATTAGGTGTGATTTTTCTATATAAAGCACAACCAATCGTCAATGCAATAAATGACAAGAAAAAAAAAGTTGGACAGCTCAGTAGAAGAAAAGATATGTGCTACCATTATGACCTGTTTGATTAGTTCTTCAGTTCTTGGCAGAAAGATTTTCAAGTTGGCCAGACTTCTGAGTGGATTCCTCTATTATGGCCTCTCTCTCCTCTACCATTTCTTCCCTATCACTCTTGTGTATCATGGACTAAAGCTGCATTTTGGTACCCTCAATTAAGCACTGAGGGTACACTTAGATTAGTATTTTTGTTTGGATCAGAGTGAAGGTTTTAAGTGAAACTCCTGGATTCCAATACTTAATTTTGTACCGTGGAACGATCTCAGAGCTCTTGAGCTGTGTTGTTTGAAGAGGAAATGGAGATTGAATATATGTTGGAGTGTAGCATTTCATCCACAAACAGATATACTGACCAGGAGGCCAGACTAGAGAGAGCTGAAAATAAAACCAAGCACAGTACAGCCTGGAAACCAGGTCCTCAGCACCAAGTGTTTCACCCTACAGGCGCTCCCCCGTGGCTCACACTGCTTGCTATTGCAGACATAGGCTTAGTTATCTGCCTCTGTTCCCTGGCTCTCTGTGGGAGTGCTATAGGTAGATCATACCTGCACGGAGCTTTCCTTTGGCCTTATAAAATCTTTACATCAATCTTTATCACTTTTAGTCTGCTGCAGGGTGTTTATCCTACCTTTAGACAAGCAGACAAAACTAGCAGAGAAGTGCAAACCGGCTGTTCCTCCTGTGTGTGAATGCAGAAACACATCACTGGTAATCACGATCAGGATCCAACAACACATTCACTGCCTTGAAACAGATTCCTTTGGATGGTATCCCTTGGTAACATACTGACTCATAAATAGCAATTTGGGGATAAAGAAAACAATTGTACTAGTAAAGCCTGCACTGAGGTAGATTAGTATTTGAAGGCTTGAGTTAATATGACAGATTTAAACCCTGAATTTGCATATATTGACTTTTCCTTCCTTAGTGCTAAAAGTATAAGGATCTGTCTTTAGGTCTTGCTTATTAGCATAAAAATGCTGCCTTTGAACAGAAAGAATAACAAGCTGGTTATCTGCCTTCCAGTCAGGAGCATCTACCATAGCATGGATGAGGAACAGGTAATCCTTTTGATGGTTTTTCGTCTCATTCAAGGTGAGCTGTGCTAGCAGTCCCTACGTTTGGAGAGGTGCAGAACAGCTTGTCTGACTGCTCAGGACCTGAACCTGCATTACTGCACTTGAGCTGCTCTGACTTGAGAAAGAATGGCTACATGCTGAAGGAATATTTGAAAGCCAGAATACTATTACATTAACAGAAGATTAATGAATCTAACACAAGCCATGGCCTGTGCCTCTAGTCCTGCTAGTTGATCTGCTTGCTTTTCCTCAGCCTGTCGCCTGTCTGAAGGATCAGCAAAACAGTTTAAAAGGAGACTTGAGACCTTGGTGTGTGGGCATGAGTTGGTGTTCCTTTGGCAGCAGCAACAGGATTGTTCCCGGTGTTAATACAACAGCAAAGACAAGCCCGGAGCAATAACATTTTATATTTTACTTAATATGGCTTCGTTATGGAGTGACCGCCACGTCCAATGAAAATGAAGCCTAAGTGCAGAACATTGTTGGTTGACTGCAAAATTGCATTATGCTAAATCAATCCTTCTTTCTTTCTTTCAGTATATTAAGTTTATGGACTCAGTTATGAGAGAGGAATGAGTGATTATGGAGAATATGAAGAAGTAAGTTGTATACTTCCCTATTCATGTAACTTCTGCAAACATAATTCATCCTGGCGTGCAAAGAACATAAGCTGGCTGATTGTATGTCTCTATGAAATACCTTAGTTATGAATATTGCCCAAGGTAACATCATATTTTAATTTTAGACTTTTATACAACTCTGTTCTGAGACAGGATATGTTTTGTTTAACACACTAAATCTTCGAAGATTTTGTTTCATTGTTAATAACACTTCATATAGGAAGAGGAAATACTCTCACTTTCTTGTCATGTTCATTGCAGGGGCTTGTGACAAAGACTGAAATACACATTTTTAAGAGCTCTCCTAAAATCAGTTTAAAAAATAATCAAACACAGAAGATCTGATTGTTAATTCTGAAAAAAATAGTTATTTTCACTACCTGATCCAAAGCTTAGGTATGGAATATGTGGCATCCTGCCCTGGGTGAGTGATTTCACCTTGTGGTGTGACCCTGTTCCCTCCTCATTCCTGGGACAGGAGGGGACCAGGCTGGTGGGGGATGTGCAGGTGTCTGCACTCTCCTGAGTTGGCTTGGAGGTCGGGCAGGGATGAGAAGGGATGAGGGGAAAGAATCTTTTCTCAAGTCACCTTTGCCTGGTCCTTATCCAGTTGGGGATGGTTTCATGGGAGTTGCAGTGAAGGGCCATGAGGAGAAGCCTTTTGATGAGTTGCTGAGATCACTTGGCTTGTTCAGGCTGGAGAAGAGGAGACTGAGGGGAAACCTCATCACAGTTACAGGTTCCTCATGAGGGAAAACAGAGGGGCAGGCACTGATCTCTTCTCTGTGGTCACCAGTGACAGGACCTGAGGAGACAGCCTGAAGTTGTGTCAGGGGAGGTTTAGGTTGGATGTTAGAAAGAGGTTCCTCACCCAGAGGGTGGCTGGGCACTGGGATAGGCTCCCAAAAGAAGCTGTCACAGCACCAAGGCTGACAGAGTTCAAGAAGCATTTGAACAATGTTCTCAGGCACATGGAGTGACTCTCGGGGATAGTTCTGTGCAGAGCCAGGAGTTGGAGTGTGATGATCCTTGTGGGTCCCTTCTAACTCAGAATACTCTGTGAGGCTGTGATTCTGAGATTGCATGGTGTTGTTAAAGAAGAGACTGTCACACCTCCCCCAGGTTACAGTCCTGGTTTAAGCTAAGTTCCTTTCCTGTATATTCTTTAGTGCAGACAATATTAATTTGGAGATAACTCTCTCATAAAATGTTTCTCCTCTTTACATTTAAAGACTTCTTTCCAGCTACTCTAATCCTGCTGGCTGGCAGTTCAAAGGAGAGCTTATTTTCTTGCCTTTTGAACAGACTGATGGATTTATCCTTGGGGGACACTCCTAAGGACAACCTCAGATGAGCAGGAGGGGAGAGGTGGTGTTGCAAGAGACAGCCAAGTCACACATCAAAGGTGGTGTCTTCCAACAGGTATTAGCTGTCCATGGGCATTTGGCTACCTCTGCACTGAGTTTGCAGTAAAAGGTCCCTTGTTTCTTGCACTGTTCCTTTGATACTCAGTGGTTTATAAACATCTTCTGACAAAGGTCTACCTACAGTATTTTTTCCTTGATTGCATACAATAATTGTGTATGGAAAATTGTGAAGACTGCTGGCTACATTTAAATTTTGGCAGAGATTTAAATACTGCTCCCAGCTGAGCTTAGATTCCCCAAAGAGGCTTTAAACGTGTTTGTCTGTTTCACCACTTCCTGTACTGGATATTTTAATCTTAAGATATATGTTTTCCTTGAGTTCATCCTACTGTAGACTTTGTAGAAAGGTTTGCTTTGTTGTGAAGCTCATGTGCAACATGCTGGCACACATGCCTTTTATTCAAAATAAATACAAATGGACAACCTTTACTGAGCCACCTTTTTAATAACATTGCTTGGCGTCCCTGCCTGTGTCTCACCATGAAACTACACATAATCACTCTCATGTTATTAGTTAAAAAGAGATTAGGCATTGATTTAAAAAAAAAAACCAAAACCAAAACCAAAAAATGACTAAATGTATGGTTCTGCAGGCCAGGGGTTCACTTTCCTCGTGTTCCCTTGTGTTGCTTGTTTTAAGTTCACCAATGGAAATCAGGATTTTCAGAACTGACGGGTGCTTTCTGGTTGCATTCAGGATGATTTTTTAAAAGGAATTAATTCTTAATGTTTGGCAGCACTTCTTGGCAAGTTAGACTGTTCCCAGGTAGCTCAGGCTGAACAGAGAAAAGGGAAGTATCCCCTTTCCTACAGGTTTCTCAGACTAATATCCAAATCTCATTTGTGGAAAGCTTTCTTCTCTCTCTTGTCTTTATGCAGTGGCTTCTGAGATATGAAAGAGACATTTTTATTTTTTCATTTTTTTGGATGCTTATTTTCAGCTGGATGCTACCTTGTTCAACCCAGGGCCATGAATTTTGCTTCTTATGTTTCCCTTTGCATTTTCAATGTTTTGTAAATAAACCCATTAATTTATTCTTAGTGCTGCTATTTTAAGAAGGTTCATAGCATGCTGCACAAAGGGACACATAACCCTGCTATGCAAGTAACCTTGCAAAGATGTATTAGCAAGTGCATTTATAGCAGTGGTATTCATGAAGGACCCTGAGAGGGAGCAGAAGCCATCCATATGGATATCCATCTGGAGCAAGTCCCTGACTGGGAGTGACAAGTTCTGGATGCAGCAGTGGTCCCAGTGGGGCCTTGGGGCATCCTGGGATGTCCAGCCAGGGGCATCAGGCACCTCCATGAGGTTCAGGATGGGCTGAACCCGGGTTAGGATGGGGGACAGGACCAGCAGGTTCTGTGGCCAGGTGAGACAGAGCTATGGGGAGCTGAAGACTGACATTACTGCACATTGGGACGTGGGGTAAAATGGGGTCCTGGGCCACAGGGAGAGGTAAGAGCATCACCAGGAAAGTTCAAGAAGGGACACAAAGGGCTGTTCATACCCTCAAGGCTCTGGAAGTAGGTCTGATGTTATCAAGACTCACAGAGCCATCAGTAGCTTGGGATTTATGGATGTTTGTAGGCAACATAACGGCAGTACATGAGGCTGAAATTTGCTATGGAAGTTGGCCACTATTAATAACTTTCCTTGATCAAATTAATGCATGTCAGGATGATAGCACATGGTAATCTGTCCTTGGAGATTGTTCTTGGCAGGGGATAGATGCATGTAGCTCTAGTCTCTGTGTGTGTGACAGGACAGGATGAAATAGTGGTGAGCTTCTTATATGTGGTTATATTTGTATTCCCTTGCTTAAATGAATAAGCCCTTCTGCTTTGAGTTTGGCATATTGGTGGTATTAAAAGTGCTTTATAATGCTGCCTTTCTGAGTCTTTCTTGTAAGGATTATCAGGCTGTGCTGCTTGTGCCCAGCTGTTGCTTTTTGCTGTACGCTTCTAAGCTGCTGTAGTGCTTCAGCCCAGCAACTGCTGCTCACTGATCACTGAAGAAAGTGTCCCTACCATGGTGTTACACCCACCAGAACATACATTCACCCCTCTGAGCCTTGTGGTCAAAACACTAACACAACACAAGTCAAATGGGCGCTCAGAGATGCCCACAAGGGAATTGGTTGACTTAAACATACAGAATCTTCTCAGTATTCGAAGACTTCAGGCTGATCTTAGGCAGCAGTTCATGGCCATATATTTTTCAGCTGAGACCAGAACATGGGCAGGCTTATACACCTCCAATTTCACTATGTATTATGATTTAGTCTAGCCAAACAGTCATGTTTTAGTTGACTGATGGATGTTAGTTATTTCTGGTTTATTGCTTTGTGTTTATTCCTTTTTCTCACTGGTTTCTAGCCAGGTGTGGAAAAAGAATTGCTCAAACTTCAGAACAGCCTGCCTTATGTTACCTCCGGCAGAAACACGACATTTCTGCAAGTGCATAAATACATACAATATTTTTAGCCCCGTTGTGCTGCCTTAAGAGGCACAGATGCCTTTGAAGAAATATCCAAATGTTCTGAGGCTGAATTCCAGCCCTGAAATTTCTGGAAGTTCACAGCAAGGAGAGTAAACAGTAGAAGGAGCTGCCTGAGGAGCACGACATCTGGGTTGACCCAGGCTGTCTGCCTGCATCAGTAAGTACTGTGGAGTAGTAGGGCTGGATCTGTAAAGCAAAACAGCTGACACTGAAAACCTAAAATGCAAGATACGCACATTTCAGGGAGATATACTTTGAATTAGTCTAGTCCTGTGGAGTCTGTGCCTGCCAGTGACTGGAGTGCTCTGCGGGGCAGTCATGGAAAGCCTCTTAGAGATAAGTTTTCTTTGAAAGACATCCAGTTTGTGTTCTCCAGGTCTGCTCAGCCCCGTGAACCAAAATAGGGTAAGTGGGAACAGTTGAGAGGCCCATTTCAAAAGCGCACTCTTGATCTGAACTCAGAGGCTGACACAGATGCACCTGTAATCTCTCCCAGTCTGTCACAGATTTCTAGTAAGTAGTGTAGGAAACTGCTGCACAAATCTGAAAGACCTACAGAGGTCTCACATTTATTTCTTATCACAGTGCTGACAAAGGTAGTGTTTCTTCCAAGCTAAATGTCCAGTTATGGGTCAAGTACTTTATTTAATTGGTGATAAAACCTACTGTGTGCCTTGGAGTTTTTAGAAAGGCCAATTTGCTGCAGTCTAGCAGCCCACACAGACTGTTTCAGAGCCAAATTACTGGTTTTATTCAAGTATCATTAAGGGCATGTGAAAACTAAAGGATTATCTTAAGATGCAAGGGGAAGAGAATCTGCATTTAATGAAATTTGCCAGAGGAACAAAATTCTGCTTTATGGTTTCTGTGGCACTGTTTCTGCAATCGAATTGCCAAGGGGCTCTTGTGAAACTGTGATCCAGAAGTAAATGGATCAGCTTTAATTGTGTTTTCCCGTGGAGCAGAAGCACAAGCTCAAACACTACCAGCATTTCTTGACTGAAGCTTTCATCTGTTTTATACTGTGAGCTGAAGGTGAACAGGTTTGAAGAACAGTCTTTCAAATATGTAAGAGCTGAGGGAGGTGAATATGATGCAAGGGTGAATTAGTGTTTATGTGCTGAACTTGCTGGAGTTTTGTGCATGATTACAGGAGTTTATTCTTTGTGTGTCATGGTCTGGGTGGTGGGAGGAAACTGAAGCCACTGATGAGAATTCAGAATGTGAAATCGTTTTCCTACAGTAAACTCAGCAGGGTTTTGCTAATGACCTCTGAAAGCCAGGATCTCGTGGAACATTTAGATGGTTCAGCTGTGGTATGGTGACTTGAAAAAGGTGAAGTTAGCTGGGCAAGAAAAAAAGCAACTAAGAAAATTAATCTAACTTTAGGGGCAGCTTTTCCACAAAGACAGGGAAGGAGTTTGGGTCATGCAACAAGGCACTGTAAGATCTTATGTGAATGCCTCTGTAAGCTTGAAGGCTTTCCTCTTGGAAGACGAAGTCAGACTGAGACAGACCCAGGAGGAGTGACAAGTGGAAGAGGGAGGAAATAAAAGACCATGGTTTCTTTAGCCAAATGAAACAAAACCACGGTGGAATGTGAGCATGTAAACACTTGAGAGTGCTCGCTTCCCAGGCAGAAGGACAAATCTAAGTGAAGTGACAACAGAGGCACATGAACAAATGATTATTAAAAAGCCATGTATAAATGTAACATGCAAGTTGGATTTCCAAACATCAGAAGGGGGAGGTCTGAACCAGCTTTCTGACCCTAGTGGGGGCAAAAATCCATGTCTAAGGCTGAGTTGGATAATACTTTATGAAAGGAATAGTATGAGATTGTTCCTGCAAGAGGAGGAGACAGGTTACAAAGACGCTTCAAGTTCTATGTTCTGATATAGATTTGTTAGAACACGCTAAAGAAAACAAAGGGAAAATGCAACTCATGTAAAAGCAGCTATTTTGTAAATAAATAATTAAATGAATGTGCTTCCTTAGCATCATGTTGCAAATGTGAAATGCCATCAAAGTGCAGTGTTGTTATCTTTACTGATGCAAGTGCATTATCCACTACAGAGGTCAAATGATGATTGCATCCTTGCTTGTGCATTAGGTTTGGATATATTCTGCTTTTACTTGCCTGTGTTATGCTTGAGATATGTCCATGTCGTAGTGATGCTACACGTGTCTGTAAACAGGGAGGCTAATTATTACAGCAATATGGATAAGGAAATGGAGCGTGACTGTCAGGAGTGCAACTGGTGAGCAGGCACATAACAGGCTAATGACCGAGGCTTTGCAGGCTGTCAAAAAACCACGAGCTCTATGTGAGATGCCTGCAGGATTGTGCACTGGGGACAAGAAGGCTGCAAATGACCAAATACAGCAATTGAAGACACATGGTTTAAGTTGAACACATGCCGCTGGTAATGACTGAGGCTCAACTGTGTGCTTAATGAAATGAAGCATTTTAACTAATGGGAAAGTGCAGGAAGTGGTGTTTGAAGATTTGAGTAAATATGTGCAAACAGGAGTTATCTGGATGCTCCCTTGGGTAGCTACATCTGGACCCTCCTACACGCTGTTTGATCAAATATGGAGCCACAGAATGATAGAATAGTTTGTGTTGGAAGGAACCTTAAAGATCATCTAGTTTCAACATCCTTGTCATGAGCAGGGACATCTTCCACTAGACCAGCTTGCTCAAAGCCCCATCCAGCCTTGGACACTGCCAGGGACGGGGCATCCACAGCTTCTCTGGGCAACCTGTGCCAGTGTCTCACCACACTCTCAGGAAAGAATTTCTTCCTAATATTTGGTGTAAACTTACCCTCTGTCAGTTTAAAGCCATTCCCCTTTGTCCTGTCACTATATACCCTTGTGGAAAGTCCCTCTCCATCTCTCCTGTAGGCCCCCTTTAGGTACTGGATGGCTGCTATAAGGTCTCCCTGGAGTTTCCTCTTCTTCAGACTGAACAATCCCAACTCTCTCAGACTGTCCTCATGGGATAGGTGCTCCAGCCCCTGGATCACCTTCATGGTCCTCCTCTGGACTCACTCCAGCAGGTTGACATTCTTTCTGTGTTGGAGGCTCCAGTGCTGGCCACAGTGCTCCAGGTGAGATCTCACTAGAGCAGAGTCACTTGCTAAATATCCAGACAAAGATCTTCCAGGTGAAGATGGTCTTGAGGAAAGACCATGGTTAAATGGGACCGAGGATGTAGGATCTCTTGTCAGTGAGAGAGAGACAGTTAGTCTACTAATGGGGGCTAGTGAGTAAACATTTGTGGAACAACCACTGCTGTGCAGCTTCTGTGTCTCCAAGGACTCCAGAGCACCAAGAGGCATCGGGAAAGAGACATATCTATTACAAAGGAGAACTTGATGCACATCTCTTTCCGTAAGAGTAGATTGCTGCAAAAGATGGCTTTTGTTGTCCTTCAAGATATCTGCAGTGTCTTGCACTCTTGGTGTCTTGAAGGAAGAGTAATTCAAAACACATGTGGAGAGCAGAGAAGGTTGCACAATATTAGTCTGTACTGAAGAGGTCTTTCCATGGTCAGTGCTGTGGAAAGAGATAAAAAAAACAAACCCTGTTTTAAGCAAGATAATAACCTTTGACACTCAAGGAAATACAGTCAAACATTTTACATTGCTCACAGGTGGGATTCTAATGATTAAAGCACAACACAAATCAACTCGGTAAACTTGTTAAGGAAAGCACTTCTTTGATTAAAGTTGCTCAGTAAAGTGGTCATGTGGAAATTTTAACGGGTAGCATGGCTTGTAAGAAGTAAACACAAATATTCAAACCAATATTGGTTTCAGATGAGTAACAGATACAAGTTTGAATGTGGCAGTGTTGTCCCAGTACAGCCCATGCAACTCTTGGACTTTGACAGTATTGACTATTATTAATATCATTATAATTATATTGCAGTGGTCTTGTGTCTGGGGCAGGTCCCCTGAAACAGATGAGCACAAGTTTCCTGAGGGAGGGTATTCCCAGAAGGTTACTGGAGGGACCAGAGACATGAGAGATCAGCTGGGAAAAAATTCAGCTGACAACATGTGGGGTTGTTCCAAGAGGCTCTGGGCCAGGAGGAATATTCATGGAATCCTAGAATAGTTTGGGCTTGAAGGGACCTTAAAGGCCACCTAGTTCCAGCACCCCTTCCATGGGCAGGGACACCTTCCATTAGATCAAGTTGCTCAGAGCCCCATCCAACACCATCTCATATTGCAGCAGAGCTGTCAAGTGAATTGCCTGAGGAGGCTTCTGCAAAATGCCCCAACCAAAGAGGGCATGCAGGCTTGCCATGGATGGGGGAACAGATGAGGGTGAGTTTTGTGGGTTCTCATCAGGGCAAAAGTGGAATCCTCACTCTTTCCATCCTTTGGGGTCCCTTTTGGGGTCCCTTTGGGGAATTGTGCTGTGATTGAGTGAAACGAGTCTAGGCTGTCCTTGGAGGAAAGTGAAAACAAGGGCTGTTTAGGCAGCAAACCTGGAGATACACTACCAGCACAGCAGGTGAGATGCTGCCTGGCTTACTGAGTGCTGCCTTTGGAGTGGCACTGAACAGGCTGCCTGCTGGGCCCCCACCTGCCTGGGGAGGAGGTGGTTGCTCACCTGAGATAACCTTGGTAAGGGTGCTGAAATCAAAGACCAACCCTGTTGCGAGGCTTCAGTGAGTCGTGGCATTTGAAGTTGTTATCAAATGCTCCTGACCTTACTGTCCAGCAGGAAGTCAAAGCAAAAAATTGGTGGGGATGCATGTTTTCATTTAGACCACAGCAGATCTACCAAATCCACACAAGAAAGTGTGTAGGGAATAACCTCTCAGATGCATTAAAAAAAAGAAGACTTCAAAACTGTCTTATGTTTGAAAGTGGGTTTTAGTAGGTTTTTGTGTGGTTTAATTTTGGGGTGGTTTGTTTTTTTTTCTTTAATAACGTCTAGTTAAGACTGCTTTCCTGAGCTCTGTTAGGAGTGACAGATGGAATAGGGGTGACATAGAAAAGCATGTGGCAATCCCTTTGCCATCTGGGGGAAGTGGGGAGGTAATTTTTCATTTAATCCAGCCCCTTGACCATGCAGAGGTAGGAGAAATCCTGTGTACAGCACTGGGTTTTGAAGTGGAAGGACCTCACATGGATCAAGACCACAGTACAGCATCTCAGGCCTCTTCCTGCTATTTTTCAAAAAACACATTGCTATCCTTAATTCCATTCTGTGAAAATGTAAGCAGACATTTCTCCTGCTTTTGGTTAACTTGTAAAATGATGTTTGCAGTGCATGTTACAGCTGAGCTGCAACCAGGGAGAGAATGGCAAGAAAACATTCCCCAGAAATGGACTTAACGGTGTAATAGTGCTGAGGTGAAGAAGAGAATTCAGTGGTTAAATGAGGGAGCCAGTCTGTGGAGACTTGCTCAAATATATCATCCTGATAAAACTACTGCACTTGTCTTACTTTCAAATCCTAAGGAACTTCTCCCTTCAACAACACGTTGTCACTTAAATCCATATCCAAGAAGGATACTACAACACAGCTCTGTATTTCATGGTCACTTTGTTGTATTTCATAGTCACTAGTACAAAAAGTGCAGAAAATTGCCTCCTGTGTCCTCACCTCAGTTCAGTCACTCTAAGTGCTTACAAGTCATCATCCTGCAAGATAATTGATGCAAAGATGTTAGGACTTGAAACTTTGAACAACTGCTGAAATTACAAACACTTGAGATGTGTAAGAATAGTGGCAATGGTCATTAACATCAACAATAATTAAAGGAAGACGGATTTTACTGATTGAGCCTTTTGCCTCAAGACTAGAACAAATAAATGTGTTGTTGCAGGACTGAATGTCCTCTGGGCATTAAAAAGGATGCATGTTAAATAAGAGGGAGATGGTTTTCCTTTATTTTTCGAAGTTAAAATTAGCGCGATCTCTCCTGTAATTCTTAAAGCATGATATGTATGTCTCCTTAAAAAACATAGTTGTTAAATACCATACTGCATCCACTACGCTATTTTTTTATATCTCCTTTTGTCTTTGGCTGGGCAGAAGCAACCGTGTGCAATAGATTTTTCATGCAGCATTCTCCTTTGTTGGTCCTCTGGAAAGACATCGGTGTTTTCCACAACAGTTGTTTGTGAAGTTGTAGGATCTTTACATCTTGGTCATGCCCACTACTCTGCCACGTGTGACAAGCTGCCAGTGGACTCAAAAGTTAAGAACTGGAAAGATGTACATTGTGATAAACACAGGTTTTGGCTTTTTAGAACAGTGAGCTAAAAACCCTCCTAGTTTGTCCTAGCAAGTAACTTTAAAGTATGTTTAAGCAGTATTTTGAGCCCATGGATTTCTTCCACCATACAAAACACCTGATTGACACATAAAATGACCTGAAGTACATATCCTGAAACAGAAATGAGCATGGGATACCACTGAAGGAATTACTGATAGTGCTGCTAAGACAACAGTAAAGGCTCCCTGATGTGAACAGTGCTATGGGGAACCTCATGGTATTTCATTAAAAGGTCAGCTATGGCCATTGGGTTATTTCTTCTTCTGAAGCTTTATAAATATCATTGAAAAAAGGCTCCTTGTTTTGTCTATGAATTTCTCAAGTATATTTTTACTTGTGAAAGTCTTGTAACTAGTGAAATTTAAAAATAGTTCAAAATTTCAAGTCCTAACAGCATTGAGTCAATTATTTTGCAGGATAATGATTTGTAAACACTTACAGTAAACATTATAAGTTCCATCTCTGTTTGTTGGTTGAATGGAGACTGAACCTGAATCCATTAAACATGAATTAACTAAAGCCTGAGTTAAACCTAAATTAATGATTGAACACTTTCCTCCATGGTGAAAGGCTAAGCCTTATTTTATAACCACAGCCTCTGGATGTCCTGGCTCAAGAGATCCTGGCATCTCTTGCCCTCCAGTGGAAAAAGTTTGCATCATTGACTTCAGCAGCACTAAGATGTCTCCTGTGACCTGCACTTACATAGTGCCACCATACAAAGCTCTCAGAGCATTTAGCCAGCTTTGCATAACTTTCACAAAGGTTTTGCCCTGTCAGGATGCATTAATGTGTTTTTACATTTTCATTGAAGCCAGTGGGGCTTTGTGTATTTTTAGATTCCACACATGTAAGTTCTTTGCTTGATCATATCCAAAGGCTCTGTGTTTGTGTCATGGATTAACCCCAATCAGCAACCAAGCCCCACATAGCCACTCACTCACTGCCCCATCAGCAAGACTGGGGATAGAATTCTAAGGGTAAAAGCCAGAAAATTCATGGGTTGAGCTAAAGGCAGTTTAATGGGGAAAGAAAATGCTGTGCACGCAAGCAAAGCCAAACAGGGAATTAATTCACTGCTTCCCATGGGCAGGCAGGTGTTCAGCCTCTCCAGGAGAGCAGGGACCCATCCCACATAATGGTGAGTTGGGAAGACAAACACCATCACTCCAAACATCCCCCTTCTTCCTCCTTCTTCCCCTCACTTTATGTACTGAGCATGATGACATACGGTCTGGGATGTCCCTTTGCTTGGTTGGGGTCACCTGTTCTGGCCATGTCTCTGCCCAACCTCCCGTGCACCTCCAGCTTCCTTGACAGAGGGGCAGCACAAAAAGCAGAAAAGGCCTTGGCTCTGTATAAGTCCTGCTCAGTAATAACAGAAACATCTCTATATTATCAACTCTCTGTTCAGCATGAAACCAAAAAACAGCCCCATACTAGCCAATGTAAAGAAAATTAACTCTATCCCAGTCAAAACCAGCAAAGTGTGAAAGGGTTTTGGGTTTCCCTTTTCTTAATTTTATTTATTTTTTTTTTAAATGACCCTTAGGTTGAAAAGCTGCAGAACTTCATATACCAGGAGGACATCCTGTCCTCCTCCCTCCATCTTCATGGTACATTGGGGACCGTAGAGGTGTTTTCTCTCTGACCATCTGAGACTCAAAGCTTTCACAGCCATGGATCATGTAAGGACAACAAATTTGGCAGACTGTAGCAGGAGAAGGAAGGAAACTCTTGGAAGTCCCGACTCCAGGTTCGACCAGCTGGTTAGGAAGCAGCACGCCAAAACACTGGACTAAGAGTAGTAACTTTTGACTTAATGTTAAAGAAATTATGAGAGACAGCAAATAATACTTTTATCACACTTTTGCATATAGTATGGTGGGAGTAGAAAGAAATATAGGAAAATAGGGTGGATAAAACAATATTTCATTGCAGGCAAATGATGAAAAGGTTATGTTTACATCTTAGCAACTCATTTCAAGATTGATGGCTAGCTGGAGGGGAGCTGTTGACTTATGGCAGGATTTGACTATTGCACTGAATTTATGTTACTTGGCAACGGTAACACACATTAAGTAAGAATGCAGCACGCCTCCTGGCTGGTCCAGCCTGCATCCCTTCAATCATGCAGCCCAGCATGTGAGACAGAGGTCATACCTGTGGCTTCTACCAAATTCCTGGTAAAATTTAAGTGCAGATGCTTCTCACAAAATGAAAGGCTATTTTAACTATATTTCTTTTCCAAAAATACTTATTTCATAACACAGGGAGGACCCTTGATTGTCTTTCAAGAACACGAAACTCTGTACATCTGGGCTCATAATGTCTTTCTGCAGGGCAGAAGGCACTGACTCACAAACTCCCTCAGGATGGAGCTGATGTTGGATGTGCTTTTGCTTCCTTAGAGGAGTTTGTCCTTTCCAGCGCAGGTTGGGAGGTTAATGCTCCTCTTGGTGCTAAGGGACACTTGTAGGTGTATAATGAAAGTCACAAAACCAGAAAAATAAAGAACACTAACTAGGAAGGGCTGATATCTATCAGTTTGTTCAAAAGTTTCGTTCAATGAATTTTCCCTTTTTATTTCAGACCAATTTGCTCAGATTGTGTATTTTTATATCTGTTGCCTGAAGAAATGAACAGCAAGCAAGCTAAGTTTTAAAAGACCCACCACTGACGGAGACTACTCAGAGGAGAAAGGAGAAAAGGAGTCCCATGCAGCTCTAGATGAAAGCAGGTAAAGCAGGATCCTGTCACCAACTCTTCGTCTTTCTCTCTGCCTATGGTGGGTGGACCTTGTCTGGCTGTCAAGTTGCCCATCAAGCTGACCACTTCTTCCCCTTATTCCTCAGCACAAGGAGAAAATATAGTGACAACTCTTGGGTTCAGAGATAAGGACAAGGATATCACTTACCAATCAGTGTCACAGGTAGAAGAGGCTCAACTTGGGAAACAGTAATTTAATTCATTTCCAGTGAATAACAGAAGAGGATAATGAGAAGTATAATACAGCCACCTTGCCCTCACCTCCCACCTCATTCTTCCCAGGCTCAGCTTCACTCCTGACTCTTCCACCTCCCTCCCTGACTCCCCAGGTGTCACATGGAAATGGGGAATGGGGGCTGTGTTCTGTTCACAACCTTTTTCTCTTCTTCTCCTTCCTCCTCACACATTTCCCCTCCTTCATCTGGAGTTCCACCTACGGGAGACAGACCTTCATCGGTGTGGGTCCTTCCCATGGGCTGCAGAGCTTCAAGAGGTGCTCCAGTGTGGATCCTTTCCAGGGGGTGCTGTTCTTCAGGAATAGACTGCTGCAGCATGATGGGTCCCCAGTGGGCCACAAATCCTGCCAGAAAAGTCTCTGAGGAGGCTATTTAGAAACAGCCCTGGGAAAGACGTTGCAAAGATGTGACCTTCTGTCTCTCTGCCACTGGTGGGAAAGAGACACTTGAAAGGACAAATAGGTTGCATCTGACGTGTTGGATTTGTTCAGTGTGGCATTTAGGGCTCTATTAAAAACATGTCCCCTTGAACAGAAGAGGAGATAAAATTCAGGAAGTTTAAGCAGCGATACTTTCAGAAGCTGAGGGTGTCCATATCAGAAGTTTAAGATGAATGTACAGAGAAAATAAATACCCACTCAAGCCCTACAGTTACACCGAGCCAAAGCTGCAATGCCAAGGCTACTCAGCTGAAGCTTTCTGAATGTCATTCCTATTGCTCATTCATTTAAAAGTGTTGCCTTTCATTAGAAGCAGGGCTGAGCAAAGCACTTAAGAAACCAGAAATCTGATGATTCAGCCTGAGAGACTGAAGAATCAGAGTGAGTTTTCCTTGCTTTGCTCCAAGGGAAGTTGAGTGTGTCAGTTTAACTTAGGAAATCAAGTCCTTTTTTATTTTTTTCCAAAATGAATAAATATTTGTGGTCAAATTCTGGGTGCTTGAGTTTATGAAGATGCTCAGTAAATAAAATAATAACAACAAGACAATTGCTGTGAAGCAGTAGTTAAAAAAAAACCACCTTCCCCCACCCCCAACTGCATCAGGAATAGAGTGAGGAAGAAAAAAGAATGGGAAACCAAAATGCCTCCAAAAATAACATAACAATAAAAGCCTGATAGTGAAAGGTGCTTCTTGAAAATGTTCTTAACCTAACACAGCTGGTGCAAAAAACCTCTGTTTGAAAAAATATTGAGAACATGATGGGATTAGACAGAATCAATGTGGGTATTTTTCGCTTCTTTGCAGCAGAAGGGTATTGCTATGTCAGTTTACCTTAAAATTGCTTTCCAGTTCTAGACGTCTAAAGAAAAAGACTAGTTAGGAAAACTACTGGAAAGATGATGCTTCATGATGATTAAATTTTGAAGTTATGATTAGGTAGCTTTTAAATTAATGTGAAAAAATCCCATTCTATTTTAATGTATAGTGCCTTTTTCTGACAATACTGTTTTCATTGTGTTCTTTCTTACTCTCTGTCTGACTTCTCAGGAAGGAAAAGAGAACAAAATAGGAGAATGGGAGCTGAATAACAGCACATCTTGTTCTTTGGGAAAGGTAAATGTGAACAGTTCTACACTGGCTGCAAAGATAGGCAGAGAAAAACATTCAGGAACGTGCAAAAGTCTATTGCAAAATAAAAATAGTTTAAGAAATGTCATAAAAATACTCAAACTTTTTTTCTTTTTCCTTTTGGTTTTAATTTCTGGTATAGGATATTTTATAACTGGGCGAGGGCTTATTCTGAAGGCAAGTGCACACCAATAGAAAGCTGTATGACATGCTGGTGATGTAACAGCGCTGCTATTGTGATTTGTGGCGAACAAAAAGGTCTTTGATGAAGGACTCTGCAGCTTAAAAAATTGATGTGAGTTCTGGAAAGCAAAATCCTGCTGAAGTTGCCTTTCCCTGCTCAAAAACCTCTACCTGCCTACTCGTAGTGCTCTTGTGGAAAACTCTCTTTGGCCACTCGCAGTTATTTAACAATGATATTAAGGCAGGGCAAGGGTTAAGAGTTAGGACTTTCTGATGTACCTGCCAAGATGTTTCAGTGTGGGATGTGCTCACACTAATGGATGCCAATGCTCTAGTATATAAAGGCCTTTAAGGAGCTC
Source organism: Xenops minutus (assembly GCA_035221455.1). Classification (NCBI taxonomy): domain Eukaryota; kingdom Metazoa; phylum Chordata; class Aves; order Passeriformes; family Furnariidae; genus Xenops; species Xenops minutus. The sequence continues at coordinate 45,627,348 of JAWWEE010000074.1, forward strand.
TAGAGGGCATGATCATCCTTACAAAAGGAAGGGAGGCAGCAGGCCAGGCAGTAAGGATGCTTTTCACAGCTGTCCAAGTAGAGAAAGAAGGAATTCTCTGTATCAAGAAAGAAAGTGTTGTGTCAATAATGTGCAGTAAGTGGAGGTAGAAGAGGGAAGCTGTGACATGCACAGTTGTTTCTGTAATCAGTACATTATCTAGTATAAGGTGGTGCTTCCAAATATTTTAATGGTGGATTTTATTTGGTTTATTGGTAAATTAATATTTCTCTGACCAGAGTTTATTACTGCTTTAAATTCAAATAATATGCACCTGGAGACATGAAGAAGGATATATTGATCTAAAACCTAGTGAAAAAAGCCATATCCATGTGTGTCTAAAACAATACCCATGAAGCAGCACTAGAAAATATGCCAATTTTTGAAGGATGAAATTATCTACTTACAGAATTTGGTGGGAAGCTTTCCTTATATTTCAAAAAGCTCTTTAATATTTTGTTGTTGTTGTTAGAAGATAGTTCATGTTTTTGTACTAGATCTCCTATGAGATGTAGAGAAAAAAAGAGAAAAAAAAAATCCAAATCCCTACCCACGAAATGACTCTGAAGAAAGATGAGGCAATTTACTTAAAGTGAAAAGACCTGGATGGTACAAAGGATCAAAATAGATTTTTTGAAAGGAGGAAAGAAAGTGGTTATGAAAGTGATTTGCTGTAGAATAAAACACATGGTGAAAGATGGAGGCTTTGAGAATAGAATTTACAGGTTGAATATGAACCTGGAGGTTTGTTCTCTTTAGATTTTGACAATATATGAATGGAAAAGCTCTAAAGTGAGTAAAATTGAAGTGAATCACTAAAGAGAGAAGAGGGGTTAGGAAAGCACATCCCTTTCAGTGCAAGACAGAGAAATTCAATAAATAAGGAATAGTAGCCTATCATATTTTTGCTAGCAACAACGTTCCCTCTGAAATTAAATCCTTCTAAAATGACCTCTAACACCTCTGTGCTGCTTCTGGATGAAAGCTGTCAAATACATACAAAGGTCATGGCATTTAAATAAAATGGCACCACATTTAAAACGTGTCCTGAGACATACCTGAGGAAAATTACTAGAGTATTTTTCCAGCTGGAAAATAAAACACTATTTAATAAATTAAAATCAGATGCATCAGGTATGTCCTGCTTGCAGGAAGCTCAACTGCTGAGAACAGTGTCACTTCACGTGGATAATTTCACTCCAGTTAGGACTGCCAAGCACAGTTCATTTTTACAGCTTGGCATAAATAATAAATGGGTGGTTAAAAGCCCCACATGAGGACAGAGCAAATCTCATTGTCTTCTCTTTGCAGTGTGTTGCTCTGTGCAGCTGTTCAGAGCATGTACAAACAGCTACCATGTGGTCCTGGCTGTGTTTTACATCACTTCTGTAGCATCGGTGTAATGGACTGATCAAAGCACCAACTGGTGGAGAGGGCATGTCTGATAGTTCAAGGGTGGACCTTTCTGTTCATTGCAAAAGCTCTTTTGAATGCTCTGTTGGATTCTTTCCAGGGTTGCAGACAAGGTTGGAGGCACCAGTGCCCAAAGTCCTATGGATTTGCACACTGAATTAAGCAAACTTTACTGAAATAATTTTAAAATGGGGCTAGTTGGAATTGCAGCTGGAACGAGTTAACTAAAGAAGTGCCTAGCATAGACCAGATGCGCAAAATTGCCCAGAATTTATTGGTCATTAGCTAATTGTTCACAGAAAACTGAAAACATGATAAACTTGCAGTTACTGGTCTTTATTCCCTGTTAATATCAGCATCGATATCACTGACTTCAGCTGATGTTGGAATAGTAGCCTACAAGTCTTCTGAAATTAATTTAATATGAAGACATAGGAAAAACTGCCAAAAGAAATCTTATTTGGAGCCTAATTCTGTTTTGAAATACTCATATTTTTACATCCTTAGGTATCATGTCTTTGGGGGAAAAGGTTGTTCATTTTAGATTGCTTACACAAAGCAGGATGCATTTTCTTTAATTGCAACAGGAACAACAAAGTAATTGCCAATGTTTTCAGGCAGGCTTGTGAAGAAAATAATTTTTATACCCTTTTAAACTTGCCTGGATTCAGGAAATTCACATATGCCTGTGTTTTTCAACTTCTAAGGGACCAGTGGGAGTACTAAGCAAAGCACAGCTATCAGCAGTGGCTTAAGTTCACTGAAGACAGTACACAGCTTCACTAGAAAACTTTTATGTGGTCTTCAAACTAAAAAAGACCAGTGACACATCAAAGATTAGAAAACATTTTCTACTTCTGGCTATTTCTCATTTAATTCATGGAATTCTGCTCTATTTCTGTGCAAAGGAGGCTCTATGCTCAGATTCATTACATAACTGAGTTTGAAACTCATTTTGTGACTCACACTTCGATGCTGACCTCTGCAGCTGCTCAGACTCATGGTATTTAAAGAGGGAGTATGAGTCAAATGGCTTCCACTGCTAAGATGCTGTCACATTACTATCGGCTCAGGCTGAAACTAATTTAATGAATGAGGATGCTCTCTGTATCAAAGATTGCTTCTCATGGCCAGATATATTACCTGATGTCACCAAAGACCAACAGCAGGAGCTGGTTTTGCTGAGCTATAGCAGGTATCTGTATGAAAATGGCAGTGGAATCTAAGGTCCCTTTTGAGCAGAGAGCAAGCTTCCACTAAGAGAGAGGAGGTGTATTTGCATTTATCTTAATTAATGGAAATTACCTGGTGGCTGCAGACATCTGCCAAGTTATCCGTGGGAAATGTCTCAGCCTGTGCCAGCCCTGTGGGGTGGTTTGTAGACTTCAGGGCATCCAGGCAGCTGATTCCCACTGCTGAGGTGATAAAAATGTGTGCACCATAGAGAGACACTCTGAAGAGCCACAACTCTACAGGAACAACATGTCATCTGTCTCTTCAGCCTGGCAGAGAGAAACCAGAACGATTTCTCCTCCATTCTCCTTTCTCTACTGCTTTCTACTTATCTTTTACCCTGGAATTAGGAAAAAAATCACAAACAAGGGACAAATGGTGTGTCAAAGGATCTATCTCCTACGCTTGTGGTGAGACAAATTTATTCCTAAACCCTCCTTGATGGATGTTTCATCAACCAAACTAAAAAACGCCCTGGGATGGGCTTACATTACATCCCCAGGCAACCTATCTCAGAGATTTCCATTGCCTTGTAACTAGAGAATTTTTTTGCTCCTGATGTCCACCTTAAAATCCTTTCTGTAATTTATGTCCATCATATCTGGTCCCACCCCATGCTGATAAATTTGAGGACTGGTTCTATGTCTTTCTTCACTCTTTTCCTCTCTTGATTAAACTGCTCTTTCACATCTTTGCATAGGCTGCATGCCCTAAGCTTTTGATAATTTTTGCCATTACAGATTTTATTTTAAATCAGTGAAAAAGTAATTATTTGTATAAAATAATTGAGCTAAATATTGTACAGACTGCTTCCTAATGGCTTTTATTAATAAAAGTGATTGAGGAATTCTTTAAATAAGTGTTTAAATTGCTATTTAAGTTAATACAGATGCATGCACACACAAATATACACAAGTTAATGAATTCCACACATACAAAAACCACAGGCAGTCTGCAAAGATAGACACTGAAGATATACACTGATATATATCAGATAGACACTGATATAAATTCAATGTTTCATTCCTGACTGTCTTGAATTGTTGCCCTAGAAAGGCATGAAAAAGATGGGTAAAGAAGAAAGGTTTATCTATAACAGCTCTTAGATATATTTAAGTCTCCTAAAGCAGTTTTTCATGAGCAAAAGCACTCTGGTGGAAGGTGAAAAATGAGATCTTACAGGAATGTCACTTATGCAATCTGGAAAGAATGCTAATAGAGTTTATTTTGTCAGTGATACTTGTTGTTATCAACTGAGATGTGCCAATGTGTTTGATGGCTTTATGAATTGCCCTGAAAATGTTGTTTATCCTGTAGACTTGGATGGAAATCACCATAAATGTCATCCTCCTTTAGATCCTGACTCTGCAGGGCAGTTAAGAATATACTTAATTCTGAAGAAAAGCTTCGATTTCGCTACTTCAGTAAGAAACACATACTAAGTATTAAGTACATTTTAAAGGCCTTTTGCTAAATCATAATGTTATTTTCAGATGACTTCCTTTTCTTTAGCATTCAGTGATTCAGTGCTGTCTGATTTATTGCTTGTTACAATGCATCCTTCATCGCTACCTTCCCTCTGCTTTGTTGTTCAGACGTGCTCTGCTGCTATAAATAATGCTATTGTGTGAGTATGAAAAAAGAGTTGCCTCCAGAAAATATCATTGTATGTTGTCACTACATTTGTGAAGGGTAAAGATTAATGCCTAAATAAGGTACTTAATAATGCTCACATTATATATCATATAACTTCCATTGGCTGGCACTATTTTTTCCTCTTTTGCTAAGGGAAGAGGTGTTATTGAACAATGATCATTGCAATAGCTCTTTGAAAACGCTCAACAGAGCAGTTGTTTTATAGTTGCAAATACTTTTAAACTAAAAGAACCCCCAAACTTTTAATGTTTGGATGGTTTACTGAAGAGGTGATGGGCTTGCCTTGCTTTGCTCGTGTCTATTACATTTCTGGATGGAGAACTCATCTCACTATGTGTTGATGCTGTGATGCCTCCCCACACCTAGAGGAGGGGCTGTTAATTTTAAGTTTCTTGCAGCTGAGATTACTGAATTTGTAAACAGAGCTGGGGTTTAAGCAATGCCTTGTTTCCTCTTAATTAGCTCAAGTGTTCTGTTGTTCTACTTGTTGAATTTTAAGACCTTTTCTCTAAGCACCAGTCTCTTCTGGCATGGTATATATGGGGCTTACCTGCCAAAATCAATGCTATCTTCTCTGCTAGCTGAGTGTCATATAGGGTGATGGAGAAGAGCAGTGCAAAGCCTGCATTCTCTTGTGAATTTATAATTGCATCCACCAAGTTGGTTTATTACTGAACTGAGTAGGAGCTATAGACAAGCAGATGTTGCCAGCAAAGCTCTGATTTAGGAGGCACTGCCTTTTATGGCACTGACATCTTATGGGCAGTAAAAAGGATCATTGCTGACTGACAGGCAGAACTTGACAAAACAGCTGCTGGTAAAGTAGGAGGTAGGATTCTCTTTTATCAAAAGGCAGTGATTTATTTGAAGCATTGGATCTCACACACATCAGGCTCAGTGCGTGTTTTCTGAATCCCAGGTAGTGCCTGCAGAACCACCGGAGAGCTTACGGTGTCTTTGTTTGAGTTTAGGAAGTTGAAAGCTCATTAATCTTTGCTCTCAACAGACAGCTGCTCAGTGAAGAGTCCTTCAGACCTCTGGCTTGTCAATTTGTACAAAAGTTTGGCAACATGAAGTGGAAGAATGGGGACTTTGGGAGTGATGGGAAGAAACTTTCCATGGGCTAGAAATTCTGCTTTTTATCTTCCCCTGTGACAGGGTAGGATGATAAAGAGTGTCTATGCTGCAGCTGGGAATACTTGAAGGTGTAGGTATGCCCATGGATATGAGACAGCTGTGCAGTAAGAGTGACTAACACTGGGGTGAGCTTCATGTAATTTGTCAGCTGGGTCCTTTCTCCAGTTCCTGCTGGAACTGTGTGGGCAAGGCTGGTGTGTCAGTCACCTGTAATCACCTGGAGAAACCCACCCTGCTGCCTTCTGCAGATCTAGGGAATTTTCTTCTGGTTCCAGTGGGTGACATGTAGGGCTCCTGCTGGAGATGTTGAGGTCTGACTAGATGAGTTCTGTTGCTGATTTTAAATCAGCGTAGGTAATTTTCATTTATCTTTTTCAGGGGTTCCTACAGTAAAAGTCCTGGAGTACCTGCTCTTTCTGCTGTCACTGATGCTCTGTCAAGCTTCCATTCATTTTCAAGGCAACCCATAAAAGTTTAGCTAATTTTTATATTCTCTCTTTGCCCTCAAACTTCCACGTGAGTCTGGAAACAAGCATGACACCTCACACATAGGCAGCACCCGATTTCTGCCTTTTAAAGTCCGTACTGTGTGCTTTATTTTCAGAGAATGAATGCAGTTGAGGTGGTCTTTGGAAAGCTATTTGAAGGGGAAAAAGCATCACGATACTGCAAAATGCTACAATCTGATCAGCTGCTTGCAAGCTGCTGTGTCTCAGGTTTCTTATCCCTGATTGTGGCAATGGGCTTCAGGGAAAATCACTGGGTTTAGTAGCATCAATGTACTTTACAATAAAGGCAGCTGTGGCTATTGATATTTTTAAATACAATTATGGAACAACAAATGTGTGCAAATGAAATTTAATCTTGTCTCTTCAGGTTGGGGATCAAGCTTGAGCTTTCACTGCAAGCTGGGGGGAAAAAAAAATCACATTTGCTTTGGTCTCCAGAAGAAAAGTGGGTGTCGAGGTGTGATGCTTCATTTTAAAGTCATGCTAGTCACGTGCAGCCTTTTTCCCACTGCAGAGATGTGTAGGATACAGCAGGGCAAGCTTGGCAACTCGCCTTGAGTGGGTTTGAAGCAAGTTCCCTGTCCCCAGGGAGTCTGCCCTGCTGCAGCTGAAACCTTGCCATCAGCACTCAAAAGCAAATGGGTTCATTAATGAGGTGTCATTAGGGAGTTAAGTACATCACCAGGCCTTGGCCACTCTGGCGGTGCAGTCACTTCCTAACCTGGCTCCACTAGCAGGTATTACCTTAGGTGGCTTTCAGGGTACTCCATGCTGTGAAATTAACTGTTGCCCAACTCTTTCATTTTAATTGCTGGTGTTAAATTGTCAGGTTTACTCTTCCATTTGAAAGGCAGCGGTGAAGGCACAGAAACCACCCATAGCTGAACTCATTATTTATCCTCTTTATAGCATTCAGAAGGGACATTCTGTGGTTTAATAATCTGTGCTATTAAAAAAAAAAATATTTAAGAACCCTGGCATTATGTTTATGCTGCAGGTGGTGGTCAAAACCCTTAACCTATCTGCCACCAGAGGTATGTCCCTAACCTTTTATATGACCACGTTCCCTAAGCCAGAAAACTTGAACCTGCTTGGGGATACCCAGGACTTGAGGTGAGCCCTTTTACTCTGTGAGCAAGGGAGCTGAGCCCAGGGGAGGAAGGCTGGAGGATGCTCCCCTCTATGCTATCCAACTCTTCTTGTCCACCAGCTTGGCTGATACCAGGAACAGAGGGGAGGAGGACAAATATTGTGCCTCTGACCTGAGCTGAAGGGTGCTGCTCCTAAGCAATGCCACACAGCTAAGCTCTGAGTTCAGCTGCAGGCAAACCACCAGGAACCAGCAAGAGGCCAATGCGCTGAAAGCTTCACAGCTTTTTGCTTTCACAAGAAGCCTTCAACTTAGCAAAGATTCTCAGCTAAAATAAAAGGGCAGGGAAATTACAACTTCAGCACTTTCCCTGTGGAATATTTCTTTTTCATCGTTTTACAAGCCTTGAAACAGTACAGCTTCGTCTACATTTAATTAAACGAAAAAAACCCAGTTACCTGACCTGAAGCAACAAAGCTGAAATTTTCAATCTTAAATTTTCATTTCACTGCATGAATGAGCTCACACCTTCTCTCCTCATAGCTTATTAACATAAATCCAAAAAGTAGCATAGGAGAAAAGGTATAGAAGGTGATACACATACCCAGTCTCAGCTAGACTAAGCTGTGGATATGCTATGATGTGATACAGGCTCCTGTTAAATTTGGGAAAGTACTACAAAGATTTCACTGTAACTTATTTAATGTAATTACTGACCTAAGACGGAGTATCTAGAGAGTATGGGATGAATTAATAAAACATACATTCTTTTTTTTTTTTTTCCAATTACAAAAATGGAATGAGAAATTGTACATATATATTATACATATGTATAATTTACTGTTCAGTCTTTGAACTCTAATTTATTTGACAGCCTGGAACAGTCATTTTAAATTCACCTATACCTAATTATTTGATCTTCTCCCTTGACTATCTTAACCTTCTTCAAACAGAAGAGATTTATCTTTGGAGCATGTTGGGATTTGAACAGAACAAATTAGATGCTGACATGACTTTTTAAAGTATAATTAAAATGCAGGACTAAGCCACACTTCCATACCTTTAAAAAAAGCATTTTATTACATTAAATATTTAATCCAGGACAGTTAATCCATATTTATCTTACAGGACCATGAAGTGACTGTAAAACTGCAGGCCATCGATCCTTTCTTGAGCTCCTTGGAAAAGATGTGTAACAAACACATGGGCTAAGCTTGCCTTATAAAGTTGGGGCAAAGAGTCCTTGGAGCCGAGCCACGTTTGAATCAGCACATCAGATCGTCCAATACTGTGCTCTGCTCCATCCAAGGGAGGTTGTCCTCTGGTGTGCCAACTATTTGGTGATTACCTGAGGGTGCTCTTGCTTTTTTTGATCATCCCCACCCTGTACTGCAGCACAGAGCCCTGAACCCCCTGAGCAAGGGACAGAGGAGCTCATTAAAGGGGGTAGCAGAAGTTGGCAAGCCTTTGCATTAAACATCTTGCATTTGGGACTGAAGAAGAGAGGCAGATGCAAGGCAAAAACATCCAGTTGGGGTCCCAGGCTTTTGTAGGCAGAAGGTGTACAGGAAAGTTTGTAAAGATCTCCAGTAGAGCCTTTGTCCTTAGTGGCTTCTTCAGATCTTAATCTCAGATTGCCATTCATTGCTTCTTACCTTCCGACCCTTCTGGTATGGTTCTGCACTCATCACACACGCTTTTGTGGTTTGGGATTTTTTCTTTTGTTTTGGTGTTTATTTTGTATGTGGGTTGTTTGTTTGTGGAGTTTTTTTGTTTGTTTTGCTTTTCTTTTTTAAACTAACCCTGCTTTCCCCTCTCCATTCATTGTGTGTCAACGATTTTCAGAGCACGAAGCTCTGAAAAGTGGTCTGAGCCATTTAAGTTTTTACTCATTTTTTATACATATGTATGTATAAATTTATGTATAAAACTTGCCAGGTATTTCATTAAAAAAATTGCACAGTTTAAGGATTGCTGGTGTGGAGCTCATAAAAGGAAAGGTGTTACAGGAATAGTAAAACAGAATTATAATTACAGGCATAATAAAAAATATTCTTATAACATGGTCTTCACAAAAAAGCTGCTTTGTTTAGAGAAAAACTGTTTAGTTGGGGGCCAAATAGTTTTGACAAAAAAGAATCATAGTTTTTTTGTTTTGGTGGCTTAAAGTGAATATTTTTAGGCTTTTTTAAAATTATATTTGTTTAGTAAAATACCTATTTCTTTCATATCAGTGCTGGAGGGCCAGATTAGTTGGATTTTTATCCTGAGTTCTCTAAAACACCAGCTGCTAAAGGTCTGCAAACAAACAAAAAGCAATTGTGTGTGTGCACTCTTCTGCTTTTTGATGACAGTAGAAGCATTTAATGGAAAGAGTAATAAAACTTCTCACAAGACAATCATGGGAAGGAAAAATTCTATGAGGTTTATCACTAGCTAGTAGATTTTCTAACAAATTTCTAACCAAATTTACTTAAGCATTGGAAAAAACTTAACAAAAAGCCAGACTCTTAGTGATGCTTAAGCAGTATTTTCTCGGCTCCTGGCAGTAGATTTTCAGGTTTCTAAAGGAGAGTCCCAGGAGTCCTTTTTTTTTTTTTCTTTTTTTTTTTTGACATTTTGAAAATGTGTTAAACCCCCTTCAGCTACTCCTATGAATAAAAACCTAAAATTGTTCCTTTTTTTGAAGAGAAAGATATGAAAGGAGAAATCATCAAATACGTTTTATTTCTGTAGAGAAAGAAATCAAAAGCTCTATATGCATATGAAATTATTTTGCTCATCACCTTCCCGAAGAAGACAGACTTTAATTAATCCTTTCTCTGAGCAAGATATTAAATCCTCATCTAATCCCCAAGCTGCAGTTCATACAAAGTCTAGAATTTTTTGCCTGTTCATAACCACAGAAAACATTATTTCCTCCTGAAGCAAATAGTGCTACGAAAGCTCTGAATGCTTCAAGTGTGGAGATGTTTTGCTTTTTCTTCATTTAATCTCTAGCTGGCTTGATACACGTAGATGAATAATGAGTTTTTTTTTTTTTTTCTCTTCAAACTTTCTTTCTGTTCCAAAGAGAAAACCTAAGGAATGCTTCAACAGTTTTGGTCTTTTTAAAAGTTCTGAAAACGTGGCTCTGGGCAGCAGGCACAACAAATGTCTCCCACACTGATTTCTGGTTTGTTCCTAATGACTTTAACAAATTAGTTATTGTATTTGCTGTTTCATATATTCCACCAACAACACTGTTATGCACTTGAAACTTTTTGCACTTCTGCTTTCTAGATGATCTTTATTATTTTGTCCTGTGTAGCTTTATTACAAGAACAGTATTACCTGTTACAGAGGTATATTTGGAGAAGGACTGGAAATTTCTTGCCTAACTAAGGGAGATGTTATTTTGTCTGTGTAGACAGTAAATCAACTCTGCTTATACATATAAGCATATAATCACTAATGTGAGAAAAATTGATACTTGACTCCCAAACGTAGTCAGATCAACAGCCCACATGCTTGGGCACAACCTGTGAGCTGGGAAGAGTTGAGCCCATTTATCTCCATAAGATGTGGCCCTGCTGGTCCATAACTGGCTGCAAATAGAGCAGTCCCTGGCTAGCTGGAGAGGGCTAATGGGTAATTACACCCATTCTGAAAACAACACTCTATTTCCCATTTCCCTGAGCATTTGTACGGTGTTGAGCAAAGAATCATTAGCATAAGATATCCACATCATTGTGCACACCTTATTGAAATGCTGATGTTCTAAGAGACACAATGTGGGGACATAAAAATACCGGGCTGAGTTTAATTGCCTAGTTGCAATTTGCTGCATGCTCGGTCGCTAAGGGATGTGAATACTTACATCAACTCTATCCACAGCCTGAAGTTGGTTGCTAATTTTGTCTTTTCCTTTGGACAGGCTTGTTTCTTTGAACTATCCTTTCTGCTTTCAAATCAACATCCGAGGCAGTCTTGTTTCGTTCCTTCTTCATCAGATTGGAACCATAATCAAAGGGTTTTATTTGTGTAGAAATGGAAATTATAGCAGTCCATTTCCACATTTTAACTGAAAACACATTTCCTAATGTGATCAGGAACATCAGTGCACTGTTAAAGAATTCCAAACAAGTATGCACAAAAAATATATTAGCAAAAGACTATAGTATTTTGGAAATGAAGTTTCCAAGAATCACAGCAGGCTAATTTACATCTACATTCTAGTCTAAAAAGAGATGGCTTGCAGAAGACTATCTGTTTGTATACAAAATATATTTTATATGCATTTTATATATCTGCATTTACTCCTGTTGGATCTTTTAAAATTATTTGTCTAACAGTAAAAAAGGGAGAAAAAAGGTTGTTTTATGGCACACCAGATGGGATTTGCTGTTCTGGCCAATGCATGTTATTAAACACCCTGCTCGTGCCACTATGCACTGACACAAGTCAGCATGAACAAAGGTCATGTGAGCTCTCTGATAAAGCTGGGACAGTTCCCTCAGAAAGTGTTTCTTCCCTTCTCTTTGGTCTCTCTTCCTTTTTTTTGCTGCTTTGCAGTCCAGTGAATTCAAAGTAAGTGCTGGCACAAAGCTGGTGGGATTGGAATAACTCATCCCTTTTGCTGCCTGAAAAAATTATATATATATGTATCTAATCCTCCTTTATGGAGATGACCTGGGACACAATTGCATATTATGGCCAATATTGTCTTATCCTTCACACACACACATGTCAGTTCTGACCTGCGATGTATTTCACAGGGTTTTTTTTTCTTCTGCATGCAGGTTTTTCCATGCAGGTTTTTGCATGGGAGAGCAGTGTGTAAAGTGTGTCTTTTCCTGGAGATCCTAAAAAACTGGGCTTCAATAATTGAGGAAGTTAAACTGTTCAAACTGTTCTTCAGGTGCAGTAATTATAGCAGTACAGTACATTTATTTTACTCTACCTTAGGCTTTTTTAAGGATAAATTGGGTGTAACTTGTTCCCCTTCCATACACTGACTTTTTTTATTTCTCTGTGTGTGTGCGTCCATGTGCAGGCAGTCAGAAACACGCCTGCTACAGCAAAGGGCTTTTAGTCCAGCTCTATGCAATTTCTTCAGCCTTTTTATAAGTGGAATTAAGCCCAAGAGCAGTTACAATTCGACTGGCTGCTTCTATATTTAATAAATAATAACCCTGCCATGAAATTGTAATTGGCAATAAAAAGTCCTGCAATTCATCTAAGGGCTTTCCACCTCCATTGTAAATCTGTAATTCCACTCTGCTGCTCATCGCCACAAGACAGAGTGTACTCATTACTTGAGGTACAACTTCTTCCACAGAAAGGAGAACTGGGATCCAGGCACTTAAAATTCTTTCTTCCCACACTTTCTTTTATTCTCCTGCCTTCCTGTGGACACAGAGTTCTTATATTTCTTGGACTTACATTGTGGTCTGTGCTGGTCTTTTCCCAAGCTTTTAGTGTTGATGGATTAGACTAATTCATTTTTTCACCTTTTTCTGTCTCTGTAGCATCTGTAGTGCTATTTGATTGGAGATAAAAGCTAGCAATATAGTCTTAAAACATGTTCTTATATATTAATTATTGTCTTTTTCCCATGTTTTGAACTTTGATTTTAAATTTCACCTAGAACTGTATTTTTTTCAAAAACCTTCTGCCCAATTCATAGCAAAAGTTCAGTTTGCTGTGAAATGAACATCTCATTTGTTGTGTGGTTTTACCTATACCTGCTTTGCACAGGAGACTTGCCACAGTTTTAGCTCACTGCTGATTTAATTGGTTCAGATTTGGCATGCAAGGACCATGGTACTGCAGTAGTGCACCCTTTTTTAAACCGAGAATTAGGACCCTCGGTATAGATTTTCTGTCAGAAATTATAGTTGAACACTCAGCTGGGTACTCCAAATGCTCTGTGTGCTCAGAGTCAGGGATAACTATGCAGACAGCAGCATCCAGGTGAGCGAGGAATGACATTCAGAAGGGTCAGACTCAGAGTTTGTGTCACACTTTCAGAGATTTCCTGGCCATGGTCAGAATGGGAATGTGCAGAGGAGCTAGGAACTCAGTATTTTCCCTCAACTCCCAGCTTGTGTCTTAGCCATTAGATTATTCTTCATTCCCTGCAAAGGAAAACAAGTTTATCAGCTCTAAGCATCCTGTTCACTCTAATGAGGGAGCAACTCCTAAATCAGTACAGGCTTGAATGGGATTAAGATCTTGTGTGCAATCATCAGAGGTGATAGAGGAGTAAGGAGTGGGAGGAGCCGATATGAAGTGATTATCCACACAGTGTAGCTTAAGATGGACTAAGAATTGGTGTAGAAGAGACTAGACTAGACTAGACTACTTCCAGTTGGAAGGGACTTACAATGATCATCTAGTCCAACATCCTGTTGAATTTTAGTTCAATTAAACATGGTCAAAGGGAGGAAAATTGCTTTTAAGCAACAATACGAAAACTTCACTGAAAAGGATTCCTATTTATATGTGTTAAAGACATCATGTGCCAGTAGTGCCTGTTTAAAATGCAAGAAGTTTGGCTTGTGGAAACCTTAAACCCACTTTTCTCCCAGTGGCCTTCCTGTACTGTGTGGAACAGAGCTCTGGCACTGCTGAGGCTCTGGCTTGTAGCTCAGAAGGCTGTGCAAGGGGTTGTTGATGCCAGATGCAGTCAAAACAGGAATTGGTACCTGTGTCTTCACAGCCTCTTTGCCCCCCTCTCAGTGTACATTGGTGTTCATTGTAGTTAACTGGGACCTTACAGAGGGAGGACAGGACAGGCCAAGCATATGGTTGGTGTTTTGCTCTCTGCAGTGGCCTGGTTAATGAGCAGATGATCTGCCGGGTCGGGCAGGCTGGCTGTGTGCCTGCTGGCTGTGCTGGGAGCCAGCCAGGGCTTACCTGCAGCCACCTTTCCCTTCTGGCAGCTGAGCTTCAGTTCTCTGCTCTTTTCCCTCTCGCTCTGCAGCGCTTTGAGAAGGGCAGGCAGTGCCTTGGCAATGGGAAGGGAAAGATTTTGAAAGAAAAGTCTCTCTGGTGGTGATGCGAGCTGTGAATTTATTCTACCTACTTACTGGCATCTGCACGCATAACTACATGCCAGCACCTGATGGATGCCATACATTTTGGCCACCTGCTCAGCTCCTTAAAAGTTAGAGCATTCCAAGTGACTGTGTTGACTGCCTCAATATTTTAGAGGAATGCACATTTATCAGGCATCTGTTCCAGTTCATGGGGCTTGGCTCTTTTTTTGTGGAAGCTACTTGCAATTCCAGTCACAGAGCAGGAAGCAAATATTGCTCTGCAACACACTGAATGAATGGAGAATCAGGCCCTCGGAAAATATATGATTTTCTTGATGGTTATATTGAGGGGAACAGAGCAAAGGGATTTGAAATCTCAGGGTGTCTGACAGTTTCACTAACACAATATTCATATTTAATGGCATTCCTCTACATGTTTTCTTCATCTCCTTCCCTCTTTTCAAATGTAATTCCTTAAAGATTGCTTATTCTTCTGCAAAAGTTTCTTAGTAAAAACAGAGAAATGGCTGTGTATTCTTTTTGTAAAATGAACCGTTCCAGGTTAAGACTACAAACAGTAGTAAAGATGGGAAAAAATCTCCTCCTTTTAAAATTTAAGTTATATATGGGAGACTAGCAATGTGCTCATATTTATCATTTATTATAAAAACGTTCAGTGATTGGAACAACTTCAGTGCTTTACTACAGGTAAAATTTAGTCTTTTACAAAAGATCTGATTCTAAGCTTAAATTAAGAGGGAAATTCCACTTGCTCTAAATTTGGGGATCTGATTCAAAGCTAGATAGACACTTGACAGGTCAGAGAGCAGACGGCAGCCTAGCAGAGAGCATTTATCTCATTCTGTGATATTTTTAATGTTTCAAAATTATGTTTCTTCAGATTCTGGATGAAAATCAGACACAAATTTCTCCGTGACAGAGAAAGGCTGTTCAGCTCTTGCTGCCAGCCTCTAACTCCAGAGCCCAGAAATTTGGGGATGTACTGAACAGATTGTGCTGGTCCAAGGTGGTCCATGTGGCACAGATGGGACAGTCACAACCCCAGGGTCCCTGCAGAGTGTAGCTGAAATCCACACGCTCGCAAAGAGCAGCCTGTGAATGGATAAGATTGGCAGCATTGGCTGCTCTCAGAATTCCAGGCAGCACCTCTTGGTGCTGCTTTGGGATAGAGATCCTGAAACAAAATGTTTGGGATTGAAGTTCAGCTTCTGAAATACTGCTCTGACTCCTGAATTTTAAAATCCTAAGTTACAGCCACTTCATTCTGGAAGGTGAAGAACATGTTGGGGAAATAGTTACATCCCAAGTCAGGAACACAGGGAGCCCTTTGCTTCACACACAGCAGTGACATCAAGAGTCCAGAAACACGAGTTTCCCTTCTCAGCCACAGCCCAGGATCTGGGACCACACGTAGGCTTGGTTGGTTCCAGCTTTGAGGAGGTATTGCCTACCTGTGCTACACAGATCTGCTCCCCACTGGAGGCACAATGCCAAAAGAAACCAGTGCACACACAGAGCATCTTGTAAGTTAAAGGCAAATGAACTTACATGAGACAGCAGGAATTGTGTCACTAATGTGTCATTTCTGCTCTCCTGTGCAGTGGGAATGAGGGAACTCAGCCCTAGAGCAGCCCTGGGCTTCCTGGGTCAGCAGCTGAGCCTGCCTGCATTGTCCCATATGTTCAGCTTTTGGGGAGAAGAGCTGTGCACTGGGAAGAGCAGACTAACCTTCCTTTTCCAAAGCTGGCATACGAGAATTTGGATAAGCACATTTTTTTACCCAAGAGCAATTAATGTGTGGCTCTTTTAGAAGCAAGAAATATCTCATTCCCTTTCTTCCTGCAGTCTGATAGCATTATTTGTTCTTTGCATTTAATACGATAACGTCCAACTACTGTGGGGTGCATGAAGCTCCAAAGAGCAAAAATCTGAATATTTTTTTCATATTGCTCCCAATGCTGCCTAAATGCACAGAGAAATGTACTATGAAGTCTCAGTAAAAAATAACACATACTTGAGCAGAGATTTTTCCTGCCCGTTTCAGATGTGCCTAATCTTTTAAACAATTAGACACATCAGAACATTTAGATGGGCTTACTTCTGGCAAATTATCAACACCATGCACAATAAATACAAAGGGAAGACAAAATGGGGATATGCATAGCATAGGAGGAACCACATATTTCTGCATAGTCCCTTCTCCTGCTGCTGCTGAATTTTGGAATGTAGCATCCACCACGGCTGTGACGGCACCTCTGCCTGCCATAGAGCATCCACACTGGGGTGTACTAAATGTCCCCTCTCCACCTATTGTGTTTCACAGCTGTTGTGCAGGGTAGACCAGAGTCCCTGCATGAGGACTTTCTGGCTCAAATAGGCAAAATCACTAATTTCTACCTGATTTTTAAAAAAACTTTGATTCATTGCTTCCCTTTTTTTTTTTTTTTTTTTTTTCCTTTTCTCCTTTACAGAGTTACCTACTTTCACCTATGGCATCATATCACAAAATCAGAATCTTCTGAGTTGGAAGGGACTCAGAAGGATCATTAAGTCCAAATCTTAAGTGAGTGGCCCATATAAGGATTGGACCCACAGCCTCGGTGTTATTAGTACCAGGCTCCAACCAACTGAGCCAGTCTATCAATCTCCTGATTTTATTTTCTGCAGTTGTACGTGGTTTCCCCTTCTTGTAATCAGGAATGCCATGCTACCATGTGTCTGCACATGGAGGATATCAGTTTCATTGCACACAGCAACCATGGCAGCTTCACCTCTCACTAGAACTCTTTATGCTTTTAGGATTTCTGGCGCTTTGGCTCAAAGCTTTATTTAAGAAAACTAAATTTGAATAGCTTCTGGGGCCAAGATAAAGGGAATGACAAATGAAGAGGACTCTAAAGGAAACTCTCTATTCTTCTTCTACTGTATAATCCATTATTTTTGCTCAGAGATTTATTTTCAGTATCTTTCCTACTTATGTAGCATGCTGTGGTACAGCACTACAGTGTGACTTTAAAAAAAAAAGCCATTCAAAAGGCTAAGAAGAAGAAGCAGCAGCATATTTTATCATGTATTAGATAAAAATTTGTCTTTAAATAAGAATTTGAGAGCATTTTATATTAAAACACAGAGAAGACTCAATTCCTCTCTCTACGAAAAAGTCTCTTAAACCACTGAAATTTCTCAGAGACTTTTCAAGGTCCCGACTGAGGAAAACAACAAAGTTAGTTATAGGAATCAATCAGCTATTCCTTCACCACAGAGCAATTGCTGGGATTTGATCTTGCCTTTTATAAGCTTTTGATATTCAATCATTAAAGTATTTTATTTCACCATTCATTTCAGAGTTTGTTTAATCTCAGCATGAGGAGTGGGATGGGGAACTGGCAATGAACACCAAATTTCAGAGAGATGGCATGACTTTGTAGAGGTTTTAAAACAAAGTGTTGTGTTCTGGAGAATTAGCTTCATTCTAGATGTGATACCATAGACAGCTCATGGCTTCAAAATCTGTGGCTAAACAGCATTTCAGCAAAACCAGCTGTCAATAAGCCCATGTCAGTGAGACGGAGAAATACTCGAAGGCAGAAAAGGTAACAGTGATGGAAAACCTGAATTAGCCTGTGTAGACTGGAGAGTGCTGGAGCAGGGCATGGTATAGTCTTTAGCAGCACCATAAGCACTACTTAGAGCAAATTGCTGACAAAGCCACAAGTCACTCTTGGTTAGTCCTGAGAGCTGCACATCATCTGGCGTGAGATGTCATTACTGCAAAGCCTCTTAGTGCCAATAAAACACTTGAGTTTAACAGCCCCATAGGAATGAAAGCACTAAAAAGTCCCTCAACCCAAAGCTCAGTGTAATAAATTTTAGTAGTAGCATAGAGAAATCTGTAAATATAAGAAAGCAAGGTAAGAAGAACGGAGAAGAGGGGCAAAAATGGTAGTATGTTGACAAGAAGTTTGGGTGCTACCTAAGTAATTCTTAGCAGACTTTCAAAATCAACCTGTACAATCAGTCAGAAAAAGCTGCAAAAATATTTCCCCCTCTCTTTTTTATAATATGTAAATGAGCATTTTCACAGTGGTTTTAAGCAAAACATGGTAGTTCTACATTTCTTTTTAGCTGATCGCATTCCCACCTCTGAGTCATTCTCTGCTGTTAAATATTGATCCCTGGTGCATATGGGTCAGTGCTGATCCCTTCTCCTTCTGACTGGGACTGATTATCTGTATTGATCTAGACTGATTCCCTCCTCTGAATGACTCCAGCATCTTCTGGAGAGGTCTGAATATTGCTCAGACACTCAGAGGTTTCTCCAGTCCCTAGAATATCCTGGTCCAAAGCCTCAGTTCCAGACACGTTCCAACTTGGGAAGGTTCAGATTCAAAACTTAGGCCTGAGTTTCACTGCTTGTGGCCCTGTCCCCTGCTGTCACTGGCCCTGGGAGCTGGAGGGCCCTTTAGTGACCCATCTCATGCTGCCTACATAGTTGGGGATGGGCACAGTCCCACCTGGATCAGGTCATGGATGCCATGGGCATACTGTGGAGCTCCCTTCTCCAGCAGCTGGAGAGACAGTGTACTGTGTTGGCAAGAGAAAGGAGTTTAAAGACTTCTGAGCTCCCCCATGGCCATCTTTGCTTACATAGGCACAGGATTGGGTTTTGCCATGAGCAGGTAAGGGGAAACTGAGTTGGTGGGGTATGGTTGTGGAATGCATCACATTCTGCTTAGGTTTGCATTTTCTTTGAGGTGGAGAATCTTCACGAAGCCAAACAAATTCTGGATTAGGAAGTGACTCTGTGCTTCAGTCAGGTTAAGACTATTTGCCATTTTAGTGTAAGCCTGAGGCAGAGCCATGAGATACGGATAAAAACATCTGAATAAACAGAGGGAAGGTGAGATCAGTGCCCAGAAAATCCGTGAACAGAAAGAACAAGCTTACCTTGTTCTGAAGGGTCCTTCAGCCTTTAAGTGACCCTTGCAGCCTCTTGGAGCCTTTCCAGATGGGCTCTCCATGTGGTGAACAAAGCACTGCCTCTCCTGTGTGTGCAGCACACTCCAGCTCTTTGCAAAGGTGAGTGAGAGGCCTGTTTATGAAGTCAGGGAAGTTGTGATAGCTTAAGCCTACAAACTAATAGGGTTTTGCTAATACAGAAGAGCATGTTGGTGCTTATGTATGGATAACCTGTAATACTGCAGGTAATCAAAATCACAGTGAACTGAGCCAGGGGAAGTAAGCAAAGCTGCTGAGTGGAATACCCAGGCTCCTGGACTTAATGCAGGGAGGAGGTCCATGCTTTAGAGATGTGTCTGAATCCAGAGCTAACAACTTGGTGTGCAAGGCAATCCAGAGTGGATAAAGCACATGGCTGGGTCCATGTATGCTGCCTTTCTTACTGGCTGCTGCTGCTGCTGCTGGGAAGAGCATGTGGATGGCTGTCGTCAGAGTTGTACCAAAGGAAAGCTCAAAGGGACAATGCCAGCTTGCCTTTGTTTTGTGTTTTTTTCCTTCTATCACTCAGCTGCACTGACGCCTCCGGTAGCCAGTGGTGGAGCAGTGAGAAGCTGGTTTTGTGCTTTGCTTTTCTGGGAGAAGCCTGGCTGCATTAACTCTTACTGAAACCAGCACCTGGACAACTCCAACAAAATCCAGAGATGGAGCTCAGCTCCACAGCAGCCAGCAGCAGCTCCCAGGGAGGCACGGGCTGGCTGGATCTCACCCTTGTCTCCTGCACTGAAACGGTGGCTTTCACTGAAGTGGTGCCAGAAGAGGAGTGGGGATCCTTTTACTATTCCTTTAAGGTATTCTTTTAAGGCATGCATTCTTTTTGCTCACGTGCTTGCAGCTTTGGTGCATTTTCAGCACTTGTGTAGGGAGGCAGTGAGGTTTACTGAACTTTTTTTGCCCAGATATTGCCGGGTTTTTTCCCCTGCAAAGACAGCTGACAACATGTGTGAGGCATTTACTGAAAAGCAGAGTACTTGTAGGAATTGGAGAACATGTCTTAGCCAACTGTATCCCCTCCCAAGAGAGGACAGTGCTGTTTTTTATAGAGATATTGTAATTATACACACATCTTTAATCAAAAGCTTCCACTATTTTAACACATTTTAATTCCTTATAGGCATCATCTTGACATAAGGGATTTCTTTTCACTTTTCCAGCTTTAACAAACATTGTACACAAGTGAGAGGGGGGTTTTGTTTTGGTTTTTGTTTTGGGGTGTTTTTTTGGTTTTGTTTGGTTTTTTGGCTGGGTGTTTTTTTGTCGTATTTTGTTTCAGTTTGGTTTTGTTGTTTTTTTCTTTTAATAATGATGGACAGATTGTAATTAGTTTGTTTGTTTGTTTGTTTTGAACTTGAGCGGGGGATGCAGTGTCTCTTGAAGGCTGCTGTTAAGAATACACCAGATGAGTCATTCAGTAGTGAATGCTGTTGAGAGGCATGGGAAGTGTGTTCATTCATTTTCAAAACCAAACATCACCCTTGCAATATGTGAATGTAGGAAAAAGATTAAAGAAGTACTGAAATTCGTCTTTCCTTCAGATTTCTATGCCCTCTGCCATTGCTTAATTTCATGCTGCATACCAAGGTGTCTCTTCACTGCTACTGCATGTTGTACAAGTTAAGTTCAAGTTATTAAAAAGTCTGACAAGGAGTACCCTGCCCTTCCTTCTGGAGCTCAGGACCAAAGAGATCCATTTCACCTGGAAAGATACAGGCACTGATATAATTTGAACAACATGTGAGCTAAAAGGGGATATATTCAGAAGCAATTTTTGTATCTGTGAGATTGGTAGTGCTCTGACACAATGCTAGTGGAATCGGTGGAATTACTGCAGGTTTGCACCCCTCTTAAACAAAGCAATGATCTCTGGTTCTATTCTTAATTAATGAGGGTCTCTTTTAACATACTTTTGATTTTTTTTTTTTATTGTTAAGATAGTACTTTCCTATTTAGGATTTCAGGGATGAGAATTCTTTTTTTTTTTTTCCCCTTTTTTTTCCCCCTCTTCATGTTAGACTCCTAAAATACTTTTGAAAAAGAAAAAAAGAAAACACAAGTGACACACAAAATACTTTTAACAACTTTCTCTTTATCTCCTTTCTTCTTTTCACAATTAGGGCTGTAAATCAGAGCAATGTCATGGGAGCAGTATTTTACAATGGTAAAAGTGACAATTAATTCCGCGATTAGAAAGTCCCCAGGCAGAAAAATGCTCGTTAATAGGAAAGATTGAGTAAATTACAATAATTAGGAAACCATGGATAGTCATGCATGCTCATCCATTGCTAAAGGAAACTTGGTTCTGCTAGCTGAGAGCTTCTCATTAGACTTACACTCCTCCGCCAGATGCCTGGCTCTGGCATACATAGCATGAACTTTGCAAGGACATTCACTGATTTCACATCAATTAGGAACTGTTGATAGGCATGGAAATATTTTGGCTCTGGAGACCAGCAACAGATGGTGCAGCTGTAGGAAAAGAGGGCGAAAGCACCTTCCCTGATGACTACAGTGCAGGGAAGACAGGGCTATGTGCCAGCCCTTTCAGCACTCTGTAAAAGTTCATGTGTGGAAGGTATTGCTGATACCTGTTGACTCAGTTGGCTGTGTTCAATCAGCTCTGCCCATTTTGTGGCCGTGTCCTTGCCCACTCCAGTAAGCCAAGCAGCATCTCCTTCCTGTTCACAAGGGTCTGCTTAAGCACCTAAAGCAATAAAAGTCTCAGTTTGGACCAGGCTGAATGAATTTGAAAAACAGAGTTCTGTGTTCAAAATGTAGTTACTAATACGGCCTTATTGGCCTTTTATGGGGATTTCCAAGCACACTGTAGCCTCTAGCTGGCTGTAAAGGCATGCTGGGTGAGTGGTCACCACGCAGGCTGATCCCAGAGCCTGTGTGTCAGGGTGCAGACAGGGCCCACAAGCTATTTCTGTTTTGGAAAACACAAGTGTAATGTATCTTATCAAAGTAGTCATGGGAAAACTTGATCTAAGCTGATAAATGGAAACTAGGGAGTGACACTCACCCAGTACCTGTGTTACTGGCTTTTGAACAGTTTTATCCAATGACAGCTGTGGAGGGTGTCTCACATGATGCTTAAACTATGGGAGCATGTGTTGGTTTCTTCTTTTCCTCCCATGCTTCCAAAGGACAACCTGCACCCACCTTTGGTACTGGCTGTGTTATACTGAGGTGGCAAGGTGACAAAAGTAAAACAACGTGCCTTAGAGCATTTCAGTGCCAGAAAGTCCTGTTACAGGGTGAGCTGCAAGCATTCCCCTTTCAGAAGCATTGGAGTTTCTGCCTATTCCTCTGCTTAACAACTGAACCCTGCACTGTTTTAGGTTAGAAACTGTTTTATCAGTTCAGGCAGATTTCTCTTCCCCTTCCCTTCCCTTCCCTTCCCTTCCCTTCCCTTCCCTTCCCTTCCCTTCCCTTCCCTTCCCTTCCCTTC